>JAFIDM010007138.1:2272-14160 GCA_023159025.1 Thereuonema tuberculata
ATTTTTTATCATTCTAATTAATTTGTAAATATTATTATTATTTTTTTGCAAATATTGTCAATTGAAAATATTGCAATAGTATTTAAATTTTTAATCATCTCTTTCAACTATAATAATACATTTTTGAATATTTCAATCAATTTGTAAATAATATTTTTTTGGTACTGACCTGTCTTACCTTAAATCATTCTAATAAAAATTGGAAATCATACATACTGTTTTATATTGTCAGTTGTACAAATTAAATTTTTAACAATGCTAACCAATTTGTAAATATTATTATTATTGTAAAGATGTTTCTATTCTTGGATCTCCCCAGCATAGACAACATGGCCCAACCACATGTTACGAAGTGAAAAAAATAAATAATTACCTCAAAGTGAGTTAGGATGTGTGGTTCTGTCCATGAATTTCCTACAGTATTTGTGTTGTGTTTGAGTATTGCAGCCTTCTGGAGTTGTGCATAAGTGTTTTTGTGAAGTATGCTGAGGCAAGGTGTGCTAGATGGGTGTATTTACTGATCTTGTCTGCATGAGTTTTGTGCATGTTCTTGCAGATGGGCACTGCAATATCAATGAGATAGGTCTCTTTGTTGACCTTATCAACAAGTGTGATATATGGTTCTGTCTGTGCAAATGGTGCAGTCCCAGTACAGCTTATATCAGGGTGACTTCAGCATATTGGTATGCTTTGTGGTGTGTACTTGTAGTGTTCTTAATAAGTGAGTGTTTGTGTGCTAGCTGTTGATGGACGATCACGCTACCTAATTGTATGGGTGGAGGTAGTCTGTTTGTGAGAGAATGGGACAGCCTGATATTGTGGTCAATCACCTCATGTGTTACTATTATTATATATCTTGGCATTTGTAAATATCAAAATTTTAATCATTCAAATTAATTTGGAAATATTTTTTTTACATATATCTTGTGAATTGTAAATATCATTAAAATTTCTAAACATGCTAACCAATTTGTAAATATTATTATTTTTATTATTATTATATATCTTGTCACTTGCAAGTAGCATTAATTTTTTTAATGCTTCTAATCAATTGTTAAATATTATTATTATTATTATTATTGTATATCTTATCAATTGTAAATAGCATTAAAATTGTTAATCCTTTCACTTTGTAAAAAATTCCAAATGTTATTAAATTTGTTGTAAAAAAATAAAATAAAAGTAAATAAATAAATAACTAATCAACAAAATTAAAAATAGTTTCATTTCTTGAGTTGAAAGTTAAGTTTTATTAATGCTGAAGATAAGAAAAGTCAAAAACAAAAATGACATGCAGATTTAAAACACTTTTTTTTTTTTTTTTTCCCCCATTCAGTTATTTATAAAATTTGTTTTCTTCTATAGAATTTTGAAGGAATTTAGTTTACAAAATTACTAGTAATTTTAAAGAAAAAAATTAAACACCAATAACTTAAAAGTTAAAGGAACTTTTAAATAATGATAAAAAAAAATCTTATTAAAAAATGTAAAAATATAGAAGTCCTACAAAATACCATTACTGCCCCTTCGAGAATGAAGGCTTCACTGCAGTACTATTTTCACCCCCTACTTCGATGGCAGCACCGTCAACAATTTTACATTGAATCTGTGGGAGTTTGCCGTCTTTATATATGTCTTTGGATTAAACCACCTGCAGAGTGGCCCGAAAGTCTCATCCGCCGACCCTCTCCCTCGCCTCTAACACCAGTCTAACAATTAATAAAACCCAGCTCCTCCAAAATAACCGAAAACAACGCTATCAGATGCGACCAAAATGAAAATACGACAAGCAGCAAAATTACAAAGCATGCCGCAACCCACATGACAACTGCACACCTCTCAATACAAACAAAACGGCGAATCATAACACCGCATAGCTACTAAACTAAGGCTTTCAGAGTCGATACTTAAGATTACAAATGTTCAAAAACTAGATAAGCTATAATAGCAATCAAATCAAACAAGTGAATAAGGAAAGTAACATATTAAATGAATGTGAAAAACCAGAGATCCGGACTTCGAAGGGATAAAATTGATTTCGCAACCTCAGGATAAAACAAAGAAGGGAAATCAACACAAACCACGCTCTCTTCGCTACCAAAATTTGTCATGGTTTAAAGATAATAAAATAAAAGAATGGTGACTTGAGCTAACGCAGTGGAAACGAACACACACACACCTGTGGACTGGGACCGAGAGGGGTGCTCGGCCCAGTGGCGTACAACGCCTTTGGGGACCCGGGGCGGGAGTTCCATTATTCCACAACCAAAAAAAAATTAAACCGAATCTCCAATTCAACAACCAAAAAAAAAGGAAATACTTGTTGGATGGGGCCCTTAGGCTGACTGGTGGGGCCCCCTAGGCTTGCTTTTACAACCAAAAAAAAAAGGAAATCTTGCTTTTACAACCCAAAAAAAGGAAATAAGCTGGCTGATGGGGCCCCTCCCAGGCGGGGGCCCGGGGCGGACCCCCCCTCCTTGGTACGCTACTGGCTGGGTCCATATAATCCCCCATCCAGATTCAGAATTAGATTAAAGATAAGGAAAGACACAATTCACAGATTGAGATTAAGAATAACTAAATTAATTCAAAATAAAAAATATAATATATAAAAAATTAGTATCATTAAAAATCACACTTTGTATTATAAAGACTCAGACAAAGTAAGTAAATCTACCTTTAGGAGGTAGAATAAATTACACCTGAGCAAATACAACTCTGCAATAAAAAGAATATGCATTAAAAAAAAAAAAAAAAAAAACTTAGAACGGATGAACTTCACCCTATGCCTGCCGGCTATTATTCATGAACTAACATGAATAAATAAAAAAAAAAAGAAAGAAAGACAATAGAATAAATACGCTATTGAACTAAAATGAACAATGCATAAAATTTAGGACAAAGTATATTAACAGCCCTTAAGTTATTATCTTGATTTCAATTGATCTTTACAACTCACTTGCGTATCTGCAGTGAATAGTTGTGTATATCGTACTTCTGTATATGGTAATATAGTATAGTACTTGTGATTGTGATTACTATATATTATATGGTATTATTATAGTATTATACTATTATAGTGTATGTGATTGTGATTACTATATATATATGTATTACTTGTTAAACTTTTTAAACATTAATCATAGATTTTTATTAATGTATAACTTCCAAAAATTGAACAACCTTGTATACTTAGTTAACTGTTTGTCAATTTCCCTTATTCAAAAAAAAAAAAAAAAATTAATCCTAAGTTACTAATTAATATACTGTAAAATCGGCAATTTTAGTCTTTTTACTTTTCTTAAAAATGCATAATTTGTAACTAATAACTCAAATATATCAATATGAATGTACTCAACGGTAGCACCTGTTGATAGGAAGCTCTACAAATGCTTCCTAACAGGACTATGATAAAATGTAACGGAAATAAAATGAATGAATGAATGAATGAATCTGATATCCTTAAGATTCACTTGTAATCGTTACATAAATGCATTAACGTCTGTCAGTGGGAGAGAGTTCTAACACAGTTTCCTTTTTTTTGAGAGAGATGAAAAATTAAACAGTTAGCTATAGTTTTCACACACTAAGTCAGTTCTCTCGGTGTAGGACGATCGAAATAAATCAAATGAAGCTACTTACAGTCTGGAGTAAACGCCGGACATACACACACGTACAACCTTTCCTTGTCGTCGCGACGCACCTGATCATGGAAGACGCTTGGCATACCTGCTGATGAGCACGCTGTGGATAGGATTTCGACAACATGGGACGCAGGATTAGGCGAGGGGTAGATCGCAGGGTCACTTCGGGGCCGGACGAGCGGTTTCATCGCTGGAACAGAGCACGGCGTTTGCTTTCCGCACTCCCGAAAACACTTAACTTCCGCCCCGGACTCTTCTTGCTTTCTTCTTACTGGCGCAGGGTGCGGGGACGCCTTCTCCTTTATCCGCAAGACTTCGAATAGCCGAGCGGGCGGCGGGGAGCCTCGCTCTTAGCCACGAAGCACGGTTGATCCATCCTATCGAGTTTAATACATCCGGATCAAACTGTTCTCTCTCTTCTCTCACCCGGGGTCGTATTTATAAACTCGTGAGTTCACTAATTAATCGTCCAATAGGGTATCGACGTTAGAAAGCGCGCGAAACGATCGCCCTACGCTTTCTGATAAACTAATTACTGGCGGCTTGGAGTCTAATGCAATTTGCCAGCATACGGCGAGAACAAGAAAAGCCAAGTTAAAAATACATATAAATATAAAAATAGGGATTAACGTTAACAATTGGTCAAAGAAAGACACTCTCATTAATAAGACAATAAATAATAGACTCTCGCAGATTATAATTTAAGAGAATAGAAACGAAAAAACAAGGTTAAAGGGGTGTTAAAGAAAAGGAAAAGCAAAATTACAGAATAGCAAACGTGGCACGGTTTAAGGAAAGAAAAAAATAAACAAAGGAAAAAAAAACCGTGACAACTCAATATCACGGTTGTCCAAATAATGATTTCGGTATCAGCGTATTGAAATGAAGTATCCAGGGGCTTTCCAATTGCAGAGGCGGGAGGAAGGGGGTGGAGTCACCACCTGGTAAATTAATGATGATTTTTTAGAATCTTTTTCGTCTGTTTGTTTGAATAGATTTTCTTTAAATTTACATTGAATCCCGCTTTGAAAACCTTACATTTTTAACGACGATTGGTCGATGTGGAAACCGAGATTGCGTACAATCCTGGCAATTTATGTAGATGTATTAAAGCAAAAAAATCTTTTTCAAAAGAATAGGAATCAATGGCGAATTACACATTCCAGTTTACTTTTAGTTCAGTCAAGGAATGGAACATTCTGATTCGTCGGATTTCTGAATGACCCATCACGAAATAAGATTTGAACATCTTCGCGATTGTGATCTTTTAATTATTATCAGTTAAGATTAAATTAAGTTTGTGCCCTTTCAGGTTGTTTCATATCGGGAAAAAAAAAATCCCCTTTAAGTACAATTACTTTTTATGTCATGTGACCTTAAAATTCCGAAGGTATTGCAAATCATATTTTTTTGATTGACCAATTAGAAAACTGTATTACTTCAGTGAACTTAAAGTGAACTAGAATGTGCAATGTCGAGTATCAATACATTGAGTATATTCTATATTTCCAAGAAGTGCAAGTACTTATTATCTTAATTATAATATTAGCGAATACGCGAAGAAACAAATTTGTTTTTCAAAATTCGTTAATTACTGAAGATTTCAGTAAGTTGTTTATAAATGATTGATCATTTCTCTGGAAACAAAAATATACGTTTTCTTTTTATTTCATTAAGATACGAATACAATGCAACTTTTTTTATGCACATCAGAATAACAATCACAACACAAGGAAATCAGGTTTAAAAAATACTTATATAAAGCAATGTTTCAACTCTTTTAAATTTTTATGAATCCGAAAAAATCTTTGAAAACGTTTTAAATATGTTTATGTTGCTTAATGAATTGGAAGTTTACATTTCAATTCTAGATCTTCTAATCTATTTTAAAAATTCACGTTTTAGGAAATAAAAATAAATTTAATCTGTCAATTTCGCTTTTTATGTATGTTCCCTTCTAAATTTATGTTGATTAAATGTTGTAAGTTCTTTAAAATGTTAAAATGAAAGTGAAAGCGAATTTGAAGGTCGATTTCTTAATCCGTTTCTATTTAGTGACGCGCTTATTTATAAAGCGCTCTTGTAAAGTTACTTAAATAACTTTAATGCCGCTTTATAAAAAGTATTTACAGCCTTTAAGTTTTTAATAAAATTAATGTCCAATTTCATTAAAAAAGCTTAATCTTTCACTTTTCAAAAATGAACGATACAATTGAAAGAATAGGAATTATATTTTTAGACTATAAAGAATATATTTCTTTATTATTGAAAATGAAATCAAAAAATAAAAATTCATGTGAGATTCGTATGATTTTATTTTCTATGGTTTTTATTTTTTTTTCATTTAGTATTTGACTTAAGCGATCGCAAAAAAAATGTGACAATGTATCGAAGATTTAGATAAAAATGTTAATTATGGGTCTTTCCTTATCTAATCAACAACAGCTGACAACTCTACCTCCTGTGATTCTGATTAAACTTGGAGACCTTTCTGAACTCCACGTGAAACTAATTTCCAAATTTGTTAAAATTTTAGCGCTATTATTTTCAGAGATATAACCATTCAAAAACAAACAAACCTAAAGTCGCAATTTAGCTTGAAAACACTTGCACATCTTGCTGGTCGTTTTTAAACAGGATAACTTAGCCCGGTTGGTGAAATGCTGGGAGCCTTATCTTCTCCGACTCCAAGGGTACAGTGGATAGAAAATGAGTGGCTTGATTATAACCACTATATCAAGGGCTACTTAGGCATATAGTGAATACTTTAACTTAACTATTCAAGATAAGAAGCTTCACTCGTCCCTGAAGCCAAAAATCCTAGCTACATCACTGAATTTTTACATCCCATTTATCATAAACAACGTGGAAAAGATGGGCTTAAAAAGCCTGAACAGGTCGGTAGGCTTTTGAGTCTTGAAAAGGCAGAAGAAAAAAAACTTTTTAAGTCTACCAAATGCCAATATAGCATAAATTTACAACTAGATAGAAAGTTTTGTTGTAAAAGCTGCATTTGAGTAGTATTGTACATTCTAATGGGCGTGCATAGGAATTATGAGATCAAAGATATTAAAATAAAAGTTTTTATAGATTACAAGATTTAATCAATAAATAAATAAATAAATAAATAAAAACCCCCAATAACAAACATAACAAAAAAAAACTCACCCTGAATTGCTCGCACCTCTCCAAATTTTGGATTTAGGGACTGACCCATATGGGCCCATGGTAATTCTACAGCAAATCAACAATTCCAAGATGTCTTTCCAAATTGATTTCTCTTGATTTTGATGAAATTCTGTGATCTTATTCGCTCTATACGAAAAAGAAATCTTCAAAATTTAAGTATTATAGTTATATATAGTATGTGGCCATAAATCTTGTCCTATATAAGAGACAGATACTATTGGAAAGCTCAAAGAATGGGATTGTCAACCATAATGTGACACCACTCGGATTTCCCCCCAGAAGATTCTAAGTACTGTATATATTTTTAGCGGCCCCTAGATTACAGCTTGCCTGTAAAATATAGGAAACCGCTATTGCATTTGTGCCTGCTGGATGCCAAACTCTGTAATGGCTAAACGGTTAGAGATATTAGAATGAAACCTTCACCATTGTGTTCAGCATCAAAAAGCAGGTTACCACGTCCAAAAAATCAGAACTCTAGGACCACTCCCTGACCCCCCAAGGCGTTTTCTTTCTTTTAAAGGCGTTTTCAATTCATTTTGTTTAGCGGCCCCTAGGTTTCAGCTTGCCTGTAAAACATAGTGGACCGCTGCTTCGGATAAAATTTTCTTTATAAAATCATGCATATTATGGGATCGCTTTGCTTTTGACACTGTGTAAATGCATTAATTATCCTTGTTGTGGGAAAGAATAGGGAAATGACACAGAACTAAAAAATACCTGAGCTTTCATCGGTGAGAGTTTGGGAAGGACTGTTTCGCCCTTTTTAGGGCCTCATCAGCCAAACCCACTCACCACATGAATTGCTCAGATAGTGCAAAGTTGATAAGGGAATGCACACCCGCTTCCGACTGTGGCCCACCTCACAAAGAAAACACACTTAAAAAAAGAAACAAAACAGGTGTAATTTCAAATCCTGGCCTGCGAAACCGTAAGGCACAAAGGGATTTGAATATAAAGAGAATCACTGTGAACCCAACCTGGTTTAATATAAACAAAAGATTTTACGTGCCGTGAAAATTAATAGGAAAGACTAGGGAAATGACATAGAACTAAAAAATATCTGAGCTATAATCGTTGAGAGTTTGGGAAGGACCGTTTCGTCCTTTTTAGGGACTCATCAGCCAAACCCAAATGTTTGTTTACACATTTTTTTCTTTGACCTATAAGAATGCAGTGTTTACAACAAAATTATATTTTTCCAGATTCTTTAAATATGCCGTCTTGAAATTTGTTGATCATAAATGTGAAAAATAGATAATTATTTAAATTAAAAAAAAAAGAAAAACGCCATTTTCTAAAACAAAAAGAAAAAGGTCAAAAGTCCAATAGTTACGATCTCAAAGCTGTTTTCTCCCATATGATAATTCTTCGTAAATGGTAAGATAATTATTATAATTATGTCATACAATTCCCTGTCATATAACTGTACATTAATAATTAATTTAAATAAACAAATAAATAAATCAGCAGTTTTTGTTTGTAATGTTAAATAAATATAATTTTTAATTTTTTAATTTTAGGATTTTGGTTTGATTTGGAAATTTTTCAGAATAGCTTGTTTGATGTTTTTAATGTCGTTTTATTATGTAGGTAAAAACAACGTATTATATTTCATTATTTGATGAGCTTCACTGTCCTAGAAAAATAGGCTAAAATTGAAAAAAAAAAAAAAGAAAAAGACTTGTCATTCATTAACTTGATGAATTAAAAAGATTTACATTATTTTAAAACTGATCGATTTATGAATTATTATATCTTATTAAAATAAAGCCTAAAAGGGTTTGGTAAATTTAAGACACAAACTGTGTATTAATAAAGTATTATTAAGCCGTGCTGGCGTGGCCGTGCGGTTTAGCCGGCGGGCTGCCGTTGTGGCCGATGCGCCAGTACCCGGGTTCGAATCCCGGTGGTGGCATGGCTGTTTCTTTCTTCTTCTGTGTTTCGTCCGTTTCCCACCTGGGACTTACTATCTCAGGGTTATCGTGGAGGGGATATAATTCTCGCCCCCCCCCCCCCTTTCTTGAATTTCACTAGCCTCACCCTGACGTTGTCAGGTTGAGCTAGTTACGTGGTCCCTAGTTGGCCAAATTCGCTAAAAGGAAGAAAGTATTATTAACGTCTTTTTATTTTATATGTTATGTTATATGTTATTCAGGTCATCATTACACAGCTATTTAAACTAATAATTAATTGTTATAATTTAGTTAAGTTCTGATGAGCTCTCTAATTTTCACAGTTCTTTATCTATCAATTTCCACACTTAATTACTGGAATTCGGGATGAAAGCAGCTTGAATTCAATATTAATCAAAATAATTGAAATTCAATATAGATCCAAATGAAGGATGGTAATAGAAATGGAAAAAATAGAAATGACCAATACTTTTTACTAATATACCAAAATGCATCTTGAATTTATTTTTTGTTTTTTTAACTTATGTTCATATTTTTTATTACTGAAAAGCGATCTTCTGATAACGAATTTCTGTTAACTCAAAACAGATTATTAATTTTGCTGTTCTCAGAATTTGCCTCCTTAAGAAACCCTTGCAACCCATTTAAATATACACACTTGTATATCTATGTAACCAAAGAAATACAAATACTGTTATTGTTCTTTAAAATTTGTGCTGCTTGAATAACGAATGATTCAAAATAAATTAACAAGCTTCAGTTGAATTTAGTTCAAAATGGGAAGCACAAAGTACGTCGGTTAAGAAATGCCATCGTTAGTTGGAAATATAAATATCAGGAATAATGTTCGCTAGCTTTTGTTATTTAATACTGACTGAATTGAAGTCAGAAAAATTTGTTGTAACGGAATTCCCGTTTTGTAATCGGAATTCTCGGTATGATTCATATAGCAGTGAGCTGTTCTGCAATCCTCTACAAGCCTTGTCGGAAAGTTTGGAAATCGTGACTCATGGCTACTTTACACGTTCTCGAAAACTTGCCAATTGTCATTTGAAGCTTTGCTTTGCTTTCACGACGAAATAAACTCAACCTTGAGTCATATTTTAAAAACTTACAACAAGGCAGTAAATATGATGAGGATATTTCTCCCTAATCTTACCCTACAGACCTTATTTAGAACTCTGCTATTGTATAGGAAAACATTGAAAATTTCACATAACTTTTTCTTTAAAGTAGACATTAATTTAAGTAATACTAATAAAAACACTACTAACATTATTGAGAAAAGTAATATGCAGTGGTCAGGGAACGACCTACACGTCGTTTTGACTTTTTTTTGTCTTGATGTGTATTGAGAGGGACCGCCCCGGGAGGCACAAACTCTAGCTACGCCACTGCAGAGATATACCTAATTTTAGAAAGATATTTTCGCAAATTTGTTTCATGCTATTTGCCTAATTAAAATTTACTGATTTAATATAAAATAAGTAGAATAAATATGGATCCAATATTTTAAAAAAAATCCAATACACAAATTTCCATTTTAAAATTCAGTCTGATTCTGATAGTCCAAAATAAAAATCTTATTAAGATTTTATTATTATCAATAAATGCTAGTTATAAAAATAAGTCTCATCATTTCTACAGAAAAACTGTATTCGACTAGAGTACAACTATCTTTACAAAAAAACGAAACTATCATTAAATAAAAAGGCATTTAAGTTTTTTATTATTCTTATTATTTTACATGAAGATGACAAAGGGTCATGAAAAGAATGAATGTAGAAAATCCTGAATAATGAGAATGAAATGAGAAATCTGCACTTCACAAATCGTTCAAAATGTTAACTTCTCTATTTTCAGTTAACTTAATTCTAATGCATTAATGAAGGAAGAAATGTATTTTTATCAAATTGTTAAAATCATATTAGAATCCTTATTTCCGAATGAGGGTCAATTTTCGTTGTCACTACAGAAGTTAACGAGTATACAATAAGAGAGTTCACTGGTATGACTAAAGGCAGCCTAGAAATAATAGTTCATTGACTTCATTATAATTCACCACTTCATTGAAATTAACATTACATTCCAATACCCCAATTTTTGGTTGATATCAACTGTACGTCAAAGAATGCCTCCTTTTTTCATCAACACTGTTTTTCAATATTTACAGCAAGACAATAATTCATAAAAATATCAGTTGTCATGAGACATAATATTAGCATTTTACGGATGGATATAAGATATAAACATTGTTTCCAGGTTTTTTGTAGAAAATAATAAAAATTTCTTATGCTGCAGCAACAGAATAGATCTTAGATTGAATCCTACCAAGATATGGATGCTTTTTTCATATCCCTTTCCTTCTGAAAATAAGAAGTGTTTTCCTGCCTTTCCTAGCGTTCTAGTCTTTTTCTACTGTCTGTAAATCGCGGAAGACGACGGGAAGAATTTTTTGTGATTAGACGTCTTGTATGATGCAGAAGTGTGATGGTAATAGTTCAGCCATTGAGAAAATAACTTTGATTACAATGTATTTACTTTTCGCTTAATTTCTACTAATGATACTGCCAAAGAATATAAACCAATTGGTTTATATTCTTTGATACTGCTTTTTCAGTTTTAAACAAAGTCTGCTAGGCTGAAGCGCCATCTAAAAAAAGATAGTCTTGATCTTGATTATTATAAGTAATGCTACTATGTTTACATTATATATGCAGACAAGTTTTTCGAAAATCTTAAATAATTATTAACTAATGTTATATCGTTAATGTCAGTTTTATCGTTAACAGTTTTATATCTAAAGCTGTTTCCTGTTTGTTTGGGATATGTTTGCTCGAATGTTTGTGATACCCATGAATACGCGTCAAAAATACAGTAAAATAAAACAAATTTTAGGTACCAATTTTAAATCGATAATAAAGTTTACTGTTTATTAAAGGCAGGACTGTGCTTTGCAGTTGTGAGGTCTTTGGCAAGCAGGCCCCCCACATCAAATTCCGGGCCCAGGTTCCAAATGCAATACCGGGCCTTTCGCCCCTCCCCGCATGCTATGAACAAAATAAAAAAAAAACGGAATCTCCAAATCGACAACCAAAAAAAAAAAAACGGAATCTCCAAATCGACAACCAAAAAAAAA
>JAFIDM010007139.1:0-14159 GCA_023159025.1 Thereuonema tuberculata
ACTAAATATTTTCTCAGTCACCTTAACTTGAGAATTGAATTAGACTCGCTTTGACTAATTCGTTAATTTAGTATTCAACTGTTCACATACAAAGTTATTCGATTCTCTAATAATTTCTATTATTCATTTACTTCATATTATCTTCCTAGTTAACTTCCTTGTTTTAATTATTTCCTTTGGTTAACGTTCACTTAGTACGTTTCTTCTTTTCCAGTTTCCCAATGCAAAATGTGGAAATAAATAAATTTTCAACACTCACAGTTTTGCGTTCCGTCTGTTTAATATTTGTTCCTCAATTGACCTTATTCCAGTGTTGATTTCCTTGTAGATAACCGTCCTTGTCCTTTTCACGGAATCCACACGCAAATTCCTGTAGTTAAATCTTGGTAGGAAGTTGTTTACCTTAAAATTACCGCCTTGCTTGAGTCCTTAAGCAAGCGGCATTATGACTTGTCGAATCGGACTGACCACATGTTTCGTCTGACGTCATAGTTAATCCTCCTGCTACTTTCCATTACAATTCAAGGGTACAGGTTACTAATCGGGCTGACCCATAATTATAATTTTTAATTAAACAACTAAAGACGATTTGTCTTTAAAATAATTTTATTTTATAATTAACAGTCAATATTAATTTTCTTTTGAAGCACCAATAAATTACTTTTAATAAATTAATAATATTTCCGGAGGCGGGATAATTTAACTTATTATTTCACCTTCATAAACTATTGGTAGAAGAAACCCCAAAGTATTTATTAAACAGCCAGTAGTTCTGGCAAATTGACTAAAGTTCATGTTAAGGAATGGATGGGACATATGAAATCGTTCCATACTATTTTTTATAGCTCTTTCCTCCTACAATATCTATTATACAAAATCTTCAACATCACTCAAAATAAACGTAATAATTTACATTTATTTTCAAAAGCAAATTTTCGAGGAGAATACTCGTCTCCTTACTCTCAAGCCTATTTCCATAACAATAAGTTTGCGAAATTTAGAACAACAACACGTCTACATACTGTAAGTTATATCGTATTCACTTTTGTTAATAACAAATAATAATAAACTTTTTAAACTTCCTATTATTGACAATTTTTCGTAAAAGAAAACAATACTTGAGGTATCGTATACTATAATATGTTAAGTTACTGATAATTACAGTAAATAACCTGAATATGAAAACTTCCTATTGATTAAATTTTTTAACAATCTAATTCTTTGATTACCACTTTATTATTGCAACCTGTTCATAGTTTATCAATAAATTCTTTAGCTTGTCTCGCGAAATATTTACTAACTTCAATTCCCTCATTCCTGTTTAAATTCCTATCTTTTGTGTTTCCAATACACATGCTTTCAATCATTTTTCTTATTTTTGTGTCTTTCTCAATACATAAAATTTTTAAGTCAGTGTTAATATAGTGTGTTTTATATAACTGGGTGTTATATAAATACTTTGGGGTTTCTTCTACCAATAGTTTCTGGAACCCAAAATCCAATTTCTCCGTCTGTTTCTTGAAAGCAAATTAGAGTTTAGAGCCAAGCGTTCCATCACATAACTTATGCTCCTGAATTGCATTGGAATGTGTTTCAGAATTTGAAGATTGAACAACTACTATTGTTTACCTTCTTACGCAAGTCTTCTGCGAGATATCATTTCATGCTCGGACTCTGAGTGGCCTACATTCCCTATACGACGTGTTTCTATATCACAAGCTGATACTGTTTCGTTAACTATTTCCACAAAATTATTATAGTATTTCTGGAAAGGCCTTCCATGCAAGTTTGATTCTACGATTAGTTTCCGACATAATGCTTCCATCTTGAATAATTTCTTGTCCAAGATAAACATAGTTGATAACCTCCTCTAATTCAGAATTACCAACTTTTATTGGTTGTCTATTAATAAGCCTATTAAATTTCTTTATTTTCCTTGAGTTTAAGTGTAATTCAACTTTTAAGCTTTCATTGGCAATTTCTTGTATCATCGATTGTAATTCCATAGCATCTATAGCTAAGACAATTATATCATCTGCACATCGAAGGTGGCTGAAACAGTAACCATTCATATTGATACCTCTCTTTTCCTAGTCTACTTTTTAGATTTCATTACTGTATAATTACGAAGGCTGAGTATTAGGTATGTTAAATCTGCTATACCGACTTTTAATAAAAAGTCAATGTACTGAATATTAATTAATAATAATAAACATAGAGTAGTAAAATGGTATTTTTTCTTCAGCAGATAATCATCAGACTATTTTGCTTGATAAAACATAAAATATATTTATTTGATTACAATTTCTGGGTACAAGAAAATGTTTTATAATTTTATGAAAGTAAACATGAAAAGACATGGTAAATGTAAATAGATATGATTTGTAAGTAGATATAATTTGTAAGTAGATATGAAAGTAAGTATATAATAAACAATGCTTTTGATAAATTGAAAAAAAAGGTTATAAACACAACTTATTACATAGGATATATTTTAAAACTAAAGACTACATAAAACTAGGACAAACTGAATGTAATAGATAAACTGTTCTTTATTTACAAACTTTTCTTGATTTTATTTACAAATGCTTTGCTTAAATTATATTGATGTATATACAGGGTGATTCACGAAGATATTCAGAAACTTTGGGAGTTCATTCTTCATGTAAAAGTTTTTGCATATCTTCGTGAATCACCCTGTATATATATATATAAATATTTTTTAAATGAATGGATGTACTAAATTAGCACTAACTGATCATAAAACATACAATTTATATTTATTATCACTATAATATTACAAGGTTTTTGTAATGAAGTCAGAGTAAACGATTTTACTGTCTCTGACTCCACAGCCATAATAACTACTAAAACATTTTATTTATTGATTTTAATCATTTTAATTTTTGATTATTTCACTTTTAAATAAACATCATAAATAAATACATGAGAGAGAAACTTCTCCTTTAATATACTAGGTTTCAATTGTTTTATTTACAATTTAATTACTTAATAAGAATGGATATTATTTTACATTTTCAATTTATATTTATTGTTTATTCTTGAACAAAAACTGATCTTTCTAATACAGCAGCAGAAATAGAACAAGTAGTTTTCCAAATTAAAGTTCTTAATAGAATCATTGCTTAGTAATTGACTATTTCTAATAGAATTTATTGAATTATTTTAAAACATATTTAAACTTTATTTCTGAATGATTGGAATAATTATTGAATAATCACGGGTTTCATGTAAGTTTACAATGTATACAAATATAAGTAAAAAACTTAAAAATAGGAAAAATTAAATTCAAAATATC
Source organism: Thereuonema tuberculata (assembly GCA_023159025.1). Lineage (NCBI taxonomy): Eukaryota > Metazoa > Arthropoda > Chilopoda > Scutigeromorpha > Scutigeridae > Thereuonema > Thereuonema tuberculata. The sequence goes on from JAFIDM010007139.1 coordinate 3,320, forward strand.
ATGGACATTTCATTTTAAATATTTCATTGCAAATAAAACATTTCATAATATTTTTTTTTTTTTTTAATGTTCCTCAGTCCTATTAGGTGTGCTTATACAAATGCACATCTGTGAATATAGGCACTGATAGTTTAATTTAAATATATTTTTAATTTAAATATATTACAAAAAAAAATAATTTAAGTTAGATTAATAATTTTTATAAATTGCTTAAATTGCTTAATATTAGAACAAAAACATTTTAAAGTTAAAAATTACACTAGATGAGAGATTCAGTATCAAGAGATTTAAAAAAAAATAATTCCTCAATAATAATAATAATAATCACTATATATTATTTCTCAAAGGTGTTTTTGTGTCGGTATGCCATATCTCCCTTAATACTTCATCAAAATCAATGATTGAGACATCATTTTGAAGATTACGTTCCCCGCTACTGACGAAAAATAAACAAATTGTTTAAAGTTAATGCTTTCGTTAAAAAACTTAATTTTAAAAACCTTTTTATAAAAATGGAGAAACGCTTTAACAGAAGTGGCTTACTTTTCGAAACCGAAACACTGCAGCGTCGTAATTCAAATATATCCTTTTTTGAATAAAAATGCATTTTAAAATGATTTTCCATCGTTTATTTAATAAGAACACATAAAAAAAATTTTTATTTTAATAAAAATTACGATTTATTAGAATAAAAAAACAAAAATTTGTCAATTTCTCATATATTATTTTTTAAAGGTTTTTTTTTTGTTTGTTTGTTTAGTTCCCTTAATACTTCATCAAAATCAAATGATTGAGATATCATTTTGAAGATTACGTTCACCGTTAATGACAAAAAAATAAACAAATTCTTTAAAATTGATGGTTTCGCTAAAAAACTTTATTTGAAAATCTTTTTATAAAAATGTAGAAGGCAATCTGTTCAGTAATGTATTTCTACATTACCATTCGGTGTCTGAATTATGCGAATTATTACAATATACCATGTAAATATTCCAGTATTCTAATATAGCGAATTATTTCAATATACCATACGAATTATTCGCAAGGGTCAACCTTTTTATAAAAATGGAAAAGGCGCCAGCTATTGACAATATGTTTAACTAACGTACGACAGCTGTTGGATTTGTTTATTATTTCTCAAAGGTGGTTTTTTTGGTGCGAATTATTCGCACGGGTCAACTAGTTCTTTTTAATATTGTTACTCATTTTGTAAAAACAAAATTGAAATTAAAACACACTTACTTAAAATAATTAAAAAAACAAATATTTAAAAATGAAGCTTTCGGCTGCAACAGTGAGTCTTTGTTGACAAGTTGACAAAGGCTCTGTGTTGGAGCCGAAAAGATTCCCTTATTTGTATTGGTTTTTTAAAATGTTTTAAATGTGTGATTTTTTAATTTCAATTTTTTAAAAGAGGACTTCATTTTAACATATGCTATAAGAATATTTAAATTTATTTCTCCATTATTTTTTTCCATTTACTCAATGTATTATCTGAAGAAGAGGTCCGTACCTGGACTTTGTAAAACGTAATGAGGTTCATAAATATTTGTTTTACAAGTGTGTCTTTTCCCAGTTTTTTAATGTTTCATTTAATTTTATTCTTCAACAATTCTTTATCATTAAAGTTTTTACTAACAAATGTTGGGATGTTAAGGTCGACTTCACGAACTTGGTAAAAGGGACGTCGGAAATTAGTAATGGATTAATCACTTCTGGTATCTCGGCGATATCTATTGTTGAAAAACTGAACTGTAATGAACTGTTGTTGCATGAATATGAAATGAATGCAGTTTTGACTGTCACTATGATCCCTTTGTTTTTATCATAAATTCAAACATCAGATTAAGTTGTATAAATTTCACTTATCAATTTATGTGTTGTATTCGTATTGTGGATGATTACTGTCACGTGAACTTCCAGGAATGTTGAAGGTATTTCATATCTGGAAAACTTTCTTTGCTGCCTGCAAGTGAAGGTAGCAATTGTTCTTTTATCTACTGATTTCTTCTGGATTGCAAAATTATAAATACGAGGCGTGTCTAAAATGTTCGGGGAATGTTACAAGAAAAACAACAAAACAGAAGATACCTAGAAATTAGCTTTATTGGCCGTCGAAGTATTCTCCATCGTACATAACACACTTTTCACAACGTTCGTAAAGCTTCTGACAACTGTTGGAAAAGTCTTGTTTGGTAAACGACTTCATCACTGATGTCACATGGTTTTGAATCTCTGAGACGTCTGCGAAACGTGATCCCTTCAGTACCTTTTTAAGGCGAGAAAACAAAGAAAAGTCAGCAACAGCAAATCGGGGAGTACGGTGGATGATTCAAAACGCTGAGCTAAGAACTGACGCACAAGAATCGCAGAATGCGCAGGGGCGTTGTGGTTCATCAAATTCCACTTTCCAGTTTCGTGAAACTGTCGCGTTTCGCGTTGGATGAGCTTCAACAAACGTTTCAGAATTTCCCGGTAGAATGCGGAAGTCACTGTTTGACCGGCAGGATCAAATTCCTTATGGTTGATTCCATCTTTCGTGATCAACATTGTCTTGATCTTGGTGCGCATGCTCAGACTTGCCGCAGTTTGTGCATGGGAGATATTCGAACATTCACCGAACTTTTTACAAATATTAATATCTCGTATGAAAATTGGTAGTATAGGGCTTTATTTTTCGGAGATAAATCATTTTGTCCATTTTGTGAAATTAGTTAATGAGAATGTAATTTAAAATAGAGAGAATTTCAGCTTTTTAAAAATGAAACTTAATAATATATCGGTCGCTTTGTTGTTCAATGTTGTGTTGTGTTTCTAGGTTTGGAGTAGATGTATTTGACAGCCCTTAAATTTAAATTCTGAGAGAAGTTTTTCTGATTCCAGACAAATTCAATGTAAATCATTTATTTAATTAATCACCTGAAACAAAGAAGTGGGAATCAACAACGTTATTCAGGATTTATCGTCGGAATCAATTCGGAGCCTGTAAAGCTAAAATAAACAATGAAAAATTCGCCAAAAGGATAATGGGCGGAAAAATTCGTGTTGCCGTAATTCCGCGTCCTTATGAATTTATTTAGCATGTAAAAAATTAGATGACGCATGTAAATATTAATAAACATCAATGAGTGGGACCAAGTTGTTTACTAAATGACATCCTAGTACAGCTGTTTCACGCTAATATGACGATTATCAGCTAGAAGTAGTCATCAGTAAACAACGAGATCTCGATACACAGTCCTTTAGGAAATATCGTCGGAATTAATGTTGAGCCTGCAAAGCTAAAATAAATTTCCTATTGGCTTGTGTATCGAGACCCAAGGTTATTAGATAGAGAAGCTTGTCTCTGCCGAGAAAGCGTTTTCTATTGGCTAGCCCGTTGACGTCACTTGGTTGGAAGGCGAGGCAAACGTCAGCCTCGATGGAAAGGTTGGATTGCACAGCACTCGGAGCTTTAGTGTAACCCAATAACTATTTCTAACTCAAATTAAGAGTTTTGAAGTATTGAAATGTTTGTCCGATTGAAATATAATTTTTTTGTCAGTCAGTTGCGATAATTTGTAAAACAAACGGAAAAAATGATTTATAATATTTCTTTTTCTCGAATTCTAACGCAAAGTTACTTTCCTTAAAAACATCTTTGTAAATACTTTCTTCACGTATTTAAAACAGAAAAATATTAATAAGGACAAAAAATAAATATTATAGGAAAAAAAAACAATAAATTCATTAAAAAATGGATCTAGTGTTTATCGTTTTTTTCTTAGTTGATGCCTATAGAAAATTCATTGAGGCCAGCGGAGACTTTTCGCTGCCAAAACAATAATTTATTTATATTTTTCACTTACATATAATGTTTACTTCAATGATGCGAAGTACTTCGTAGGAGGTCTATAAGTGGGATTAATTACACAATCCGTATTCCTTGTTGAACTCTGACCAGGCAAATTTAATGAAGGAATTGCATCCGGCTTCAGACATCTTTTAGGCTTCAGTCCCAGTAACTCAGCTTTCTGATCACGCTGATAATCTTCTTCACGAAAATGCTGTGAACATACTTTAGCATTGTCTGGATTGAAATTATCCCCACGCTTACACTGCGATATCCATGCTTTTCTCAAAGTTGGATCTCGTGGAAATCTGTGATATATACACTCCCGTGCAACTAAATCGACTCACTCCTTCAGAGCGCACAAAAAGGCGTATGTTTTTTAAATGGCTTATCCGATTTTCAAAAAACATTTTTTTTTGAAAGCCAAATGTTTTTACTTTACAATGACACCATTATCATTAAAATCTGTACAATATTTTGTTTTATAATGCATTTTGAATGAAAACGCAAGCAAAATGTATGCTTAGGAAAAACAAATTGTAGATACTTAAAATTAAAATACAACAAAAAATTCAAGCAAAACAAGGAAACTTTTTATTAATCGATACTTGGTGTTGCCTCCCTTTGCCTATACGACGGCTTGCATGCGGTTCCTCAAAGACCCTATTAAGGTTTTGACAAAGTCTTGAGGATCCCATTCCACTCCTTTTCCAGCGCAATCTTGAGCTCGTTGATATTAGACGCTGCCGGATTTCTGGCTCGGACCCTCCGTTTGAGCTCGTCCCACAAATGTTCAATCGGATTCATGTCGGGACTGAGGGCTGGCCACTCCATCGTCTCGAAACCAATCTCCTCCATGAATTGCCGAGTGGTACGTGCTGAATGACACCGGGCATTGTCATGCACCAACATGAAGTCTTCCCCGATATATCCTGCATAGTGCACAACATGATCCAGGAGAATGTCCTCAATGTATCGTAGAGCAGTCAGGCCCCCCCCCCTCCGGCCTCCACCAGGTATGAAAACAAGATCTGTTTTTCCCTCAAGAGATATGCCAGCCCACATCTTGTAGGAACCGTCGCCGTACGAGACTGTTTCAGCAAAACAGTACTGTGAAATCGCTCTCCTGGACGCCGGTAGACCCGGCCTCTCCTATCATTACCATGGAGAAACATTCTGTTCTCATCAGTGAATAGGACGGACCGCTATTGCTCGATGCTCCATTTGACGTGTTCCCGAGCAAATTCGAGTCGTGCTGTGCGGTGACTTACGGTCAATTTTGTGCCTCTAGCGGGCCGTCTTGGAGTGAGGTTGGCGTCCTTCAAGCGTCTTCTGACTGTCCATTGACTAACAGCTACTCCACGAACTTGTGTCAGCTCCTGTTGCAGATCGACGCCCGTGAGATGGCGATTTCACAGTGAAGTTGAAACCATAAGGCGATCGTCCCTCTCAGATGTGCATCGGCGCCGTCAAGTATGTGATCTCCGAGTGAAGGTACCAGTTTTCTGAAACCTTCTGAATACTCTTGAGACAGCAGATTGGCTCAAGTTTAGTTGACGAGCGACTTCTCGTTGACTGTGGCCTGCTTGCAACCAAGCAACAACTTGTGCGGCGTCTTCTGGCGTAGTATCCATGGGTTTGTGAAAACAATAAATTAAACTTGCAGAGATGTGTACAGATGAACGTCTGATAAGCGACTGATAAGAAATATCGGTCCACGTGGGATTTTATAGGGGAGTGCAGCGCGCAACTTGTGGTTTCCGTTCAGACTGCATTTTGCTACGCTTACGTTCAGATCACATTCATTTGGAAAATATTATACAGATTTTAATGATAATGGTGTCATTGTAAAGTAAAAACATTAGGCTTTCAAAAAACATTTTTTTTTGAAAATCGGTTAAGCCATTTAAAAAATATACGCCTTTTTGTGCGCTCTGAAGGAGTGGGTCGATTTAGTTGCACGGGAGTGTAGTTTCGGAGCCTTTTTTTATTTTGTAATAAGCTGTGCAATTTGTAACTGCACAACTTGCCATTGTTTTGTCTTTCTGTCATTGACAAAATATCATATCTAATTCAGAACACATTTTCACTATTATGACGTTAAGCTTTTCTAGACTATGGTAATCCTTTCAAGAATTTAAATTACAGCTTAAGTCTTTTCTAATGAAATTACAGGGATTCCTCGTGCAATCAACTAAATACAACTAAATGAAACTGACTAACGTATCCATGAACCCAGGTTCACAGGCTTTTTTTTTTTGTAAGATTGACACATTTTTTAATTCAAATATCGGAGAAGAAATAATAACATAAAGCATTACAAGTTCAATAACGTCATTTTTACTGTATAAGAAGTTGTTAAATATTGCAAAAAAATTTTTCTCCAATTTCTTTACTTCAATGGTTTACTTTTCATTGGTCTTTATTGTAAAAGAAGTCAATGTAGTTAAAAACTAATTTTATTTTGTAATATTTGATGCAATAACAGTAAGATTTATAATTTATGTCTCAGTAGTATCTTTGAAATCATTTTTCGATTTATTGATTTTTCTTTCTTTCTTTCTTATTTATTTGTTTATTACTTATTTTTTTAGAGTGTCAGATTGCTTCTCAATTTAATATTTCCAATCTTATTTCGCTAATTTTCAAAACTTTTTTATTTTTAAAAATGAAACACTAGTTTTATTCATTATTTTAATAGAAGATAATTTTCAAGTTTCAACCATATGACGTCATGCTCAGATAGCAAATATCGCGTTGCCTACTACGCAGCGATTTGGACACCCCCTGATCGAGACCTGGTTGTTTACTGAGGACTGCTCCTAGCTGATGGTCGCCATATTAGCCTGAAACAGCTATACTAGGATGTTCTTTAGTAGACAATTTGGTCTCACCCATTTATGTTTATTGAGAATTAAATTTAAGATTTTTGATTCCCATTTTTACTGTAAGATATGATTAAAAAACCAAGAAAATGTTTTTGCATTATTAAGTTTAATATTCTGCAAAGTTTATTTTCGTAATGAAAGCACATTTCCATCTCAGATATTTAAAAAAAAAACATGGCTACTTGTAATACAAAATGTCCTACGAGTGATCAGCGACAAAAGCGAAGATTTAAGTAAATGATAATTTTAAAATAACTAAAATTAAAGTATACTAAACTTTTTTTACCACTACAGATAAAACTCATAATAATTTCGATATCTTTTAAAAACAATTTTATTTTTATTTTTAATTAAATAACTTAGATAAATATCTTTTAAAATTTAAAAATTAATTTAAAACAATTAAATATAAAAGAATTAAAACTAAGTTGATTTTTAAATTATTTAATACAGAATCTTTGGATTTATTATTCTTTAAAAACCTTGATTGACTATGTAGTAACTCTTTATTTTTATCAAAATAAAATTGTTTTTAAATGATAGCAAAATTATTATGAGCTTTAACTGTAGGGGTAACAAATTTTAATGGTTTTTGGATTGGCTTCTATTCAAATTCCTTATCACTACCCGGTTATATACATATGCCTGTGGATGTTGTACAATGTTTTTCTTATCTTCATAAAACAAGTTTCCAGAATAACTTTAAAAGCGATTGGTAGGATAAATTTTTTGATTGATTTGGTGGAAAAGAAGTTTTCAAAACGTTTTACTATATACCGTAATATACAGTCGAGTCCCGATTATCCGAGTTAATTTGGACCAAGACTAACTCGGACAACCGAAAAACTCGATTAAAGCGAAAATAGTAAATAAAATAAATCGAGTAGGTTTAAATGTATATTTTAAGAAATACATAATTTATACAGATACACCATATACAATTCATATTGAAAAAGTTCTTTTACTTAAAAAAAGTCCTTAATTGTTTTTTGTTTTACGTTACTTTGGCGTTTTCTGCAGCAATGTTTCGCCATTTTTTTAAGGATAACAGGATTGCTGGTGTCGCTTCTTCTTGTTGCTCTATATATTCAATAGCACTTTCGATAGCTTTTAGTCCATCTGTATGGGAGATTTTCATATGTCGACTTTCATATCACTGTCTTCATCATCATCGCTAGATTCATTTTCCTTATTGACGATCCTTTCATCTGTAATGTCTTGTTGTTCATCAGCGATTATCCAGTCACGTATATCCTCTTTGTTGATTTGTGAGATCAAGTTCAGAATTTTTTTCGGTAGTTTTAAAAATGAAAAATGTAGAACCTCCCCCCCAAAAAAAATCCTAGAAATATTTGTGAGCTCGGTTAAAGTGGAAACTCGGATAATCGGGGCTCGGATAATCGGGGTTTACTATATGTATAAAAATTATTTAATCATGTTAATTCAAATTGTTTTCTAAAAATAAATTTAGATTACTGTACTTCAATTTGTTTTCACCTATTTTGTAAATTTAATTTATCTTTACTCTATTTTTTCTTTTTATTGTAATCGTATTTCTAGGCTTGTAAGCTTATAAATTATTTAATTTTGTATTGTAGACAAAAAAAAAAGTCATAAAATTATTTTTCAAATTCGGCGATTGAGAATTTCCCTAATGGGTCTCTACTGAGCTTATAAATAAATAATAAATAAAAACAAATAAAAATTACTATTATTATGAAATACATTATGTTTATTCAGAATTATATCGTGATTGAGTAGTTGATTAACTTAGATTATTAATTTATCAGAAGTCAGAGAATTCACTTTAAAAAAATAAATTTAATGGCAAACAAATACAGAAGCTATTAGGATAAGTCAAATAATCAAAAAAAAAAAAAAAGAATATCAAGTTGAAATTCTCCCTACTGCAAATTAGATCCTATTGGTCTAAGGTTTTAATGAACTACTTTAGCAGTGCGGTCTAGACGGCGGTCTGCCGTTGCGGCCAGTGTACCGGTACCCGAATTCGAATCCCGGTCGTGGCATGGATGTTTTTTGTTTCTCTTTCTGTTTCTCCTTCTGTCCGTTCCAGAGGGTATCACTTGATGCTGCCTCCCTTGGCGTACCCTGGGCAACGATTCATCGGTTAAAGGCATCATATCTCGTCCCTAGTTGTGGCCTAAAGAAAGCTAATCAAGCTAAGAACACGGGCATTTGTAAAAAAAAAAAAAAATACACTACTTCATAAAAGAACCTAAACATGCTCACAATAGAAAACAATTTTTTCCTTTTTTCTTTCTGATCCAATATTCAGCTCTCTTTTGATTAAAATCATACTGTTCGCCTTCCTTGAATTTCTTCTTTGGAAAAAAATTATGCTTTGCTACTTCATAACAAAAAAGTAAAGTAAAATCCGATTATCGTTTCGTTTGTCGATTGAAATACGTAAATGCTGCATTGAACCATTTAATAAAGAAGGCTTGGATTTGGAAATGTGTTCAAATAATTCCTCTAATTCTGCTTTTCCGCAGTTATTCATATTTTCCAGATTGAAAGATTTTTTTTGAGGAAAAAAAACCCAACCTAAAGTTGTCAATTTTTACAGCAGACCTCAGTTGCTGACTTTGGTTGATTGTTTACAATACTGAAACAAGGAAATCTATTTGTTTCAAATATTTTTTTGTATCAAATCTTAACCAAAAACTTATATTTAATTTACGTTGCATAATTGTGAAAAGTGAAATGAAATGCTTTTTATTACTTGGAGTCAATTGAAATCCTTCCCTAAAATCAAAACCTAAGTCATTCAATTGAAAAAGCTTTGAAACCTTTTGAAGGGAATCATCCACAATCTCATCTTCAATTGTTAATTGACTCAATGTTTTAGAAGAACGAAGCATCTGTGTAGACTCACCATCAGCAATTTCTTTTAATAACTGACTATCACAAATTAGAACTTCCATTGAACCCAAATTCAAAAGATTAATTGTGTCTTCTTTGCTTAGAACACATTTCACTAAACTCAACTTTTGAATGGTTAGATTAGAAGGCTTTAATACAAATACTTGGATGTGTTTGTGTGTTTATTAATTAATTACGGCCAATAACCCTTTGTGTGAGGATTACATTACATTACGCCACTACCATAACCAAGTGTGGCGTTACGCCATAAATTAACGAGGGGAAAAATAATCCGAATTAAATTCCCTCGGCAGAGGTTTATCGCTAACTGGAGAGCTACTATGATTCCGACTATGCAAGGCTTAATTAGGAAGGTAAAATAAATTAATGCGAAAGTGTAACAAAACAACAAAACGTTTAATAAAACAATCTTACTTTAAATTTGCATACAATCTCTCACAGAGAATTTCAAAAGATAAATAAACTAGAAATACATTTCTATTTCTATAACGTTAATTACTTAATGCTTTAAAGTTAGATATTATCTGTGCGAGTTAATCGAAAGTCCGTCTTCGGCTCGCTTGCCAGAGTCTCAATTCTTCGGTTAAAAGTTAATCTTAAAACTTCTGGGCTTGGACGAAGAGAGTCCGAAACTCACTGAAATAAAACAGTACTCACTGGGTAATATTTCTGCTTTCCGTCGAACTGGAACTTCGGACATCCACGTCGTAGATCGGTAATTCTCCTAGAATCCAATATGGCGACCCACGTTCGAAATGGAACAGCGATCTTCGTCCAAATGGCTTTTCACCGAGAATACGTCTTTAAAGCATTGTCTTTCACAGTTTTTATTGAGAGAATCAATCGGGATTTCTTCTCAATAATAGAAGCACACTAATCGCAGCTTTTCACTTAGAAACTGGAGTTCTGCAGTACGGAACTTTGAACTTCACACTGCGGTAACGAACGGCTTCACTATAGCTGATCACTTCGCAGCTATCGTAATAACGCAGTGATAGAGGATCCTAATCGTTATCACTGGGATCTTGGAACTAACCGCACTTCAGCGAATAAGGAACAAATCCTATCTGCAGCTAACTTGGAAACGAACTGCCTTGTGCGGAAACCAGGAATACATCCACTCCGCACCGAGACTGCCAACGAACTGCCGATCTGAAGCGTGGCTTTCATCTCCGAAATGCACTGAGCACGGACTCGTTAATTGCGTAACAATGGG
>JAFIDM010007141.1:0-14158 GCA_023159025.1 Thereuonema tuberculata
CTACCCTAAGGCACATTTTCAACCAAAAACAATTAGGATTAGGTTAGGTTAATTTAGGTTCGCTTAGCTGCAGGATCTATGCATTGAAAAATAACCCCGAAATTTCCATCCATTACATTTCAAATAGAAATCATGTCCGACATCTTGAATATAGTGCGAAAACAACCATGACATCGAAGCTTCAAAAAAAAAGTTCGTTCAACGATTGGTGCCGGACTCTCAGTTCTTACCTTATCCTATTTCCATTGAGCTCGTGAATTTAAGTTACAAATATAAAAACAAAATTGGCAAGGTAAGCTAGTAACTGCATGTTAATAAAGGGTTGTTAAACATTTCAATGGTACTGATTTGTTATTTGTATTCAGAATGTGAAGATACACTAAATCTTCGGTAAGCATACGGTAGACCTGACAAACTGAAAGATTTGGCACGATAGCTAAAAGACACAATATTTTTTTTTTTTCTTTTTCTTTTTTTTTAAATTCAGATTTTCTTGAAACAAATTCTTTTGAAATGCAGTCATGTATGAATTTTTGCATCTTGTTTTTTTTTTTGACATTGATACGGTAATGCAAGCCGGGAATGAAAATAAAGTTAAAAAGCTATATAATTTATTATATGTATCAGGGGCGTATATAAGGGGGGGAGGCCGAGGGGGCCCGGGCCCCTCCCGAAATAATGAAGATATGTCCTCCGAACGTTTTTTTTGGTTGAACAGATAGATTTTCATTATTTTTTTTGTTTAGTTGAATAGATTTTTTGGCCCGGGCCCCCCCCCCGAAATGTCCTCCCAACGTTTTTTGTTTTTTTTTTGGTTGAACAGATAGGTTTCCATGGGGTGTCGCCCCCCCCCCCCTCGAAAATATATTCTATATACGCCACTGATATGTATTATTATATGTTATGATTGACAATAAGCCACAGTCAAAAGATCAATGAACTGTGTGATAGTGTTGATGACCTCATCAAGTGAAATCCATGAAATCACATTTTATTTTAAATCATATATTTTACTCACAGTTGATGTTGAGAATGGAGGCAAAACATACTTTCTACCTCCTCATCCCCAAGTAGAGAAGACTGAACCATTTCTTATGTATTTCAACATCTCCCCTTTGGATGTCAGAATCACACTCGGAGCTAAAAATAAATTGAAAGATTCTCATCAAACTAACCAAAGTGGTTGTCAGTCAGAAAGCTTAATTTTAAAAGTACATTTTGCTTTTAATTTTTATATATAACTAGTAGAAGTGCTGTGCAGAAAAATTACAGAGGTTTATCAAATGTATTCCTTTCTCAATCACTCCAACTGCAACTCAGATTATCAAAAAAAGAAAATGCCTTGTGATGAGCTTTTCTGTATTGGTTAATGTCAGAAGTAAGACATAGTAAACATTAGCAGGAGGGAACAAAAGTTTGAGAGAGAGAAAAAAAAATATGAAGTACCCTATGAGACCCTGCAGGTTCTATACAATTGCTGTAGACAATATGGTCCCCATAGGTTAAAGGGTGTGGGAATACATTAGCTTTACACAGTTGGACATTCTTTTTCATATTAAGATCAATTGTTATTCAAAAGTGATTAACCAGTATTTGTTTTCAGTTTATCCCTAGATTCAAAGATAATAGCTACATTAATATAGTGATTTTACTATTTAAAAATATTAAGTATTATTAAAAATCTTGGATCAATGCTTTTGATATTTTGCTAAACTACAGTTTATCTTGTTTTTTTTTAATTATTTGGAAATACTTTATTAAACCTAATAAACCCAAAATTGAAAGAAAAAAGAAAAATCTAACAGTGGAGAAATATTTGGTATGAAGGATCCCAAAATGGAATTCCTTATTATTGAAGAAAAAGCTAAAAACTGGTGTATCTTTAAATAATGAATGCAAAGTAATTTTCAATATAGCTTTTTATGGTATTGATTAATACATTAATAATTGATTAAAGAAATATAAAATATTATATAAAGTACATATAAATTTTACTTTCTAACAAATAACTTATTGCCTTTAGTTCACAAATTTTAATTTGACATAATTCTAAATTATAATAACCTAATTAGGAGGTAAGGGGGAGGAAAATCTTTTATTAGGAAAGTTAAATTGAGCGTATGAAGGCTAGGGTTGTATCTTCTGCTGTTGAAGCTAACTTTGACTATGAGCCCAAAGGAAGAGCATTTCTTCTCCAGCATAGCTGCAATCTGCCTTCACTGTGGCCAAAGGAATGCTGGTATCTGCTTTCAATGTCTTCAGAAAGCTGTGCTGTGTCTTAAAATAATTAAATTTTGTATCAATGCATTTATTATTTTGATAAACTGCTGTTTACCGTTTTTTATTTTTTAGTTATTTGGAAATACTTTATTAAACCCAATAAACATAAAATTGAAACAAAAAGAAAAATCTAACAGTGCACAAATATTTAATATGGAGATCCCAAAATGGAATTCCTTAGCAATTCCTTATTATAGAAGACAATGTACACTCATTAACAAAAAAAAAACAACGCACCTAGGAGTTGTCCGATGGAGACAAAAATTGGTGGAGAGGAAGATTATGTCCAGAATAGAAAATGATTAAGATTTCAGACAAATTGAATAATTTATTTCAGAGTTACAAAGTAACGAGCTCAATAAGTTGTTGACCCACCTCTACCCTGAATGCAAGCTGCCACACGTCGTGGCATAGAGTGATAAAGCTCCCTGGTGGTCTCCTGCGGTATTTCTTGCCAAATTTGCTCCAATTGTCGGGCTAGGTCATCCACATTCCCTGTTGGATGCAGTCTCCTTCCCATCATATCACAGACATGCTTCATTGGAGAGAGATCTGGGGATCTGGCTGGCCAAGGAATATTTCACAAGCTGCAAGACATTCATAGCAACACGTGCCGTATGTGGTCTGGCATTATCTTGCTGAAAAATAAGGCCAGGGTACTGCAAAAGGAAGGGTAGCAAACAGGTCTCAGAATGTCATTGACATACCGCTGTGCTGTAAGTGTGCCGCTAATGACGACCAAAGGGGTCCGGCTATCAAGGGAAATGGCAACCCAGACCATAACTCCTGGTTGAGGGCCTGTGTGGCGTGCAAAGCTGAAAGCAGGATCGGCACGCTGCCCTGGACGTCTCCAGATACGTCTGCGACGATTGTCAGGACACAGTTGGAAGCGGACACAGTCAGGACACACTATACGTCCCCAGTCAGCATCATTCTAGCCGGATCGAGCCAAGCACCACTGTAATCTGGCCAGATGGTGTGCAGACATGAGTGGCAGGTGGCATAGCGGTCGGTACGAGCTTAGATGTCACTCACTCAGCCGTCTGTGAATGGTCATGGTGGACACTCGTGTGCGGATCGCACGTCTGATGGTTGATAACGATGATTCAGGAGCTGTGACAGCTGATCTGACAATCACTCTATCCTCCCGCTCTGCTGTCGCCCTAGGTCGACCGCTACTTTCATGACGCTGATATCTGCCATTGTCCACCCATTCCTGCCAGCATCTTCTAATCGCCGCATCACTTTGACCCACATGACGAGCGATTCTCCAATTTGCCCAACCTGCCTCTTTCAATCGAATGATACGACCTCTTTCAAACTCTAACAGTTGCACGTAATGAGCTCAAATCCTGCGGCAAGGCATTTTTTTCAGTCGTTGAAAGGTATCCTATTCGCAGTGCAACAGAAAGTTTGACCATCAGATTGAGAATCGCTTCTTATATACACCTGCTGAGAGCGCAGTTCCGATGCGCTGTAGCTCTCGCTATTCGTTCATTGGACACCAAAGTTTAATCATTTGCATGGGGGTTCCCAATGTCTTTGCATACAAAATTTCATTACAATTGGACAATTCCTTCTAGGTGTGTCGTTTTTTTTGGTAATGAGTGTAAAAACTGATGTATCTTTAAATAATGAATTCAACATGGTAATTACATAGTAGTTTTCAACATAGCTTCTTGTGGTATTGATTAATCACTTAAGTAATATTTTCTATTTCTTTAATAAAATTTAACTATATAGAAATTTTACTTTAAGCCCAAAGAAAGAGCACTTCTACTCCAGCATAGCTGCAATCTGCCTTTGCTTATTGCCAAAGGAATGCTGGTATCTGCTTTCAATGTGCTCAGAAAGCTGTGATGTGTCTTCCACATTTTCCCGCTGGGGGGGTGTCAAAGAAAAGAAGGGACTGTTTGGAATGGAGAAAACTTTGATATTTGAACTGAAAACCAATGATACCCAGTATTATTCAGGGATAACTCCAGATTTGCTTTGCAGAGCAATTTTAGGCATGCTCTGATCTGGAAAGAATCATGGACATGCTATCATCCATCTAATCAGTTTTAAGGGATATTTTTCGTGAAAGTAGCATGATTTGTTGGTGGCATCTTCTTAGGTTGATGCCTGCATTGCTGAAGGGGTGACCACACCCACATTGAAGGAGTTTGGTTATTTATTTTGGAGATATATTACATATATATATATATTTTTTAACCTGGTTCTGTGAGTGGAAGAAATTACTGTTTCCCCCCAAAATGTTTTTGCATCGTTAGCTAATATACAAAGATGTTATAGTTTTTTACCAACCTTCAAACATTGTCTTTAGTGACCTTTCGAATTGTGATTTTCAAGTGTCTTTGACAGTAGGTATAACGTTATAACCTCTTCACTGCTTACACTGCAATGTTTAATTAAAAATTCTGAAGTTTTTCTCAATCAAAAAAATTGTTTTGTCTCAGATGTAGTGAATTCTGGGAAGATATTGCTTTGAATACACTACAGAAGTTAACAAGAATAAACAAATAAGAAGAAAGAAGGAGATTTCCAAAATAATGAATTAATACCATTAACAATGGTTTTTGGACAAGATTTCAGCTGAATATTGTTCAGAGAACCACTCTATTAAACCTGCCCTGAGACAGTTTATAGGTTGGATTCTTTTTGAAAAATAATATTAAAAGGAAATTATTCATTGTAGCAATGAGATATATGGATATAAAAGAATTGGGCTGATGAGTTGGGCTGAAGGACGAAATGGCCATTCCCAATTTCCTTTCCATAATCTAAAATCAGAAAGGCAATTTCCTATTTTGTTCATGTGCTGTTTTCTTTTTCTTATCATTTTTCTTTATCATTTTTCACCTCTTTTCCTTTGTTTCAAAAATAATGAGAAAGCTTTTGAAAATGGCTATCTTTGAATTTTGAAAGAAGAAGCTGGAAGAATGAAAAGTGACAATCCCGTAACATTATGAAATGGAGAACAGTAATTTAAGTTGACTTTTTTTCTTTTTATATGTTTAAGAAAGTCATTGTTATAAAATGCAGTAACTTCCAACTGCTGAGGGTCCCTAGTAATTCGAAAGTGACATTATAGAATTTGAAAGCTAAAATTACTTGATTATTTGTTTTAGGTTCATTGATGTGATAAAATCTCTTTTCTCTATATCAGGGTGGAGAATATTTTATCTATTAGGTCATTAAGAAAAAGCTGGATCATAAATATAAGGACATAAGCAAAAAAAAGTTTCTACTCGTGTCGGTTGAAGTTGAGAATAATAATCTTGCCACGAACAAAAAAAAAACAAAAAAAGAAATCTCATTGGCTCAAATTGCTTTTTTTCTACTATACTCCAGTGTTTACTGTGTCTCAAATGAATTTCTGATGCAAAACATTGAAATATTTTATTACTAGCGTTAAGGAAGGTAAATAAGTGAAGTTGAATGTTAATTAGACTTGGATTTATATAATAATAGTCACACGTTGGAATTATGTACAATTAGCATTAGAACCATATCTCAGAATTTGGTGTCTGAATAATACATGGAGTGTACAATGCTGCATCCACAATGTGTTAATACTACTAGTGTATGTTTCATTAGATTGTCTTCAAATACAGCTTGCTGCTTTTCTTTTGTGTTCAATATTAGTTTAATAGCTTAAAAGTAATAACGTGGATTATTTTCTCATGCTTAAATTTGAGTGCAAACGTTTAAACCTCAAGAACGTTTTTTTTTTTTTTAATTACGAAAAATTTGAATTATGAAAATTTTGCAACTATTTATTTTATTCAAAGATATTTCTAGAAATTTATTCCCAATTCTTTCTATTTGCAGATGCTGATATTGATATTAGCTTAAAGCTAAATCGACAAGGAATTTTCAGTAACTTCGATGAAATGAGGAGAAATGCAGTAATGACTGATGCTATCCTGAAATGTGACAAAACTGAGTTTCCAGTCCATAAATCTTTTTTAGCTTCAGCAAGTGAATACTTTCATGCAATGTTTACTTGTAGATTACAAGAATCAACCGACAATATCATTGAGTTTCAGAATATTGATCAAAAATCAATGCGCACTGTCCTGAACTTCCTGTATTTAGATTCCCTAGAATTCGACCAGGAGTTTGAAAGTGTGTGTAATCTACTGGATGCATTGCATTATTTCCTGCTTCCTAGTGCTTACAAAGACTGTAGATCAAATCTTCTTTCATTGCTCTCCAAAACAACTTACAAAACCATATGGGATATAGGATTGAAATTTGATGACAAAGAAATCCTTAAAGCTGTGGAGGTATTTGTATGCAGAAAAGCAGCAGAAATCCACCAGACAAAAGATTTTGTTAATCTTAATGTTTGTCAAATCAGTCGAATGATAGAATGTTTTGTGAATATGATGTCATATCACAGTGTTGAACTTATTGACATTATTTTTAAATGGGTTGAATTTGATAAGTCTAATAGAGTTATTCACCTTGCAGATGTTTTTTCTAAAATAAACTTAACAAAATTGTCATCAGAATTAATTCATTTGCTTATTAATCACCCACTTATTAATGAAAATAGAGAGTTGTTGGATTTGATTTCTTCAGTGTCTATATTAACCCCTAGATCTTATAGCAACATCAATCAGACCCTCAGTTTAAAAGTTGTTGTTTTAGGTAGAAATGCAGGTCAGCAGGTATGTGATATATTTGTCTACTCTCTGCATTGGGATGAATGGACTAATATTAAATTACCACATGTTGATTTTGAAGTTAATATGCTCTGCCTTAGTGATTACCACCCATTTTGTGGATTTTCCGATGCTGTTTATGATGGTCGACATAGTAGATTGGTAGTAGTCAGCAGAAACACTTCCAACTGGATGGTTGATATAAATGAATCTTTAATTTACCCTGAAGAGTCACCATCCAATATAAAAATAACAAGGTTTCGACAGAATAACTACGAAGACTGTCGTATCTTGATTGACAGTGGCAAGGTTTATGTTGCTGGGATATTTGATGACTCTGATAGATTAGAGTATCGGCTAATTTTGAAAGAAATGGATCTCAACCATTTTTGTCCATTGTGGAAGAAAATAACTGAAATTGACTTTAGGGAAATCCATCGATCAGTGGTGATATCGTTTATGAAAACTGGAATGGATCTTTGGTTAACACTGATGAAATGGGAGGATAGAAATCAATGCTCATTACATTGTTGTAAGTTTCATCTTGATTCTTCTGATCAATCCTGGAGGAGACAAAGCGAGGATGATGAAGAAGATGACTATATCGAGGTTCCATTTGAATTCAATTACACGGAATTTGTAATTGCAACTGTCTCAACACAGATCATTTTTAAGAGAAAAGAATGTGGTGGGTATATTTTTGATACATGTGAGAAGAAGTTTTTTGATATGTTGCCAATGGAAAATGAACCAAGGAACATTGTTCATTTGACAAGCTGGAAGGAAACGCTGTGGGCTTTAGATACATCAAACCAAATCTATGTTTGTGATTTTAAAATGAAGAAATGGGACAAAATTTGTCAGATTCCTGCTACTGAAACATTCGTTGCACATAAACTGTTAGTAGCAGAAACATGAATCTTAATGAATTGCAAGGAATTTTCAGAAAGAGAATGAAATGCTCCGTTGAATAATAACAAAAATTGAGTAATTTAAAGATGAGCTTGGATTTTAAGATGTTCTTAAATGTAATCATAATGTTATGGATACGTTACCACACATGATTGAGTGGTCAAGAATATAAGAAAGAAAATACATAAGAACATAGCAATATGGAGACACAAATCTGAAATAATTTAATATTTTGAAGAAGCCTAATTGACTTAAGTGATTCATTTCTTTGTTTCTAATTCATTTGAATCCTCTCTAATATAAGAAGTTGAATTTTCTTGTCGCGGCTTCTTTTCTTACAATGGCTGAATTTGGATTTGAGAATATTGTCCTCAATACAGATTCTCATTTCCTACACCCATTAAAGCTAAAATAAAAAATGCATTAAAGAATATTTTTGAATAATTTTCATAGAAATTATTTATATTTGCTTTCTAAATATTCTTGATCTTTTCTTGTATTTTATAATTTTCATAACATTTCTTAGCAGGTAAATGCTAACGGTTTTTCCATCATTGAAAAGTGCCATATTTTAAAATGTAGTAAATATGAATTATCAGCTGAAATTAATGGTGTCATTGAATTGAAAGAAACTGTTCATATCCTGAATTACCTGTTTTTAAATGATTTTGGTTACTTCTGATGTTATCCTTTAGCTGATTGCTTTTCAAGATATTTAATAATTAATAGGAATTTACGATTGTATGATAGAACTTATTATTAAGTTTCTTATTAGGAATCGCACTTCTTTTCTGAATATAACAATGCCCATAACCATTGTATAACAAATGCCAAATTTCTTTGAATAGATTATATGCGACTTTATATATTTATTTTGAATTTTAAATTGATTTTGGAATCTCTAATCTTGCTAAAAAATTTTTGATAGTGATTAATTTGAACTATAATTTGTTTTGATTTTAATAGAATAAATATAATAAATTAAAAATGATGTTTTCTGATAGACTAGTAATTTTTTTTAAACTGTTAAAATAAGAACTGTATTTAAGACCATTCTCAAAGAAAATTTGACTCTTCAGATACATTTGGATGTCCTTTATTCCTCGATGGTGATCCTATCAAATTAAGGGTTTGAATGTGACTTTTTGGTTTTAACAATATCCACAAAATTTTATAACGGAATTGGAGAATTCCATTACCTTGGCACCAGTACAAGACTTAATGTTAATCTTAAACTCAAAATGATGTTTTTTATGAATTTCTCCCTGTTGGAGGAAATTTGTAAAATACCATACAAGTTATCAACAATTTTAAATGTTCAGAAATTGTTCAGTTATTTGTTGGGAATTAGTTTTTGTTTTTTTGAATGAATGACTGCACTAGAGAACTTCAAGGGGTTCCACACTGAAAAGCATTACTTCTGCACTGTTTGTTGCCTTGATAATGATACATTTCATAAAAAAATTCTGATACTCGACTTAAATGTTCAGATTTAGTTTCAGTCCCAGAACCGGATTAACATGGAAACAGCTGAGAACAGTGGGTTGTATTTTTGTTTTCTATTTCTATTTTGCTGGTATAGGGAAATGTTAAATACATTTTCCAAAAATGTTATTTGAATTGTTAAAACTGCTCAAAAAGCGTTTTAAGATAATTGTCAAATAATTACATTCAGACAAAATAACTAATTTTGATTATTTATTGAATTGCTTAAATAGATGCCAACTCATAAGAATTTTTGTTTAGTAATCAGCTTAATAATGTTTAAAATATATATATTCTAATTCAACGTCTAGATGCAAGTGAAACTATTGCAGCTCGAACACTGCATTAATCTGCTTATAATCTACAGCAAGTTACATATTGTAAATGTTTCCATGTAAGTTGGCAAAACATGAGATTAATCATCCTGTTTTTAAAAGGGAAAGCTGAAGCAATCCTCATGGACATAGGCAATGAATACTGCTTCGAATCATTTATGTGCTGTGTGTATATACAGGGTGTCCCAAAAGCCTGGCCTTATAGGTAAAGTATAAAAGAAAAAACCCTTAGCAATTTTAAGTGTCCCACTACAAGCCTATGTAACCTTGGGGTTGTGGGAGGTAAGGCTCATGGCGTTAGTTGAGGTCGGGTGGTCAGTCCGATGCCTGCTCGCCCTTTAACTCCCAGGAAAGAAACCCAGTACCCATTCTACAAAGGGCTGGATAGACTCTAGGACTTGTTTGGAGGAGAATGGAGCCGAGTGGAAAAATCCCTGCCCTCAACTCAGGCCCAATATTGAACCCGTAGCCAAGCATCCTTACCACTCTGCTACCGGTCCCACTTAGAACTTTATTATTTATTATGTAATTTATCAGTTGCAATACATGTTCAAATTGACATCCATTTTCTTCTAAACACTTTCTAATGCGATTAACATAAAACCTTTCCAACATTTCTGAGCATAAAGTATTTGTTTTTATGGCTTCAAATTCTGTTATGTTACTCTTTAGCACCTGTATTGTTCTAGGATGGTTATAATATACAGGTTTAATTCAAAATTCCCCCTTGTACAAACTTCTCAGGCCCCACTTTTATTGCAAAAACTTAAAAATCTGCTCTCCTATGGGGGGCAGGGACACCACACTTGGGTGGGGGGAAGGCAACACGGCTAAAGGTAGGTCAGAAATACAAAAACAAAAACTGTATTCGTAGTGGAAGGTATGCCCACAAATGGCACCAAATGTGCTACCGTATTGGCCCGAATATAAGACTGCATTTTTTTCCAAAATCCCATCCACGAAAGTACTATTTCGTCTTATATTCGCAACCAAACTTGGAGCGCGCACAAAACGCCCGAAACCGAAACCAAGCGTGAAGCAACGCCATCTGGTGGCGTTGGCTGAAGTCAATCGTAGGCCTAACCAACATGCTCCAAAATAAAAAAAAATATATATACTACTACGCTTAGTGGTGTTGTACTTTTTTGCAAAAATAGTTTAATTTAATTTCATAAATGATATTTCCCTAGCTTAGAAGTCACAGATTTAATTAAATATTACTGACATTAAGCCTATTACTGCAACCAAAAGTATCAACGATTTCATCATGAACTGGATGTGGGAAGATAATTTGTCAACAAACTTTTTTTTAAATAATTTACTAGAAATATTTGTCGAATTACGCCTCGTTAATAGGTATAACGTCTTATATTCGCGACCAATAGTTTTTTATCAAATCGGAGCTCAAAAAAACGCCATTCGTCTTATATTCGAGCCGTCTTACATTCGGGCCAATACGGTATAGGGCTCTGTTTGGCAGTATATTAGTTGAATAGTGAGAGTCATCGTCATTTGAGACATTGACTTTGTACGAGTAGGATGTATCGCTTCACTAAAGCTAAGAGGGCAGATACGCACCTAGTCTATGGGGACAGCGAAGGGAAACAGAAGAGCCGCTGTATGATTGTATTGTGAACAATTCCCCAATCATCAAATGTTTGCGCGTTGCATCTGAGGTTACTTTAAAGGCATCATCTACAAGACCCCCATTGCCTCTGACATGGACTTCATTGCAAGAGTCACTGGTAGCTGGATGTGTCCATGAAAGGCCTTGCATTTTTGCACATGTTCATCAGTCCATGCATCGACATTGTGAGGCCTGTATTACTGTTAGTGGAAGTATCCTTGAGCACTTATTGTGAACCTGTAATTGTACACCTTACTGTCATATTGTAAACATAGGGCTAATTAACATATTGTGTGGTCGGTACGCACCGAAGTGCGAGCTTCGTTGCCGAAGCATCCGTGCTCCAGGGAGCGCTAGTGTTCCCAAGACGGCGAACCCCTAGCAGACTCCCTAGAATTACAAGGGAAAGATACTGGGGTGGTTTCCCGTGGCCTTCCCCAGGACGCCATTAAGGAATGACGTCAGACCGAAGAGAAAGTGAAGAAGAGGCTACAACACAGGAAAGGAAATTTTTTTTTGAAACATCCATGCTCGCTACCGGGATTTGAACCCGGGCGCTGGCACATTGATCTCACGACAGACCGAAGCCTGAGACCGCTATTATCTATCTTATTTTTTTATTTTTGAACCTTAATGTATCTTCTAGCACATTCGAGGGGCATTTGTATTCCTACGAATATTTTGTTTTTGTAGTCAGTCTCTCCTTAAAGTTTGTACAGGGAATTTTGAATCGCCCTATATATACCACTTGACCCACATCGGATGCACACAACTTTTGAAGTTTAAGACCATATGAGGTAGTTGCTCCAAGATAAAATTATTGCTTGTCCCAAAATTCAAAGGAACCCACAATAAAAGATACAATTTTCAACTCTGCATGAGATTCATATTTCACAAGTTTGACCTTGTAAGCCTGTGCCAATGCCTTCAGTTGATTATTGAGAAGCAATGGTACATCAATAATCAGGTTGGGCTGCTGATACACTGGTAGCAGAACGAAGCCGTGACCTTTTACAATAGGTTGTCGCCATTGACACAAAAGACACTTTAAAAATTCAATCCACAAAGTGCATTGTGGCATCACTGGATGGCAGCTGCATAGTATATGCAATGCTAAAAAATGTGCAAAAGTCTCCTCTCTAGTTACACTGACAGACCACAGCCTATTGGTATTGAGGGGAACTAAATTTAAAATTGGTATTGTGAGCATTGTGGATGAAATTCCAATCAGCAAAACTCGTGATATAGCGAGAGCTCCCTTGGCGCACTCCCACACAAATTTTCCCTTGTTTCGATAATAAATAGAAATGTCTACTGCTTGGAGAAGAATGCCTTCAAGGCTTTGATTCTCTGCCAAGGGGCAAGCCTTAGTACCGGATTAAAGGGGGGGGGGCAAAATGGGATTGAAACAGTTGTTTATTATTGCATTAAAATAGTGAAAAACAGCTACAGGGACAGCATGGGGCCCCCTGATAAATTTCCTAGATCCGGCACAGGCAAGCCTTGAGCTGAGGATGGTAGAGGGAATATCCATGAAGGACTACAGACATCCAGTCCAAAATTAACTGAAAGCCTATTGTTTTCCAAGGAACTTTAGAAGGAATAGGGAGACAATTTACCAAGAACATGGTATTACAGCAACCCACTGGCATCTGTCCTGAGATATAAACAGCACAACACTTTTGGATTCAACTTGAGATTGCTAATGCATGCTAGTTCAACGATAGCATCAATGTTGCTCCATAGCCCAACTAACGACTCCTCCAAGAGCATCAAATCATTGACAAAAGGGTCTTCCCTCTGAACTGCTTGAACTACAAACACTTCATACTTAATTTTAATGGCAATGAAATTTTCTTCCCATTTATTAAGTCATAACTTACGCCCTAACTCTCTGGAGCAAAAATCTCCTTAGATGCAACAAAAGAAGTGACTAAAGTTAGTGCAAAGCACTGCATTCCTATCTATTATACAATTCCCTACATTTCTTCCAATAGTTCAGGGATGAATAAATAAAATGTTTGATGGTGCATCTACTCAAACTGGTGACATAGATCTAGATGGCTTCAAGATTTCTGGACAAATCGCAACTTCATAACTTAAAACACAAAAAAGGGATGGGATATTCTGCATGTTACAGATATCAGATCTAATCTGTGTAACCTGCATACTAATTCTAAACCTTTATTACCAGATAATAAATTCTGTACATGCTACAGCAAAAAAAAAAAATCAACTAATTATACAATTGTTAAAAACTATTTATACTCACAGACATCCTAGGAATGATTAGAAATACAATGGTCCTAGAAGAACTGTCAATAAATGAAATAAGCAATATAATAACAGATGAAAAGCAAAACATCTATGGACCAGGGCAAATTAACTGAAAGAATGCTTAAGCAAAAGATGTTATTTTCTCATAATAAAATATATAATTTATATATTACAATTAAATATATGAATTACGAATTTGCAAAAATTACTCCAATATAGAAATCCAATAACTTATAAAAGCCTTGCAAATTACAAACTAATTTCCATCCAACCAGTTATCCGCAAAATAACAGAAAATTACCCGTTTGAAATTGAATATTTTTTTGAGACAATGTGCTTAACAAATTCAGAAGAATATATCACTGGCATAAAGGAGGTTGGAGGAGGGGTGATAGTCAGAACCCACACCCTTTGCATCTGAATATGTAAGATTTTGGGCCCTTTTTTTTTGTTTTTTTTGTCTGGTTAGAAAGATCATTGGTACATCTGGAATCTCCATCCTCCAAGAATGGACATTATTGTGTGTTGTTTTTTTCTTTTCTTTGGTTGAATGACTTAGAACAATAATC
>JAFIDM010007142.1:0-14158 GCA_023159025.1 Thereuonema tuberculata
TGCTGATACGAATGGGTTACAGTTTTTCTTGCCTAACTCTCAATTCTTACTTTCTTTCTACCTACATTACTATACATTGATAACATAATAATCTCTTCATCTGACGAGGATGAGGAATCAGTACTTGATTCTCTTTCTAAAAATAAATAAAGTTCTGATTCAACTTCTAACAAGAAACCGATAATATGCCAGCCATTTTTGAACACAACTTGTGTAACCACTCCGTCTATAAAAAGAAGGGCTGGGGAATAACCAAGCTCCTACGTCAGCGGGATCAGTGACGTAACTTCCGCCACCAGAGCGATAGCCACCACAGCCATGATTCCATTTTATAGACGCACCCTTAATTTTTAGAAACTTTAAAATATATATAAACTTTGATTTTTCTTAATCACAATAGTAACATCTCTAAAGAAATGCCTTAAAGGTATTCAGAAAACTTGATCTTAGTTACAAAAGAAGGTGAAGGAATATATGAAGTTTGCAGTTAAACCAAGTGTCTGCAGAACATAAATAGCAAATTTCTGGTGTAAAGGTTCTGGATAAGGCTATGCAAAACTTAGAAATGATGTTAAAGAAATTGGAATCTTCTGGAAAGGATTGTGGTGAGCTGTTAGTAGAATACACATTATGGAATTTATTAAATGCGATCCCAACTTTTTGAAGAAGTCAAAGCCAATAATGTTGACCATTTCTGATATAGCAGGAATTTTCCACATTTTGGTGTCGCTTTCATTGCTGGAACTTATTGCTTGAATGCATTACAACTGTTTTTTTACTACTGATTATTCCTTATTGAAGGTAATCTAGATATCTGGGGACCCGGTAGTGCCCCAGCCAAGATGAGCCGAAGGCAGGAAGTAGGGCACTAAGTACCTTTTCTTTAAGCTTTTCTTCGTATTTTTGAACCCTCATAGCTTCAGCCTGGATAATACTAGAGAGCTCAAATTTACAGGATAAGATGCAGTTAGCATCTTAATAAGTAATGAAATACGCTAAGTTTCATTTATCTAGCTTTTATACGTTGGATTTTATTAATTCCTAAAATACATCGATTTCGTCACTGATTCATTGACTGACTGACTCATGATCATCAAAATCTCTAGGGTACTTTGTGAAGTCCTAGAATGCTGAAATTTGGTGTGCAGGCTAGGATTAGCACACAACAACAACAAAATTAAGAAATCTGCAACTTTCACCCTCTAACCCTTCATAAAGGGGGTCTGATTGTGTAAACAGTTTGTCTGGTACCGACGACAAATATGGCTCAGCAACTAAATGGCGCCATGTTGCAGGCTATTCAACATCTGGAAATAAAACTCGAAGTGACAGACAGAGTTAGAATATTTATAAGATGGACCCTAAATACCCAGGAAAACGAGCTCGCGAGTGCATCAAGAAGTACGAGGAAGATGCTTCTATGACAGCAGGGCTACAAAAAACAATAGTTATTAAAAAAGGAGTGAAAGTTATGCTTAAACATAATATAGACATCACTTTAGGACTTGTTAATGGTGCTATAGGAAATGTTGATAATGTAGAATGGGATCCGAACAATAAAAATAAAGCAAGAAGAATTGTAATTATTTTTAATAACGATCTTAAACATGAACTAGCGCCTGTAAAATCAAAATTTGAAATAATTAATAGAGCATTTGTCCACCGTGAGCAGTTTCCGATGTGTATCACATATGCCATCACTATCCAATAAAGCCAAGGGCTAAGTTTGAATCGTGCTCTCATTGATATCGTGTCGTCGACATTCTCTTGTCGAAAGGCTTATGTAGCACTTTCGAGGATGACTAGTTTGTTAGGGATCCATCTTATAAATATTGACTTTGGTAGCATTAAGGCAAAACAGTCCGCTATAGTTGAATATAATCGCTTAATAGCTAAGTACCGTCCTGATTTATCGCTTATTGCAAATAATAAGCCAACAAGGAAAAGAAGCAATGATAGAGAGTGGGCTATGAAAAAAGGAATAGCTGACGCGCAAGAAAAACAGCCGGAAAAAATTAAAAGAACTAGGGCATCTTACAAAAAGAAATGAAATCCCACCCAAAACATTTCATGTAAAATAAGTTGCCAAGACTCACATGCTCATAACGCTTTCACTGTTAAAAAGTTATCAGATCTCATCCTACAAAAAGAAATGAAATCCCACCCAAAACATTTCATGTAAAATAAGTTGCCAAGACTCACATGCTCATAACGCTTTCGCTGTTAAAAAGATATGAGATCTCATGTAGAGCCAAGCCCCTAACTCTTAAGTGTTTTTATTTGTAAGTTTTATGAGTTTTATAAAAGTTTCAATATCCTAAGAAAGTGTTTAAATCAACAAAACAATTTCTGCTATGTCTGTGGAGAACTGACTTTCAAGTCTCAGAGCATAAATTTCACACCACTGAAAAAATATTATGAGCTTTATTTTGGATGGAAAGCTGGTGATATCAATTAAGACTGGGCCCCAAATGTATGCTGTGTGTCATGTGTTGGGCATCTCGCTGGAAGAAAAATGGTAATCATCATAGGACAATTCAACTGTTATTTCTGCTTAATTAACATTACAGGAATTGCATTCAAAACAAAATATACAGTTAAGTATCCCAATTTGGCATCTGCAATGAGACCTGTGCCACATAGTGAAGAGTATCCTGTACTAAAGTGTCCAGATTTCATGACCTTAAGTGATGACTCTGACGCAGCTCGTACTGAAGACGAAAGAAAGGAGGGAAGTGACCCTACATTTGAAGCAGGTAGTTCATCAGAACCTCACTTTTTATCTCAACAAGATCTTAATGATGTTATACGGGATTCAAATTGTCTAAACAGTGGGCTGAGCTTTTAAGTTCCAGGCTCAAAGGTTGGAATCTACTCCAAAAAGATGCGCGGATATATGTTTATTGTAGTTGCAATAGTGATTTAAGTGACTACTTCTCTAAAGAGGGCCAAGAGAGACATCCTGAAGGCAAACCATAGCTGAAAATCATCAACTTTTAGGTAAGCCAAAATAAGCCGTATATTTGTTATTTAGTGTTTCGTATATTTGTTATTTAGTGTTTCGTATATTTGTTATTTAGTGTTTCGTGAGTACTAATTCTTTTAAAACTTTAAACATGTGCCAAAAAAAAAACCCTGCCTGATGGAAAATATCTGAGAACATATTCGAACTCAGCATGGAAAAGATAGTTAGATTCCATTTATTTAGTCCTTGTGAAAGAATTTTTTTTTTTTTTTTTTTTTTTTTTTTTGTAGACCAGTGTAATTTACATATAGATCATGTAGAATTTGCTTCAAAACAGTTCTCTGAAAAAGGATGGATTTTGTATATTTAATAGTAGATGGGGTAGATTATTCTTATCCTTCAGGAATTATTGTTATCCTTCAGGATTATTGTTATCCTTCGGGTTTTAGGTCAGGAAAGGGGGGGTGTACTGACCAAATTAGTGCCCTAAAACATCTACTTGAACTGAGTCATGAGTTCAGGCAAGCTACCTTCATTGCCTTTCTTGACTTTAGCGCTGCCTTTGATAGCATTCATAGGGAAAGTCTGTGGAAGCTGCTGCATCAGGACGGAATCCCTAACAAGCTGTGTGGCATAATAACGGCTCTTTATCGTCATACTTTCTGCAAAGTAAAAGCCTATAATGAAGAAAGTGACACTTTTATTGTGAACTCCGGAGTCAGGCAGGGTGGTATCTTGTCACCAACTTTATTCAACATCGGAATTGATGCCATTTTGTCAAAAGCACTTGATAATCATCAGGGAGGCGTCATTATCTACCCTAATAACTATATTCTGACTGACCTGACTTTTGCCAATGACATTGCCCTGATTGTAGATTCATTGGATTCACTGCAAGGTATGGGGGATAGAGTCGCAAAAGAAACTGCTAGTCTGGGCTTAGTCCTTAGTAGCAATAAATCCAAGCTTTTGATGTGCTGCAACCAAGTTGACGACCGAACCATCCACATTCAAAATGAGCCAATTGAAACTGTTGACCACTTCACCTACCTTGGCAGCAACATTACGGGCAATGGGGATGTGTCTTTAGAAATAAGTGCTAGAATTCAAAAGACAACTATTGCCTGGTGCTCGCTCAAGAAACTTTGGGCTAGGAAAGACATTCACCTCAACACTAAAATCCGCATTTACAAGGCTGTTGTCTTGCCAATGTTGTTATACGATTGTGAAATCTGGCCTATAAAAGTTGCTCACCAACAAAGTCTGGACTTATTCCATAATCGATGTTTGCGTAGACTTGCCAACATCAAATACTCTGAAAAAATTTCTAATGCTGAAATTCGCCGTAGATGTGATTTCAATGAAAATATACCTACCATTGCTGAACTCAGATGATGGCACTGGCTGGGCCATACTTTGAGAATGCGAGCATGTCGTATCGCAAAAATCTCCCTGCTTGCAGAGCCGGGTTCGGCCTGGAAGCAGCCAAAACGAGGTGTTCATTTAACAATTCGACGTCACTTCAAGCGAAAAGCCAAAAATTTGATCATGCACCCATTCAACCTTAGCCGTAAGACATTCAATTGCGAATGGCTGCATCACCTGACAACCCTTGCCCAGGACAGAAGACAATGGCATCAAATTTCCATGGAAGGCACCTATACCCACGATGAGTGATGAGGCGTCAAGTCAAGTCAAGTCATCCTTCAGCTGATAATGTTGCACAAATCCTTCCTGTAACTTCAGGTTCATCATCAGATCAATGGTTGGCAGTTTCTGAAATTAGCTGTCTTCCAAATGAAAGTTTTATTCATTGTTTTCAGTGTTTATACTCTAAATCATTCTGCTGTTGCTTTCACATTTTATATTTAGGTAAAAACATTTCGGCAATATTTCTTTGACGATGAGTCGTCCTTTAATTTCATGTTTTGAAATCAGCACTTAGCAATGTTTCCGTAATCTTCATCTCTTTAACAAATCCAATTTCAGTGTGTTGTTTTTAGAACTCGTTAAATTTATTTACCTAATTATCTATCTCCTTCTTTAAATTTTGTTAATTTTATTTATCGATAAATATTTTAGTTGTTATATTCATAGGGATTTACAGAGTTTTGAAAATTCTTACATATTTTCTAACCCATTAATCCACTTCCTCATCAGTGGGGGAAGGGCGATAGAAAGTATAGTTTTTGGATAATGGATCTATTTTTTTTTCAGTTCTTTATTTATTTTCTGTTTGGTCCTTCACACTACACAATCCTTGGTATTATATTTATCAGTATTATATTTATCCTTTGTATTATTAATTATTTGTATGAAAACAGAGAGCATAATATCTAGGATTAAGTAAGGTCACTTCTAAGGAAATAAACTTCAGAATAATCTTATGAGGTTAAATAAATTTGATTGTATTTTCAAGTACTTTCTGAATTTACATAAAGATTATTTCTTGTAACAGTCTAACAGATATGTTGGGTCTATTAATCTTTTAGCCCTGGAAACTTGTACTAAAGTCTTATTAACTTTTAACTTGACAATCCATAACTCGAATCAACACAAAAAGTCTAGATCGTTCACTGTTAAATATTACAATGTCTTTAAGATCTTCTTCCGATAACCGAACTATACAAAAGTTCCTTCTATTAAACGACGACTTCGTATCCTAGTCCCGTTATTCACTATCGGTGTGTGTTACCTTGTGTTGTTTGTAGTTCAGTCTTTGTGTAAGTAAAATAATTAAAAGTTCACTTACTATATGTCTTCCAGGTCAAGAAATACGACTTATCTCTAAGAAATATATTCTCCCGATATAACTTTGGCTCTGTTAAATATTTATACTGCAGTCGGCTTTTCATCAAAATCCATAATGTCGGTCGGCGTTCTAAAGTCCTTAGACATCTTATGTCTCACGATCAATTCCCATGGATACCTGGAACGAGAAACTTGAAATTTCTCCTTTAGTTTCAAATTCAAATTAGAATCTCGAAAACTAGGATTTCTCAAAAATCACAGAGATTACTTTTGCTTTAACTTTACTCATTTAACCTATCAAACCTCTGTTTTCATCATGAAAATCTTCGCCGCTTTGCCAAAGAATATATATCATCTTCTTAGTCCAATGGAATATTCTCCAAATCTCTCTTGTTATTTCTCCACAGCAACACAACAAAGGGAAGAAACATCATCCCATCGTTTTGTTACTTAACACTCGGTCATTATTAACCAATAACAATGATATATGCAATGTGAAGTTATTATTTGTGGTGCTTGCACATATTGTCACTTAAAAAAGTTTTCAGTGGATTTTAAGAAGGCAAACTAGTTCTATATTGTATCACTAACTTTATAATTATATTTATTATATTTATCGGTTTTTTTTTAATTTTAAAAATGATATATTGTATTATTAATACTGCTATTTGTAATAAATTTGCAAATAAAGATATATTTTTGTAATTTATAATCTTGTGTAGTGAATCTTGACAATGGTAATTGTCTTATAATAGTTGAGAAAATTATTCTGAAAAATCACAAATTTGAAATAAAAAAAAGCTGTATTTATCATTATACATCAATAATGAAGGAATCTGATGAAAGTGACCCATAAAAATTTAATTTGCTAGATTTTCTGATTATAATATTTCTGTTTTACTAAAAATTAACCAACTAAAGGAAACAAATCCTTACAAACTTAAATCTACAGTAATAACACCCAAACCAGAGATAGTTTGAATTTTTACCTTATCAGAATCTTGCTGTATGGCTTTATAACGTTCAGGTATGTTTACTGACAAAAGTGCACAGATACATAAATTTTTTTATTACATTACTGGACATATTCATTGCAAAACACAATTAAAGTAGTCATTTCCTGGAAATGTATCTTTACTCTCACCATATTCTGGAGTAACTCTACAATATGATGTTTCTTTTACTCCTGCTGTAATCTTAATGATAAACATGTTTTAAGCAAAGGGTAAAAGATGACATTTTAACCCAAGTTATTCCCACCTTATTTCAATTAAGTCGTAATTAAAAAAAAATATTATTACTAGTGCTTAGTTAGTTTCATAGTGTTAAATCTAAATTTGCAATTAATATTACTTAAGTTTGTAATTTCTGTTATACTACTGTCAATAGTTGACAAACATTTGGTTAAAAATAAAAATGAGAATATTGAATTATTTTACTTCATCTCATTTGAATTCAGTACTTCTCAACTTTCATTCCTAGTCTTATAGTAACAAGTACTTCTTATGTATTTCTTAATAATAATATATGAACTGCATTGAATTTTCTTCATTCAGTTACATATCTTTTTATTGCTATAAATCGTAAATTTGAATGAGAATTTGGCTAAAACTAAATAGTTTAAATTCTTCAACGATAAATATAAACTCCTCCTTACATCACATAAGTATTTAAAATATTTATTAAATACTTCCTGAAAATTTGTCTTTTATTTTAGTATTTAATAAATATTTTAAATACTTATGTGATGTAAGTAGGAGTTCATATTTGTCTAAGTAGTTTAAAGCCAAACATGACATTATCCTTATACAGGGTGGCCCAAAATTAACGAAGGGGTTTGAATTGCTTATAACTTTTTTATTATAATTTTTTTTTTCTTTTCTTTTCATGATTTTGTAAAGAAGACTTTGGGAATTTAAAATGGAGCAGTACTCAATTGAACA
Source organism: Thereuonema tuberculata (assembly GCA_023159025.1). Lineage (NCBI taxonomy): Eukaryota > Metazoa > Arthropoda > Chilopoda > Scutigeromorpha > Scutigeridae > Thereuonema > Thereuonema tuberculata. The sequence continues at coordinate 7,660 of JAFIDM010007142.1, forward strand.
ACGTGCCCAAATTGTTGAGCTTTATTTTTCAAATCAACGATCCATTGTTTTGACTCAGCGTGCATATCGTCGTTATTTTAATGTGCGGATTGGACCCTCAGAGTCAACAATAAACCGTCTGGTTGCAAATTTTCGCCAACACGGGGCAGTAAGGAACCTTCCTGGTGCTGGCAGACGACGAACGGTGCACACGGATGACAATATTGAACTGGTACAGAGGAGTATTCGGGAAGATGGAGAAACATCAACCAGGAGACGTTCGACACAACTTGGCCTCTCACGAGCATTGCTGCAGAGAATTTTGCATACAATAGGAATGTTTCCATACAAGATTCAGCTTGTCCAAGAATTGAAACCGACAGATTACCAGCAACGACTTGATTATGCAATTTTTGTCTGGCAAAAAGCAGAAGAAAATCATAATTTTATTCATACCAGACTTTTTTCTTTGGGGTTATTTGAAAGGAAAAGTCTACATTAATAAGCCTAGAACCATCCAGCAATTAAAAAGCAATATACGCGACGAAATAAACATAACACCTGAAGTTTTGTGAAAGGTGATGGAAAATGTGTTGGAAAGAGCACGAATATGCGAAGCAGAAAATGGCCACCACTTGCGAGATATTATTTTTCATAACTAAACTAAACATATTCCCCATTTATATTCTGTATTACAAAAAAAAAATGTAATAATTATGTCTTAAATAAAAAGTTATAACGAATTCAAACCCCTTCGTTCATTTTGGGCCACCCTGTATAATCATATATTACTTCTCAACCATTGTACCATTACATCTTAGAATGTATCTATAGTAAACATTTACCTTCATAAAAAGTTGTAATGATCACTAAATTCATTATATAAAGTAATCTGAGCAAAGAAATTCCAATTACATTCTGTTTGTTCTACCAAATGAGCTAAATACAGTTAAAATCAGCTTAAAGAAATATTTTGGAATATTTGAAAATATTTAAAATACAGTTGATTCTTATAATAAATTACGCAGATTTTCTTTCAAAGGATTAATAATAAGTAGTTAAACAAAAAAATTTCATGTTCCTGGGGTTTTTGGAACAACATTTGGTGTGGCCATAAAGCAAATAAGGTTCTGCAGCACTATATTAAAGTATGCAGTTGCTTTTAGTTTCATATAATTTATCTTTAAAGGGTTGATAGTTGTTCACAAATTCATGATGATTTTAAAAGATTTTCTTGTATGCATTGCAATAAAATTTCCAATAATTTTAATCTAAATATAGAAGATGTTGCAAATAGTTCTGATGACAGTTGTGGTTTTTAGAATTATTATACTAATGAAGAAAGGCTCTCGAGTTTAACGTATGTTGATAACTTACACTACTTCATTCATTAAGTTGAAGGGGATAATGAATGAAGTGTGAATGTAGGTTAAGTCGAAGGGGGTAGAATGGAAGATGGTTAAATAATCTACTTAGGTTAAGGAGATGGGGCAGTTCAATGATTACACAATGTATAGTGGAGGAGAAGAAAAAAAGAGTGAATGATCAGAAGGATGAGAGATTACTGCATGATCTTGAAACATAAAAGTTTGTGTTTAAAATCTACAAAACAACAAAGAATAATCAAGGGAGGAGGTGTGAAAAATGAAACAAAGGAGAAATACTTCTTCAATAGAGTGGGTTAATAGTAATACAACTCTAATGGTAACATTGAATCACAAATAACATTAGTAGGAAAGGGATTTTTGAAATAAATTTGCTCATTCAGACTAAGTTCCAATAGTGATTTCCTGCATGTAACAAATTGCAGTGCTTTATGTAAAAGTGTATCATTTTGAATGAAAAAAATTAAATTTGGAAGCTGATTTAAAAATAAGAATATTTAAATGCTTCTTTGTGAGAATCATGCAGGTCTTACCCATCAATAAGAAGTCAGCAAATTGATGGGTGAAATCCAAGGTTGTCAATATCTCTTTAACAGTTTAAAGTGTACATTAATGATTTCTGAGTGAATGTAGATAATGAGAGAATAATTATTTTCTCTAGAAAATATGCTTTTACATAACTGCAAATGTTTGCTGTAAAACAAATACATCATCTGATGACGAGGTGAATAGTAGTCGACAGGTGAATCTAATATAAATTAGTAAATGGGAAGTGAACTGAAAAATGAACTGAAATACGTTTTTTTTTTTTTATTTACAATACGTATTTACAAATGGTTGATTTAATCAACCTGAGTATAGGATGAATAGATAAACAGGTAAGTCTTTTAACTGTATGTCTTTCTGATTACATATTTCAATACTTACTTACAGAACTAGTAATTACTATACAATGTTCAAAATGTCCGTTGAAACACATCTGCTTGAAGTTTCCGTCTGGCATGTACCCTTGGATTCAGCAATGTCGTAAAACCTTCTTATTCCACTTGAGAGTTCAGTTTGATATGTAATGTTCCTTTCGCAACGTCTCATTTACTGCAATAAACACTTTCAATAACAATATATTAATTCACACTGAATCATTAATACTAAAATATCACTCTATTAACAAAATCACTTTTTTATCACTTATTTAATAAATCCGACGAAAGCTTAATAATAATTGCTCAGTCAATATTCCTTCGTAGCACTAATTTTATTATTCATTTAGTTCTGCTAAAATTCCTTAATTTATCGATGTTGCACAATGAATAATTATTTTTCCTCACGGCGTTTGCAATTAATATTATTTCTTAACTTTACTTCTTTTGATATTGTTACCTGTGGAACTGGCCTATTTCCCCCCCTATCTTTTTTTTTTTTTGTTTTTGTTGGAACCGACCGATGCTGTCTCCCTTGTGAGAAGAGTAGGCTCAACCAACCCAATCTCCCTTGCAGTAGTTGACTCTGTCGAAGTGAAAGGGAGGCAGCCGGCGGGCATATAGAGCAGCGCAGAGAGCTGCAAAGTGAGTGAGGCAGTGGCGATCGGCCACGAAGGGTTCTCCAGGTCGGAGACCAAGAGAGGCAGAGAGGTTTATTGGGCAACCGCCCAGAGAGAGTAGGGAAGTGGCTGCCAAGCCACGGGAGGATCTCCAGACCGGAGATAGTGAAAAAGCCAAGCCGAAGTAAACGCACGGTTTTACCGAAGAGAAGCTGAGAAGCACGCTGAACATCAGAAGGCTACGCAAGAAGTCAATCCTTCGCCGAAGAAGTCACACCTAGAGCCGGGAGAAGTTGACGAGGACCGTCCCACTAAGAAAGACAGAATTGGGCAGCACTTCTCAGCCCAATTACCTAGAGAAGACAGCAGGACCGTCCCGATTCGAGCAGACAGCAGAGCCCGGCCCGAACGTAGAAGCCACCAGGACCGGCCCGAACATAGAAGCCACCAGGACCGGCCCGAATGTAGAAGCCACCAGGACCGGCCCGAACATAGAAGCCAACAGGACCGGCCCGAACGTAGAAGCCATCAGGACCGGCCCGAAACCAGATGCCATCAGGACAGTCCCGAGCAATTCCCCAGTTCGATATTCTTTTGAGTCCTGTACTTGAAGTATTTTCATTTAATAAATAAATTCTCTGATTTTTATTTTATTCTGCTCTAGTCGCATTTTATCCCCCAGCGCCACCGAACCTGGACAAAAGTTCGGTAGCAATATTAAGCTTTAATATTCTTCTTTACTACTTTTTATTATTCTTCAACACTTAATGATTAATGGCTTTTCGTATAGAATAATAAACAGAAATATTACTCACTGTTCCTTGTGTGACTTTGAATTGAAGTTGCGACGTTCGTGAACTTCCCGTTGAATTTGGTGCTCCTGGCTTTATTTCTACTACTTGTAGAATTGATTCCTTTGAATGCGAGGGTTTCTCTAAATAATCCAACGTGCCTAATTCTTCGCCATGAAACATTATTGGTAACACCTTAATCCTTTCGCAGGTTTTCTTCACTTCTTCCGAACCACATTGCTTCGAGTTGAAATTACCGCCTGACCGCTAATAAACATGTATGTATGTATGTTTATAGGGATATGCTTTAAAACGCACTTCCTGTTCAGACAGGATACCCTAAGGATTTATTAGAGTTTCTCTCTTAATCCAAGCAAGTTTTAAGAAGTTTTTAATTTTATTCAGATCTAATTTTCCCTTGAATCCTAATATGTGATCCAGTAATTCATCCTCTTCCCAGTTATTTGGGTTTATGTTCATATTTTTTAAGAGTTCGGTTCTCTCTTTTCCGAAGCATGGACATCTTAAGATGAAATGTTTTAGAGATTCCTCTTCATTTTTATCGCAATTTAAACATATTGGCCCCTTTTCAGACCATTTTTCTGTTCTTTTATTTAGCGCCAATGATCCCGTTCTGCACTGGAAAAGTAAAGAACTTCCATAGGAATTATCATAAATATCCTGATATAGGGGAGCCCTTTTATTTTTAAACCCTAATGGTAAAGTTTTGTATTCAATACTAGAATCAACGAATAGTTCTAATTCTGTACTTTTTACACATTTATTAATAAGATGGTGCCATTTTTTTTCCGATTCAATGTTTACTCTAATTTCTTCTGTTTCATAATATTCTGCTAAATATTCTAATTTATCTACCCATTTGCTTTTTTCTGTTGTATTTTCAAACACCTTTCTAGACCATCTATTTTTATTCATGAAAGTCAACCTCCCCAGATATTTTAATTTGCTTGAAGCTTCTCTGCTAAAGAACGATGATCACCCCATTTCACTTTGAACTGCCGTAGTAGGTGTCAAATTGTTCCCTCCTATTAGTTTTCTTCCAAATGTGTTTTTGATTTTTGTCAATTTTTGAAGTTCGGTTTCTGTATTAATTATAGTTTCGTTACCATATGTTAGAACAGGCACAGCCAATGATTTCCATAATATTCTACCTAGTTCTACTTTATTGTAGCTTTTATTACATATGCTCCTTATCCATCCACTTAGTTTATTTGCTTTAGTTATTGTGTTGTTTGTATGTTGTTTAAAGATTTATCCCTCATTTGTTATTAATATTCCTAGGTATTGGTATTCATTGGTTTCTTTAATTTCCCGATTATTAATTTGCCAGTAGTTTTTCTCAACTACATTAAAATTTATTACTTCGCTTTTGTTCCAATTGAATTCCATTTGAAAATCTTTTGCGAAGCTTCCTGCCGTATTTAGTAGGCTCTGTAAATCCTTTTTATTATCTGAGAATAGAACAATGTCATCCGCAAACAATAAGCCTGGCAGGGTTTCATTCCCAACTGGGATACCCAAGTTGCTCTTTTCGAGTCTAAACGTTAATTCACTCATTATTATGCTCTCTTCGGGATTGCGTCATCGTGACGTCTTTGTTTCATTTCATTGAGGAGGCATCATAGCATTCGGCTTCCCGTGACACACTGTTCCGGAACGAGGCGGGTTCGCTCTTTTAAAGGGGATTTTCCATTTCGTCATATATTTAAATTTAATTTTTGTTTCTTCCATTATTCTAATATAAAATTTAATTTACATGTGAAGCTTTTAAAATTACTTATTAATTATTCTAAGAATAATGGCTTCAATTAGTAAATGTGGAAGAGGATTGGCTTCACATATTCCAGAAGTGTGTTTAAACAGGAGATGGAAATTCATTAAAGGGATTGATGCTGTAAGGCAGTATACAGGATATGAGAATTTTTCAAAGACTGCAAATATAAATGATTTTATGTAAATGTTATTATGTTTGACTTGAAATACGGAAAGTAAACTTCAACTTGAAAAGTGTACAAAACCCTTTGAATGGAGATCAGTTGAAACATTGTTTGTAGGTTACTTCAAAGTTGAGTGGCTTATTTAAAAGTGCAGCCAAGTTTTGAAACTAAAATTATCAAAAAGAAAACAGTAGTTCATGACATGGCTTATCCCTACCAAAGTTATGATCAAAGACAGCTGCTGGTTTGATTAGAAACCAAAGGATTTCTAATGAATTATTATTTATCTTTATTGAAAAAATTACACTTTTCGGAGCCTCTTAAATTATAAATTACTATCAAGTAATTGGAATGAACTACTGCACTCTATATATTTAGTCTTCATATTCAGTAACTTTTAAAGATAATTACATAAGCAACAAGCAAATTATGTAACTTTGATGCAAAGCCCCCTCCTTAAAAATTCAACATAATATGACTTCTTCTTCTTCTTCTTACGAGTTTGGCCTACTATGGACCGCGGGAAACAATTGACTAGATGAATAGTCTTTTCCTCTCCTCCCAGTATTTCTTCATTCTCTCACTCTGCTTCCGCCTTCTGTCATCTGACCAGATTACCTTGGTCCTCGTAGTTTCTTTACCCTGGAACCCCTTGAATCCATTAACTCTCATTCTAAACATTTTCCTATTCCAGATCTCTTCTGAAGTAATCCCAACTTGTTCCATGTCTCTTCTAGTTTCCTCAACCCATTTAGTCGTCGACTTTAAGTTGGTGATATAGTCGAAGATCTTCTTAGTTAATCTAGATTCGCTCATTCTTACGAGGTGACCATAAAATATCAGTCT
>JAFIDM010007144.1:0-14156 GCA_023159025.1 Thereuonema tuberculata
ATAAAATGCACATAAGTGGAAAGAGTAATCCCTTAGGAAGACGTAGATCCCAAATTTGTTTTCAATCTCTATTAGGGGCTTGCCTGTAGGGGTTAAAAGGGATTGCTACCACGCGCATGAGAAAATTCATTTCAGCCGCCATTTTCCAAGATGTTATTGGGATGATGAAGTACTTTACACATACCAAGTCCTATGCTTGTAAGAATTTTTTAAGCTAATTTTCTTAAAATGACTGCAGTAAAACTGTAGCACCTGGAATTATACTTTATTCGTCATTAGATTCGTCTCGTTGTCGTAGAGTTCCATCATCATCTGCATTTTTTTACTACCACGAATGGTCTCCGAGATAAATAAAAAAAAAATGTTAAATTTTGAAAAATATATTGTTCTTAATAAAAAAAAACGAAACATGTGTATCGTTAGAGGCGATAGACTCAAGCATTATTATTCACGTGCCGATTTGCCATGTTAAATTGTTAAATATTGGCAGCTGATATCTCGGGCCCTGTCGCATATTTTTGAGTCAAATTTTGCACACTAGTTCAAAACATCATAATCTACTCGTGTGTCAAAAGCAATTAAAATTAAACTAGTCCAAAAGAAAATCTGGATCTTACAAAGTTTTCCACTGTAAAATCTTGTTGTTGTTCTTCTTCTTTATAGTCGACCGGACATAGAGCCAAAACTACAATTACGGTTGATAAGGCATTACATGTGTTTCTTTAATAAGATATGCTGTCGTCATCTGCATTTTTTTGATATCTGAAGTGGTTTTGCAAGTATTCACAAAAATATTAAATTTGTAAAATTTCGGCAGGTGATATTTCGAGCCCTCTTGCTTGTTTTTTTTGTGAAATTTTGAAAATTAGTTCAAAACATCATAATCTGCAACAGTATCAAAAATAATTAACATTCGACTATCCAAAACGACAATCTGGAATTTAGAGATTTTGTTTACATTTTGTTCCTGTTCTTCTTGTCATTTACTCGGCGGATCTGCAGCAAAAACTATAGCACCTACAGTAATATTTGAGGTGTCATTAGATTTGTCTTGTTGTCGCCAAGGGTCCTCGTCATTTTTATGTTTTTTATATCTGTACTGGCTTCCAAGAAATCCCAAAAATGTTGTACAGGGACAGCCTTCAATCTTAGGTATAGGACAGACACAGTGCTGATTTTTAGTTTTTATTTCTAATAATATTTGGAGTTAGATTAAAATACATTTGAAGAAAACTTTCTAATAAAATAGCCAAAAATGATTTGGATAGTAATTTATTTAGGGAAAATTACGGGATTTGAATGAGATATCTCAGCAGTAGTCTGGGAAATCAAACCACTAAGCCACGAACCTTCCATAAATAAGCGGTTTACTTTGTTAGATATACGAGGGTCATACGGAAAGTCAGGAGCAACAGTTTTTTAAAAATCAGAATATTTTATGTTTGAAAAAACAAATACATCACATTTGTCAGACTTGTCAGACCGAAGGTACTCGGTTCGAATCCCGAGAAAGCTCCGGACAGACAGAGAAATAAACAATTTTAATAATATCGATTGAGTAAGCTTAGAATGGTAATGTAAAAATTTTTCAAATATTATTATATTTATTTTGAATCAAATTGTTAAATCAAATGTTGTTTAATGTCAAATGAGATCATTTCTGTGATCTAAATAGTTTTAAAAAAATTCAATTGACTTGTTTTCATTTTTAAATATAGTGAATGTTCCTGGTTACATTAATATATTCTTACAACGTAAAATCTGAGATATGCAGTCATTTTGATCCCTTGATATTTTACGGATGATTCCAAGAATTCCTGAAATCAAATGAACTTTACGATTGAATTTATTTCTTTACGAGCATAAAATACAGTATAACTTTACATTCAAGTTTTTTGAAAGGAGCAACATCCGGAAAAGTAAGTTTTGAGCTTTATATAGAAGAAATGTTTTTGCTAATTTTAATCTCTTGTAAGTATAACACTACTTCATATAAGAAAGTTTATTAATTATTTTTATCTTCCCGTATATGAAATGAATTACTTATTTAAATTCAAAATTCTAAATACGTTGTATAAAGCTTCTTTTTCGTAAATATTCATTAATAAGTCCTAATAAGTAATCCCGCAAAATTTCATTAAAATTACTACAGCAGACAACGTTTAGTACCACGATTTATTTCACTATTACTTGTTACGATTATCACGTGCATAATTTTACAAGACCTGCAATGGCTCATTTATACAATCTCGTAATGAAATTCATACAAATTTGACTTATTAGCACAAATCAGTTTGAAGTTTTGTTGAGATTAATTATCAAACAATTTCAGAAATAATTATTTTATTATTACGATATGTTAATTATATGTTTAGAAATTGGAAGTTGAAAGTTGAGAATACCTTAAAATACAAATCCAAGAGGAGTTCAAGTCATTCCGGGACTTTTAATCGTAGAGAATAACATAACACAGGAATGAGAGTGGAAAGTACATTTGTTTAAGGTTTTTGTAGAGATATTAAATTATAATCTAATAATTTAATGAGTATTAGTTATTTTATAAATTGCGAGAGCTTGAAAAGAATTTTTTTTTTATTTCTCTCGTGAAGAAGATTTAAATTCCAAATTTAAATATGCAAATGAGACTCGTAACGTTACGAGAAGGTGGGAGATATAAGGAGCCTGACAGCCTCATTCTGGGACCCTAAAATTAAGCGATTGCGAAGGCCTACAATAATGGATCGCACCGGCAACTAGAAGTAAGTTCAAAATTCCGAGAACTAAAAACTATGAACAGGACCGAACTATTAGAAGGACTCTTAATTAAAAGAACACTATAACTTCTACTAGCCTAGAATTATCGGCTAGAAGAAAGAGGAATCCATTTCCATTTGGATAGAATTATCCGAAATTATATTTTCACACGAAGTGAAAAGCCATTACGCCTTTCAAAGTGATAGCGCCGTCAAAACTCAGAGCGTTGCACAAATAAATATTTTTAAGATTTTAGTTTGCCTATTGCTGACAATTTCCTTCACTCTGCAAAATCAACTATGCGTTCTACACAATATCGCAGCAGATTTAATCCCTGCTACACTATTGCTACTTACTAATGCTTGATATTAGCGTAGAAAGATTTCTTAGCACGCCGGAGCCATGCTGAGTAAAAATGAGTCCGTCGGATTTGTTTTAATTACTGTATAAAAGATGCATATGAAAACCTTTGTCTGTAAAAAGTACCATGTAAATCGAAGTGTAGTAGTCCCAGCAGTCCTCTTCGTTTTAAGGATATTGGTTTGTGAAGCAATGAATTTGTTTTTGAAATGACATCCTTAAACTACTTGATTTCACGGGATGATGATCCTAAAGTTAGACAGTAAGGTAGCGTAATGTCGTTGAAGATGTTCAGGTATCACTGGCTATTATGAGAATTGTCATAAACTGTTTTCTTTAATGACAGTGAAGAAATATTAGATTCATATCGATGTACAATACAGAACTCCAGAACGGACAAACGGATTTCACTATCGTGCTGAGATAAACAAGCAACATAGGAATGAGGTAGCTTCATAGGCCAATCCCCCAGATGTTCGAGATATCTCGCATTGTTGTCAGCTATAGCGTTACTATCAAGGTTTCCGATTCATATACTGAAATGAAACGGTTCGAATCCGTATATGTATTTTCCTTATTTTCCTAATGTTTTCTTATTTTTTTCAAACTATTTTTTTTGATCTTTCCCTATGTTTTTGTATTTATTTTTATTATTAAGGGTCAATCCTCAAATTTATGTTTTAGCATAAAATTATATTCCCTTTTTTTTTCTAATTTTTTTTCGCCATTAATGAAGATGTTTCTGTCTATAAATATCCTTTCTAATCATCGGAAAGGCTACAAATGACATCTCAATAAAGCTTCCATGCTTAATTGGCGATCATCAGTTGGAAATAGAATGGAAAAATTATAGGTGCTGCCGAAGGCCAGTTCTTAAATTTCTTTATTTTATTTTGAATTTGTAGTTTTCGCTTTTAGTTTAGATTTGTGTTTAGACTAATATGTGTTTTTTGTGTCATTTTCAAATTTATTAATCTGTTTTAAATATTATCTCTTCCAGAACCAAAATGTTCATTTGGATTCTTACGGCTTAATGAGATCGGGACCTGCTGAACCCTCAGGTGGGGCCAAGGACTCTGGTACAAAATGTGCCAGACCACAAGGCAGTACACCACCAGTATACAACCACAATCTTCCGGTACCCCGGCACAAGCAGAGGCCTTTTACGGGAGGCAGAGGCTTTTACGGAAGAAGCGAAAATTGAAGTGTAATATGCAGTTAGCCAGCTGATGCGAGAAATGCCTCAAAGAGGTTAAGTACTTCGTTTCAAGGGAAGGTAGGCGTAGAACACAGAACATCTTGAACACTGCGAATAACATCTTTAGTAGGGACTTACTTTTAAATACAGTCCCCCAATCTCAGAATCTGGGAAGGGGTTGCACTTTGGAAGCTTCAAAAATTCCCCGTTAGACCATAGCTATGCTCTGGATTCCCGAAAAAGACTCCAACACAAGTGAGGCGACCTATCGGTTGGTATGACAGAATCGAGGTCTTAAAGCATCTGCTTGAAGAATTATGGAGACTAAACAGGAAAAGCATGGACTCAGACTAGTCATTGGATTAGATAGGACTCAGTAAAACATCTCGTGAATTTAAATTTTCGAACTTGTATAAATTTAGACGTGGCTGAAGTGACTCTAAAGCAGAAACCGAAGTTCTTAGAACAAGTAGGGACTCTTCTTCAGATTACAGAAGAAGATTCTGACAACAGGGAAGTAGCTTTTCCTAAATCTGAAACTATGGACCCCTCAAAGTAGATAAGTATTTTATTTTATTTGTCATTATCTTTTTATGTGCTAAATTTATCGTGGCTTGTTCTTTGTTATTATTTTAACATATTAATTTACAGTACTGTTCAGCAGCAACTGTAGTACTCTCAAATAAGAAGATCACAGAGCTGGATATTGACTTTTTTTTTCAGAAACCAATATCCAGAAGCTTTTTCTGAAGCCTTGGGTCGATGGGAACATTGTTCCTAGCGTTAGAGGTCTAGGGGCTCTGGAGGTTTTTTACTATAGTGTTCGCAGACTACTCCACGTGCTTGAATTTCTAGAAAGCACAGAAATTTCCTCCTTCTTTCGGAATTTTGCAACGGCTTCTCGTTACAATTAGATTTCCAAGATACAACAGAAGCGGCATTATCTGCTTATTTATTTCATGAGCCTAACTCTGATCTACTCCCGTAGGAGGTTAAGAAACTGGTTTCCTTTTGCATGAACTCTGGATTGCTGATTGTTACTGAATGTGATGCGAATTCCCTACATACTGTGTAGGGCAGTAGTGTCATTAATACCAAAGGGGAAGTCTTAGTAGAGATTCTAACTACTGTTGATCTGAACATTTTAAATAGTGGTTCGATTCCTACCTTCTTTACCCCGTTTGGGGAAGAAGTTTTAGACCTTACCTTTGATTCCACATATCTTAGGACAGAGGTTCGCAAATGGAGGGTCTCTATAGAGGTGTCTTTGTAGGACTATTGACATATCCTTTTTTCTTTCAGCACTGAGGTGCTCAGCGAGGAAAGATATAGAAAACCAGGGGTGATGAATTGGGATTTCTATAAGGATGACTTCAAGCTTGAAATGGCAGGTTTTCGCGATGAGTTTGGCATAGAAAACTCTGTCTGTTTTCTCTCTAAAGCCCTCATCTTTATATATGAGCAGAATTGTTCACTTCGTTACAAGCAAAGTAACACAATTACCTGTTGAATCCATATTTGGATAGACTTAGGTCTAAGACCCGTAAAAGTCTGCGTCTTAAGGAAAAGTATACCGGTACTTCTTATGCTTGGAATTCTTATAAAGAATCCCAAAAGAAATAAAAATATGCAATCAGATACTATAGGATAACATCCTAGAGAACCCTTTGTGAAGACATAGGCACTTTACCTGGGGCAACAAGACTGTCCAAGGTTTTATCCAAAAGCTGACCAATGACTGACCAATGACTGACTGAACTGACCAATGGGAACTAATCACTGTTACTAACCAGAGGGGAGTATACCTCATTTGAAGAAGAGCCTTACAAGTACCTGTTCACTTCCCAGACTCACTAGCAATTGCATTGTTTCTGATGAAAAGTTAGGCAAGCAAAAGCTAGCTTTAAACTTTTCAAAGCGGCAAGGGAGAGTGAAAACTTCCCATCCCTGCTCTTAAATGGGATGGAGATCATTGTACCTCCTCTCTGTTTTTCACTCTTATGTGGTGCTGTGTTATATTCCTATGAACTGGAGAAAGACAAGAGTAGTTTTTATCTCAAAGGCAGGAAGGTCTCACTTTACCTCAGCGAAATCGTTCAGAGCAATTAATCTCTCCTCCTTTCTTCTAAAGGCTCTATAGAGGCTAGTCGATCGATATATAAAGAATGTTTCTCTTTTAAAATATATTCTTCGTTGTATTCAATAAGCTGAAGGACTTTCTACCGAAACAGTATTACACTATCTGGTACACAGGATATAAATTCTCATGGTCAGATGGCTCTTGTCGCCTTTCTAGGTATAGAAGTAGCATTCGATCATACGTCTTAGGAGTCCTTTTGTAATGTAGCTGAATAGCATGGTATTGACTCATCTATCACTAGATGGATTAGAAACATGCTTTCAACTCGTACTATTTGTGTTCACCTTTCTAGCAACACTATAAGAACCCAGGCTATGAGAGGATGTCCATAAGAAGGGGTTATCTCACCATTGCTTTGTGTCTGGTAATGGACTCCCTTATTGTGGAGCTACAGGAATCTTGTTTTTGAGCTCATACAAAAAGCTCCTAACTGTATACAGGGCTGATGTTACATAAATGTTACGATTAATGCTAGTAATGCTACAATTGTAAACTTTACTTTGAAGAGGAAGATAGGGAAAACTTTGACTTTAAATCTATTTCACAAGCGAATTGATCTCCCCAATACTGTCAAGTATCTTTAGAGTTATTCTTTACTTTAAATCGACATCTAAAGAACATTTAGATTTTAAAATCAAGAAGATCATTGCCTCCTTTTGGATGTCAGATGAACTTTTAGTGTTTCATAGGGTCTTCAGAAACAGATGATTCATTGACTTTATCTAACCGTTGTTAGACCTCCATCTTATTATGCAGCTTTTGTTGGGTGGACCAGAATTAGGCTAAATACTTTTAGCAATCTATTAAGCAAGGTTCAGCATCTGGCCTGTTTAGATATCACCAAATCAAGGAAAACGGCACCTACTGATGTTTTAGAGGAACTTATGGATTTGCCACCTATTTATCTCTTTACCGAGTATCAACCCTGAAAAACCGCCCTTAAATTGATTGTAACACTACTAATCACTCCAGTATTTGGCAGTAGGCACAGTCCTCTGCTTTCCATCAGAACTATTCTGTATTTTCAACATGAAACCCAGCTTTATGATACATTATCCCAGTTGGGAGGTGTGGCTTGGAAATGAACATTTTCTTTTATCCTCCTGGAGCATTATTTGTTTTACTGACGTCTTCGAATTTGATAATAAGACGGGAGCCGAAATACATGGGCTAAGACCAAGAGCTGATTTCTCTCATGCTCATATTGTTGATTGTACTGAATTTCAAGCTGAGGTTTTTGCTATTCTTTTTTGTGCTTTTCAAAACGTCAAGCACGTAATGTCAAGAGGATTATTTACATCTGTTAGGATAGTCAGGCTGCTTTGCATGCTCTGAGCAGTGCTTTTTGCATTCACAGCTTGTTGCTGACTGCAGGGAAACTTAACTTATTGGGTAGGAGAAATTTGCTTTATTTGTCCTGGAAACCCGAAGGAGGATTTTTTGGCCAAGAGAGTTCTTCTTCACTTCCGATTGGCCCGGAACCATTCTTCGATTCCTCCTCTGATCTAGGCAAATGATTACTTGGGTCTGTCTTGGGAAAACTGTTCCATAGGTATTGTATTGCCTTGCAAGGTATGAAGCAGGCCAAATTATTTAGTGAAAGTCCTGACCATTGCTTTACAATGTCAACCCTAAATTTAGATAGTAAACATTTTGCAATGATTACAGAAGTACACTATACTCCTAATAAACACCTACATTTGCTTGGCATTTGCGAAAGTAACATATATAGGAAATGTGGAATGGATCAGGAGACTCCTGAACACATTTTACGTTTTTTGTCCAGCCTTGGCTAGGAACAGATGGGAGATCTTCGCTAAGATTCGTCCTTCAACTGATATTATCTCCACCTTTAAGATCAATGCCATTTTATTCTTTTATAAATCCACAGCATTTAATGATCACCAAATATCATCATAGTTTTAAGGACATATCTTTGACTGAGTTATGGTTTATTATGAGGGAACATAATGGACACAGTTACGAGGTCTGTAAGAGTAACGGTGGTTATTCGACCGTTCTTATCCTTAATTATCTCAGTATACAGTATGCTGTTTGAAAGTTCTATAGTTGGATTTTTATTTCCTCTTACTAATTTTGCTTCTTATTTTCTTATTCTTATGCTATCTATCCTTTACTAAATACCCCAGATACGAGATAGAAAAACATTACATTTGATTATCGTTGAAAGTCTATATATATATATATATATATATATAACAAATTTTACTCTTTTAAAAAATAGTTACACAGTGTAAACGTTCACCCAAACAAACACAAAAAATCACGTTTAATCACTGGCATTTTCTTAGGCAAGACGGGCCTCAACCAGGGGCCTAAGTGTTGCTAAGGTATTGACGTAAAATGTTCGCAGTGCCAATGATGGCTGTCTTTTGTAATTCAGCTGTTGTTATTGCTGGTGCTCCAAGTCTGGTGTAATAGTCCATAAATTTAAGTGATAGTGTTCCTAGTGCACCAATGATGATTGGCAACACTGTAGTTGTTTTATTTCATATTCGTGTAATTTCAAGCGCCAGAGCCCTGTATTTGTTGATTTTTTCCAGTTCTTTTTCCTGAACTCTACAGTCCCCAGGGATGGCAATGTCAATTAGGGTCACATTTTGTTGTTCAATTAATGTAATATCAGGCGTATTAGCTGTTACATGCTGGTCTGTTTGAATACGAAAATCCCAGAGGATTTTAACTTGCCCGTTGTCCAAGACCTTTTCTATACTGTGATGCCAGGGTTTTTCTGATGTATGGAATCCAAATTTACGACATAGTGCCCAATGTATTTTCTTGGCTACATCGTCATGTCGCTTTTTATATTCTGTGTTAGCAATTGTAGAACACTCACAGATTATATGATTTACAGTTTCTTCTCGGTTGTTACACAGTCTGCAAAGGCTGTTGGTGCTTGTGCCTTGTATTTTGGCCTTCATAACATTGGTCTGAAGGGCCTGTTCCTGTGCAGCAAGGAGCAGACCCTCAGTCTCCTTTCTCAATGTACCATTTTTTAGCCAAGTCCAGATGATATTTTTGTCATGTTTATGTTCGATTTTTTTGAAGAAAGCCCCAGGAAGGGGCTTGTTTTTCCAAGCTTCTAGTCGAGTATTGTACTGGTCTTTTTTGTACTCTATTTTGGATTTGGTGGCTTTCAGGAAATTTTCAGTTTTAACTGCTTTTAGCAGTTTTTCATTACTGTTGTTGATGTAGTCACGGAGGCCACATTTTTCCTCTTCAACAGTTTGTTGTATCTGTAATAAACCACGACCTCCAATGGTGCGTGGCAGATACAGTCTATCAATGTCACTCTTAGGGTGTAATGAGTGATGTATAGGTAGAAGTTTTCGTGTTTTTTTATCGAGTGTCTCCAGTTCAGCAGTTGTCCAGTCAATAATTCCCGCTGGATACCGAATTAAGGGCACTGCCCATGTATTTATTGCACGAATAGTGTTTCCAGCATTGAGTTTAGATTTTAGAATCTTTCGAACTCTTTTCAAATACTCTGATCTAGTAAGGTTTTTGACCCTATCATGCAGGATGGTGTCCATTTCTAAAATACCGAGATATTTGTATGGGTCTTCCTTATTAAGTGACCTTATTATATCTCCATTTGCCAGTTCAATGCCTTCTGTTTTCTGAACTTTTCCACGTTGTACTGTCAGCATTGCACATTTATCCAGTCCAAAGTTCATTTTTATATCTCCACTGAAGATTCTATATATATATATATATATAGCTTGATATACGTATGTAGAGTTTACTCGTATGAATTTTGCTGGGAATATTAAATTTTAATATTCACCAATAGTAAAATTTAAAATAGTTGGACTGATAAGTGAATTAATATTATATGTTTATGCTTGAAAAAAAAAATAATAAAAGAGAAATTTTTTTTTATTAATAATTTATTCTTTTACTATTAATAATTTAAATAATAGTTTATTACGCACTTATGTAAATTAAGTGATGACGTTGTGTGACGACACAAGTTAGTCAGGTGTGAGGCGTGTCAGATGTTAACGGAAAGTCAACCGGGAAAGTTGAACTGGTGATGCCGTTGTGAACGGGTGAAGTAATAAAGTTAGCCGATGGAGCTAATCCGACCCGGGGGAGTAAAATGGAACGGCACCCACAGATAGAACTCTGAGTAAGTTTCTTTGCTCAAAGAATAATTATATTATATCCCTGCGATAATAATTAAAGCTAAAATTATTATACGTGGAATGAATCAAGGCGATTCATGAACATTAAAGCTTGTTGCATTTAAATTAACGCAATTAGAAGTAAAGAAGAATACATTGCGAAGACAGGGAACGTTGGAATTAAGACCGTAAGAAGAACTGAGAGAATTTATTCCTGTTAATTCAAAAGGCTGTGGACAATAGTAATTAGTAACTAACAATTAATTTAATTACATTGAATCGAGAATTCAAGTAATAGAGATATCTAAAGAAGAGATAAAATTCCAGTTACCGTGTCGGACTAATCCATTGAGAAAAAGGAAGGAAGGATAATTCAAGACTTGAAGTTGACTATTCCAAGACGGAATGAAGTAGCTAGAATCATATTGAACATTAAGTAATAATATTAAGTAATATAATAAGAAGATATTATTCCGAGTCAAAATAAGGAAAATTAAGAAGAAGAAATTCTGAAAACCCGAAAAAGAATTCAAGAGGATATTCGAAGAAAGAAGATCGACTATCAAATAGATTTATAAAGAAACGGAAAGTAAAACCTACAAGCGGATACCGTTTTACAAGAAGAGTTGGTAGTCTACTATATGGATACTGCTGAACGGATAGAAGAAGGATAAAAGGATAAAAGAATAGAAGACAGCTATAACTAAAGTGTTAGTGCTTCGAGTAATAATAGTTGGAAAATTACATAAAAGTGAAACGTGCAAATTCAGTGAAAACTTTATTAAATTGAAGTTATGTGCCAGTGCTTTAATGATAAAGGAATTCACCGAATCGATAATGAAGTGAGAGGATAAGAAGACGACATTCTGTGAGTACTCTTATTTATTATAATGTAATAACGAATTAGAAGATAACTACACAAAGGAATAGAGTTATTTAATGAGTTGTAATAATCACAGAGTATAGTTCTTTTGAATTAGTAGAAATAATAATTAAACAATTATTAGTAAAATTGTATTGTTAAAAATGAACAATACAAATTATTGTGAAACATTCACATAGGTATTATTAGTCAGTTATATATTTATAGTAACATTAAGAATATTTGCATTCTAAGTGAAGATACACTATATCTCATACAAGTGATATTGAGACATTGGTTTAGTGCTAATAATTTATTTTGTAAAATTCACATCGGTGAAAAGCCAATTCTATAAATATAGTGAACTCTAGATTATAATAAGTAAATATTCATATTTGTAATAAGTTAGTATTGAAGTTCAAATTAATGCATTGAATTATAATAGCATTTATTTAGTTTAAATTGGAAATAAATCCAAGAGGATTAAGTATGATTTTCCTGTAAATGCAAATGGGCCTTATTTGCTAATTATTGCATTTGATAGATAAGCAAGAATTATTAATGAATATATACATGTGTATTTTGTTTTGTTAAGAGTGAAATCAAACTCTTAGAATTTTGTATAGTAATTTTGAATTTGTTTCAAAATTAAAATTTCTTTTAAAATTTTTCATGAGCGTAGGGCATTATTAATTTTACACACCTCTTCTAAACCCAGTACGAATTCTGATAGCAGTACCAATTGATTTTTCAAAATATCCCTATCAAATTTGAATTGTCATTTAGTTATTTATTATACTGTTTTAGCATTATCTCTTCCAGAAACAATATGTCCATCTGGATTCACAGAATTTGAGGACGTGTGTTATTATCTCAGTAAGAAAAGAGCTTTAATTGAAAAAGCTTTAATGGACTGCAGGAAAAAGAATGCAGAATTAGTTTCAATTGTTACTCAGACCGAATGGAGAAATGTGAAAGCTTTTATTGAAGCACGTAAGTATTCCTTTGATTTTAAATTGAAGTTTTCCCTAGTTACGAAAACAGTACCATAAGAATGTGTATCAAAATGATCTGCCCAAGGCTAACTTATTCAATATAATATAGCACCATTAAAATTTCGCTGAATAAAAAACAAAAATGCAGAAAACTAGGTAGAGAACATTTAACTTTGGTGCAACAGCGATCTGCTATTGTACTCCGATACATCACTTAAGACAAAGATTATGATATTGAAAATAAATTCCATGTGAAAAGTGGAAATATAAGCAGACCACTTCAACAAAAAATAGAAGACATAGCTGAAATTCTAAAAAGTGTTAGCTATTCCTACGCTACAATGTGGAATAACACAAAGAAAGCAAGAAAATAGAATATAGGCCTCAGAAATGAAAGCTGTTTGATAGGATGCAAGAGACTTGGTCGTAGAAGAAAACGTAACGAATGAAAGCATTTGAGACTAATTAACCGTAAGAGAAGAAGACACTGGAGCTAAATGTCAGGAACATCTAATGGAAATGCAAGAAACTCCAAAAAAAAAGTGGAAGCACAAAACTACAGGAAATACATCTAAAATCAGATCGAGGAGAAGATGAAAGGGAGACAGAAAACAGAACTCTAAACCATGTATTGCAGAAGAAGACGAAAGAGCAATCCTAGTAAGGATAGAAAAAAAACAAATAAAGAATTCCTCTGTACAGTCCATTCACGCCCCTCCAGTGAGTTAGAGGTACATTTTCCAACTATTTTTCATCATCTGATAAATTTAGTTTCATGTGGTTAATCCAACTTCTTCCCCTCTTTACTTAATTGAAAGAACCTTTGTCCTCATTTTATAATGACCTACAGAACAACTACAGAAGTCGTCTGCATGAGGAAAACCAATGGAAAAATTACCAATCTCCGCGATAACTTGTACAAGGCTTTTCCAGCATACAGCCCCGAGCCTATACAACGGTAATTATCTGACCCTTACCGATAAGTCGTTAGAGATGAAAAGTTTGTCAAGAATAAAAGTCAAGACTCCACTTACCTAAATTGCAATAAATTACTCTATTCTGTAGAGTAACTAAATTTGCAATTTCGAAAAGGGCACGTATCTAAATATTAAAATCAAAGAGGAATAAAAAAAAAAAAATTCAAAACTATTTGTAAAATTTTGAATTGAGGGAAGCAAAAATCTACTGGTGCTTTTAATCCACTAATGCTTAGTTATGAAATCGCAATCAAACAACAAAAGCATTTATTTTAAAGAAGCGTATGTTTTTTTTTTTTTTTAACTTTTTTATTCACGACATGTGTTCTTTCCAAAATTTACAGAACCAGCGAACTTACCATATTTGATAACAGAAAATCTTCATCTCGAATAAAACAGTTAACGAGGGATTCTGTATTGAACCAATCTGCTCGTGTTGCTTCGAAATACGATTAATGGAAATAAAAAACAATTGTTTCGACCTCAACGTTCAGTTATATCTTTACCATTTAATTTGGTGAAGCTCAATTGTTGCTTTAAATATGATGTTGCAAATAAAATATTGTTGTTTGAGAAACATATTGTTGCTTCTATCCTATTTATGTCACATATCAATTTTTCTTTTTCTTTTAAAGAAATTAACTGTTCAATTGAATTTTTACGTTTGTATATATATTCAAATCTGGAATTAGAGGAGACACCCCACTATGGTACAATGACAA
>JAFIDM010007145.1:0-14154 GCA_023159025.1 Thereuonema tuberculata
CTACCCTAAGGCACATTTTCAACCAAAAACAATTAGGATTAGGTTAGGTTAATTTAGGTTCGCTTAGCTGCAGGATGTATGCATTGAAAAATAACCCCGAAATTTCCATCCATTACATTTCAAATAGAAATCATGTCCGACATCTTGAATATAGTGCGAAAACAACCATGACATCGAAGCTTCAAAAAAAAAGTTCGTTCAACGATTGGTGCCGGACTCTCAGTTCTTACCTTATCCTATTTCCATTGAGCTCGTGAATTTAGGTTACAAATATAAAAACAAAATTGGCAAGGTAAGCTAGTAACTGCATGTTAATAAAGGGTTGTTAAACATTTCAATGGTACTGATTTGTTATTTGTATTCAGAATGTGAAGATACACTAAATCTTCGGTAAGCATACGGTAGACCTGACAAACTGAAAGATTTGGCACGATAGCTAAAAGACACAATATTTTTTTTTTTTCTTTTTCTTTTTTTTTAAATTCAGATTTTCTTGAAACAAATTCTTTTGAAATGCAGTCATGTATGAATTTTTGCATCTTGTTTTTTTTTTTGACATTGATACGGTAATGCAAGCCGGGAATGAAAATAAAGTTAAAAAGCTATATAATTTATTATATGTATCAGGGGCGTATATAAGGGGGGGAGGCCGAGGGGGCCCGGGCCCCTCCCGAAATAATGAAGATATGTCCTCCGAACGTTTTTTTTGGTTGAACAGATAGATTTTCATTATTTTTTTTGTTTAGTTGAATAGATTTTTTGGCCCGGGCCCCCCCCCCGAAATGTCCTCCCAACGTTTTTTGTTTTTTTTTTGGTTGAACAGATAGGTTTCCATGGGGTGTCGCCCCCCCCCCCCTCGAAAATATATTCTATATACGCCACTGATATGTATTATTATATGTTATGATTGACAATAAGCCACAGTCAAAAGATCAATGAACTGTGTGATAGTGTTGATGACCTCATCAAGTGAAATCCATGAAATCACATTTTATTTTAAATCATATATTTTACTCACAGTTGATGTTGAGAATGGAGGCAAAACATACTTTCTACCTCCTCATCCCCAAGTAGAGAAGACTGAACCATTTCTTATGTATTTCAACATCTCCCCTTTGGATGTCAGAATCACACTCGGAGCTAAAAATAAATTGAAAGATTCTCATCAAACTAACCAAAGTGGTTGTCAGTCAGAAAGCTTAATTTTAAAAGTACATTTTGCTTTTAATTTTTATATATAACTAGTAGAAGTGCTGTGCAGAAAAATTACAGAGGTTTATCAAATGTATTCCTTTCTCAATCACTCCAACTGCAACTCAGATTATCAAAAAAAGAAAATGCCTTGTGATGAGCTTTTCTGTATTGGTTAATGTCAGAAGTAAGACATAGTAAACATTAGCAGGAGGGAACAAAAGTTTGAGAGAGAGAAAAAAAAATATGAAGTACCCTATACCCTGCAGGTTCTATACAATTGCTGTAGACAATATGGTCCCCATAGGTTAAAGGGTGTGGGAATACATTAGCTTTACACAGTTGGACATTCTTTTTCATATTAAGATCAATTGTTATTCAAAAGTGATTAACCAGTATTTGTTTTCAGTTTATCCCTAGATTCAAAGATAATAGCTACATTAATATAGTGATTTTACTATTTAAAAATATTAAGTATTATTAAAAATCTTGGATCAATGCTTTTGATATTTTGCTAAACTACAGTTTATCTTGGTTTTTTTTAATTATTTGGAAATACTTCATTAAACCTAATAAACCCAAAATTGAAAGAAAAAAGAAAAATCTAACAGTGGAGAAATATTTGGTATGAAGGATCCCAAAATGGAATTCCTTATTATTGAAGAAAAAGCTAAAAACTGGTGTATCTTTAAATAATGAATGCAAAGTAATTTTCAATATAGCTTTTTATGGTATTGATTAATACATTAATAATTGATTAAAGAAATAGAAAATATTATATAAAGTACATATAAATTTTACTTTCTAACAAATAACTTATTGCCTTTAGTTCACAAATTTTAATTTGACATAATTCTAAATTATAATAACCTAATTAGGAGGTAAGGGGGAGGAAAATCTTTTATTAGGAAAGTTAAATTGAGCGTATGAAGGCTAGGGTTGTATCTTCTGCTGTTGAAGCTAACTTTGACTATGAGCCCAAAGGAAGAGCATTTCTTCTCCAGCATAGCTGCAATCTGCCTTCACTGTGGCCAAAGGAATGCTGGTATCTGCTTTCAATGTCTTCAGAAAGCTGTGCTGTGTCTTAAAATAATTAAATTTTGTATCAATGCATTTATTATTTTGATAAACTGCTGTTTACCGTTTTTTATTTTTTAGTTATTTGGAAATACTTTATTAAACCCAATAAACATAAAATTGAAACAAAAAGAAAAATCTAACAGTGCACAAATATTTAATATGGAGATCCCAAAATGGAATTCCTTAGCAATTCCTTATTATAGAAGACAATGTACACTCATTAACAAAAAAAAAACAACGCACCTAGGAGTTGTCCGATGGAGACAAAAATTGGTGGAGAGGAAGATTATGTCCAGAATAGAAAATGATTAAGATTTCAGACAAATTGAATAATTTATTTCAGAGTTACAAAGTAACGAGCTCAATAAGTTGTTGACCCACCTCTACCCTGAATGCAAGCTGCCACACGTCGTGGCATAGAGTGATAAAGCTCCCTGGTGGTCTCCTGCGGTATTTCTTGCCAAATTTGCTCCAATTGTCGGGCTAGGTCATCCACATTCCCTGTTGGATGCAGTCTCCTTCCCATCATATCACAGACATGCTTCATTGGAGAGAGATCTGGGGATCTGGCTGGCCAAGGAATATTTCACAAGCTGCAAGACATTCATAGCAACACGTGCCGTATGTGGTCTGGCATTATCTTGCTGAAAAATAAGGCCAGGGTACTGCAAAAGGAAGGGTAGCAAACAGGTCTCAGAATGTCATTGACATACCGCTGTGCTGTAAGTGTGCCGCTAATGACGACCAAAGGGGTCCGGCTATCAAGGGAAATGGCAACCCAGACCATAACTCCTGGTTGAGGGCCTGTGTGGCGTGCAAAGCTGAAAGCAGGATCGGCACGCTGCCCTGGACGTCTCCAGATACGTCTGCGACGATTGTCAGGACACAGTTGGAAGCGGACACAGTCAGGACACACTATACGTCCCCAGTCAGCATCATTCTAGCCGGATCGAGCCAAGCACCACTGTAATCTGGCCAGATGGTGTGCAGACATGAGTGGCAGGTGGCATAGCGGTCGGTACGAGCTTAGATGTCACTCACTCAGCCGTCTGTGAATGGTCATGGTGGACACTCGTGTGCGGATCGCACGTCTGATGGTTGATAACGATGATTCAGGAGCTGTGACAGCTGATCTGACAATCACTCTATCCTCCCGCTCTGCTGTCGCCCTAGGTCGACCGCTACTTTCATGACGCTGATATCTGCCATTGTCCACCCATTCCTGCCAGCATCTTCTAATCGCCGCATCACTTTGACCCACATGACGAGCGATTCTCCAATTTGCCCAACCTGCCTCTTTCAATCGAATGATACGACCTCTTTCAAACTCTAACAGTTGCACGTAATGAGCTCAAATCCTGCGGCAAGGCATTTTTTTCAGTCGTTGAAAGGTATCCTATTCGCAGTGCAACAGAAAGTTTGACCATCAGATTGAGAATCGCTTCTTATATACACCTGCTGAGAGCGCAGTTCCGATGCGCTGTAGCTCTCGCTATTCGTTCATTGGACACCAAAGTTTAATCATTTGCATGGGGGTTCCCAATGTCTTTGCATACAAAATTTCATTACAATTGGACAATTCCTTCTAGGTGTGTCGTTTTTTTTGGTAATGAGTGTAAAAACTGATGTATCTTTAAATAATGAATTCAACATGGTAATTACATAGTAGTTTTCAACATAGCTTCTTGTGGTATTGATTAATCACTTAAGTAATATTTTCTATTTCTTTAATAAAATTTAACTATATAGAAATTTTACTTTAAGCACAAAGAAAGAGCACTTCTACTCCAGCATAGCTGCAATCTGCCTTTGCTTATTGCCAAAGGAATGCTGGTATCTGCTTTCAATGTGCTCAGAAAGCTGTGATGTGTCTTCCACATTTTCCCGCTGGGGGGGGTGTCAAAGAAAAGAAGGGACTGTTTGGAATGGAGAAAACTTTGATATTTGAACTGAAAACCAATGATACCCAGTATTATTCAGGGATAACTCCAGATTTGCTTTGCAGAGCAATTTTAGGCATGCTCTGATCTGGAAAGAATCATGGACATGCTATCATCCATCTAATCAGTTTTAAGGGATATTTTTCGTGAAAGTAGCATGATTTGTTGGTGGCATCTTCTTAGGTTGATGCCTGCATTGCTGAAGGGGTGACCACACCCACATTGAAGGAGTTTGGTTATTTATTTTGGAGATATATTACATATATATATATATTTTTTAACCTGGTTCTGTGAGTGGAAGAAATTACTGTTTCCCCCCAAAATGTTTTTGCATCGTTAGCTAATATACAAAGATGTTATAGTTTTTTACCAACCTTCAAACATTGTCTTTAGTGACCTTTCGAATTGTGATTTTCAAGTGTCTTTGACAGTAGGTATAACGTTATAACCTCTTCACTGCTTACACTGCAATGTTTAATTAAAAATTCTGAAGTTTTTCTCAATCAAAAAAATTGTTTTGTCTCAGATGTAGTGAATTCTGGGAAGATATTGCTTTGAATACACTACAGAAGTTAACAAGAATAAACAAATAAGAAGAAAGAAGGAGATTTCCAAAATAATGAATTAATACCATTAACAATGGTTTTTGGACAAGATTTCAGCTGAATATTGTTCAGAGAACCACTCTATTAAACCTGCCCTGAGACAGTTTATAGGTTGGATTCTTTTTGAAAAATAATATTAAAAGGAAATTATTCATTGTAGCAATGAGATATATGGATATAAAAGAATTGGGCTGATGAGTTGGGCTGAAGGACGAAATGGCCATTCCCAATTTCCTTTCCATAATCTAAAATCAGAAAGGCAATTTCCTATTTTGTTCATGTGCTGTTTTCTTTTTCTTATCATTTTTCTTTATCATTTTTCACCTCTTTTCCTTTGTTTCAAAAATAATGAGAAAGCTTTTGAAAATGGCTATCTTTGAATTTTGAAAGAAGAAGCTGGAAGAATGAAAAGTGACAATCCCGTAACATTATGAAATGGAGAACAGTAATTTAAGTTGACTTTTTTTCTTTTTACATGTTTAAGAAAGTCATTGTTATAAAATGCAGTAACTTCCAACTGCTGAGGGTCCCTAGTAATTCGAAAGTGACATTATAGAATTTGAAAGCTAAAATTACTTGATTATTTGTTTTAGGTTCATTGATGTGATAAAATCTCTTTTCTCTATATCAGGGTGGAGAATATTTTATCTATTAGGTCATTAAGAAAAAGCTGGATCATAAATATAAGGACATAAGCAAAAAAAAGTTTCTACTCGTGTCGGTTGAAGTTGAGAATAATAATCTTGCCACGAACAAAAAAAAAACAAAAAAAGAAATCTCATTGGCTCAAATTGCTTTTTTTCTACTATACTCCAGTGTTTACTGTGTCTCAAATGAATTTCTGATGCAAAACATTGAAATATTTTATTACTAGCGTTAAGGAAGGTAAATAAGTGAAGTTGAATGTTAATTAGACTTGGATTTATATAATAATAGTCACACGTTGGAATTATGTACAATTAGCATTAGAACCATATCTCAGAATTTGGTGTCTGAATAATACATGGAGTGTACAATGCTGCATCCACAATGTGTTAATACTACTAGTGTATGTTTCATTAGATTGTCTTCAAATACAGCTTGCTGCTTTTCTTTTGTGTTCAATATTAGTTAGCTTAAAAGTAATAACGTGGATTATTTTCTCATGCTTAAATTTGAGTGCAAACGTTTAAACCTCAAGAACGTTTTTTTTTTTTTTTAATTACGAAAAATTTGAATTATGAAAATTTTGCAACTATTTATTTTATTCAAAGATATTTCTAGAAATTTATTCCCAATTCTTTCTATTTGCAGATGCTGATATTGATATTAGCTTAAAGCTAAATCGACAAGGAATTTTCAGTAACTTCGATGAAATGAGGAGAAATGCAGTAATGACTGATGCTATCCTGAAATGTGACAAAACTGAGTTTCCAGTCCATAAATCTTTTTTAGCTTCAGCAAGTGAATACTTTCATGCAATGTTTACTTGTAGATTACAAGAATCAACAGACAATATCATTGAGTTTCAGAATATTGATCAAAAATCAATGCGCACTGTCCTGAACTTCCTGTATTTAGATTCCCTAGAATTCGACCAGGAGTTTGAAAGTGTGTGTAATCTACTGGATGCATTGCATTATTTCCTGCTTCCTAGTGCTTACAAAGACTGTAGATCAAATCTTCTTTCATTGCTCTCCAAAACAACTTACAAAACCATATGGGATATAGGATTGAAATTTGATGACAAAGAAATCCTTAAAGCTGTGGAGGTATTTGTATGCAGAAAAGCAGCAGAAATCCACCAGACAAAAGATTTTGTTAATCTTAATGTTCGTCAAATCAGTCGAATGATAGAATGTTTTGTGAATATGATGTCATATCACAGTGTTGAACTTATTGACATTATTTTTAAATGGGTTGAATTTGATAAGTCTAATAGAGTTATTCACCTTGCAGATGTTTTTTCTAAAATAAACTTAACAAAATTGTCATCAGACTTAATTCATTTGCTTATTAATCACCCTACTTATTAATGAAAATAGAGAGTTGTTGGATTTGATTTCTTCAGTGTCTATATTAACCCCTAGATCTTATAGCAACATCAATCAGACCCTCAGTTTAAAAGTTGTTGTTTTAGGTAGAAATGCAGGTCAGCAGGTATGTGATATATTTGTCTACTCTCTGCATTGGGATGAATGGACTAATATTAAATTACCACATGTTGATTTTGAAGTTAATATGCTCTGCCTTAGTGATTACCACCCATTTTGTGGATTTTCAGATGCTGTTTACGATGGTCGACTTAGTAGAGTGGTAGTAGTCAGCAGAAACACTTCCAACTGGATGGTTGATATAAATGAATCTTTAATTTACCCTGAAGAGTCACCATCCAATATAAAAATAACAAGGTTTCGACAGAATAACTACGAAGACTGTCGTATCTTGATTGACAGTGGCAAGGTTTATGTTGCTGGGATATTTGATGACTCTGATAGATTAGAGTATCGGCTAATTTTGAAAGAAATGGATCTCAACCATTTTTGTCCATTGTGGAAGAAAATAACTGAAATTGACTTTAGGGAAATCCATCGATCAGTGGTGATATCGTTTATGAAAACTGGAATGGATCTTTGGTTAACACTGATGAAATGGGAGGATAGAAATCAATGCTCATTACATTGTTGTAAGTTTCATCTTGATTCTTCTGATCAATCTTGGAGGAGACAAAGCGAGGATGATGAAGAAGATGACTATATCGAGGTTCCATTTGAATTCAATTACACGGAATTTGTAATTGCAACTGTCTCAACACAGATCATTTTTAAGAGAAAAGAATGTGGTGGGTATATTTTTGATATATGTGAGAAGAAGTTTTTTGATATGTTGCCAATGGAAAATGAACCAAGGAACATTGTTCATTTGACAAGCTGGAAGGAAACGCTGTGGGCTTTAGATAGATCAAACCAAATCTATGTTTGTGATTTTAAAATGAAGAAATGGGACAAAATTTGTCAGATTCCTGCTACTGAAACATTCGTTGTACATAAACTCTTAGTAGCAGAAACATGAATCTTAATGAATTGCAAGGAATTTTCAGAAAGAGAATGAAATGCTCCGTTGAATAATAACAAAAATTGAGTAATTTAAAGATGAGCTTGGATTTTAAGATGTTCTTAAATGTAATCATAATGTTATGGATACGTTACCACACATGATTGAGTGGTCAAGAATATAAGAAAGAAAATACATAAGAACATAGCAATATGGAGACACAAATCTGAAATAATTTAATATTTTGAAGAAGCCTAATTGACTTAAGTGATTCATTTCTTTGTTTCTAATTCATTTGAATCCTCTCTAATATAAGAAGTTGAATTTTCTTGTCGCGGCTTCTTTTCTTACAATGGCTGAATTTGGATTTGAGAATATTGTCCTCAATACAGATTCTCATTTCCTACACCCATTAAAGCTAAAATAAAAAATGCATTAAAGAATATTTTTGAATAATTTTCATAGAAATTATTTATATTTGCTTTCTAAATATTCTTGATCTTTTCTTGTATTTTATAATTTTCATAACATTTCTTAGCAGGTAAATGCTAACGGTTTTTCCATCATTGAAAAGTGCCATATTTTAAAATGTAGTAAATATGAATTATCAGCTGAAATTAATGGTGTCATTGAATTGAAAGAAACTGTTCATATCCTGAATTACCTGTTTTTAAATGATTTTGGTTACTTCTGATGTTATCCTTTAGCTGATTGCTTTTCAAGATATTTAATAATTAATAGGAATTTACGATTGTATGATAGAACTTATTATTAAGTTTCTTATTAGGAATCGCACTTCTTTTCTGAATATAACAATGCCCATAACCATTGTATAACAAATGCCAAATTTCTTTGAATAGATTATATGCGACTTTATATATTTATTTTGAATTTTAAATTGATTTTGGAATCTCTAATCTTGCTAAAAAATTTTTGATAGTGATTAATTTGAACTATAATTTGTTTTGATTTTAATAGAATAAATATAATAAATTAAAAATGATGTTTTCTGATAGACTAGTAATTTTTTTTAAACTGTTAAAATAAGAACTGTATTTAAGACCATTCTCAAAGAAAATTTGACTCTTCAGATACATTTGGATGTCCTTTATTCCTCGATGGTGATCCTATCAAATTAAGGGTTTGAATGTGACTTTTTGGTTTTAACAATATCCACAAAATTTTATAACGGAATTGGAGAATTCCATTACCTTGGCACCAGTACAAGACTTAATGTTAATCTTAAACTCAAAATGATGTTTTTTATGAATTTCTCCCTGTTGGAGGAAATTTGTAAAATACCATACAAGTTATCAACAATTTTAAATGTTCAGAAATTGTTCAGTTATTTGTTGGGAATTAGTTTTTGTTTTTTTGAATGAATGACTGCACTAGAGAACTTCAAGGGGTTCCACACTGAAAAGCATTACTTCTGCACTGTTTGTTGCCTTGATAATGATACATTTCATAAAAAAATTCTGATACTCGACTTAAATGTTCAGATTTAGTTTCAGTCCCAGAACCGGATTAACATGGAAACAGCTGAGAACAGTGGGTTGTATTTTTGTTTTCTATTTCTATTTTGCTGGTATAGGGAAATGTTAAATACATTTTCCAAAAATGTTATTTGAATTGTTAAAACTGCTCAAAAAGCGTTTTAAGATAATTGTCAAATAATTACATTCAGACAAAATAACTAATTTTGATTATTTATTGAATTGCTTAAATAGATGCCAACTCATAAGAATTTTTGTTTAGTAATCAGCTTAATAATGTTTAAAATATATATATTTTAATTCAACGTCTAGATGCAAGTGAAACTATTGCAGCTCGAACACTGCATTAATCTGCTTATAATCTACAGCAAGTTACATATTGTAAATGTTTCCATGTAAGTTGGCAAAACATGAGATTAATCATCCTGTTTTTAAAAGGGAAAGCTGAAGCAATCCTCATGGACATAGGCAATGAATACTGCTTCGAATCATTTATGTGCTGTGTGTATATACAGGGTGTCCCAAAAGCCTGGCCTTATAGGTAAAGTATAAAAGAAAAAACCCTTAGCAATTTTAAGTGTCCCACTACAAGCCTATGTAACCTTGGGGTTGTGGGAGGTAAGGCTCATGGCGTTAGTTGAGGTCGGGTGGTCAGTCCGATGCCTGCTCGCCCTTTAATTCCCAGGAAAGAAACCCAGTACCCATTCTACAAAGGGCTGGATAGACTCTAGGACTTGTTTGGAGGAGAATGGAGCCGAGTGGAAAAATCCCTGCCCTCAACTCAGGCCCAATATTGAACCCGTAGCCAAGCATCCTTACCACTCTGCTACCGGTCCCACTTAGAACTTTATTATTTATTATGTAATTTATCAGTTGCAATACATGTTCAAATTGACATCCATTTTCTTCTAAACACTTTCTAATGTGATTAACATAAAACCTTTCCAACATTTCTGAGCATAAAGTATTTGTTTTTATGGCTTCAAATTCTGTTATGTTACTCTTTAGCACCTGTATTGTTCTAGGATGGTTATAATATACAGGTTTAATTCAAAATTCCCCCTTGTACAAACTTCTCAGGCCCCACTTTTATTGCAAAAACTTAAAAATCTGCTCTCCTATGGGGGGCAGGGACACCACACTTGGGTGGGGGGAAGGCAACACGGCTAAAGGTAGGTCAGAAATACAAAAACAAAAACTGTATTCGTAGTGGAAGGTATGCCCACAAATGGCACCAAATGTGCTACCGTATTGGCCCGAATATAAGACTGCATTTTTTTCCAAAATCCCATCCACGAAAGTACTATTTCGTCTTATATTCGCAACCAAACTTGGAGCGCGCACAAAACGCCCGAAACCGAAACCAAGCGTGAAGCAACGCCATCTGGTGGCGTTGGCTGAAGTCAATCGTAGGCCTAACCAACATGCTCCAAAATAAAAAAAAATATATATACTACTACGCTTAGTGGTGTTGTACTTTTTTGCAAAAATAGTTTAATTTAATTTCATAAATGATATTTCCCTAGCTTAGAAGTCACAGATTTAATTAAATATTACTGACATTAAGCCTATTACTGCAACCAAAAGTATCAACGATTTCATCATGAACTGGATGTGGGAAGATAATTTGTCAACAAACTTTTTTTTAAATAATTTACTAGAAATATTTGTCGAATTACGCCTCGTTAATAGGTATAAAGTCTTATATTCGCGACCAATAGTTTTTTTTCAAATCGGAGCTCAAAAAAACGCCATTCGTCTTATATTCGAGCCGTCTTACATTCGGGCCAATACGGTATAGGGCTCTGTTTGGCAGTATATTAGTTGAATAGTGAGAGTCATCGTCATTTGAGACATTGACTTTGTACGAGTAGGATGTATCGCTTCACTAAAGCTAAGAGGGCAGATACGCACCTAGTCTATGGGGACAGCGAAGGGAAACAGAAGAGCCGCTGTATGATTGTATTGTGAACAATTCCCCAATCATCAAATGTTTGCGCGTTGCATCTGAGGTTACTTTAAAGGCATCATCTACAAGACCCCCATTGCCTCTGACATGGACTTCATTGCAAGAGTCACTGGTAGCTGGATGTGTCCATGAAAGGCCTTGCATTTTTGCACATGTTCATCAGTCCATGCATCGACATTGTGAGGCCTGTATTACTGTTAGTGGAAGTATCCTTGAGCACTTATTGTGAACCTGTAATTGTACACCTTACTGTCATATTGTAAACATAGGGCTAATTAACATATTGTGTGGTCGGTACGCACCGAAGTGCGAGCTTCGTTGCCGAAGCATCCGTGCTCCAGGGAGCGCTAGTGTTCCCAAGACGGCGAACCCCTAGCAGACTCCCTAGAATTACAAGGGAAAGATACTGGGGTGGTTTCCCGTGTCCTTCCCCAGGACGCCATTAAGGAATGACGTCAGACCGAAGAGAAAGTGAAGAAGAGGCTACAACACAGGAAAGGAAATTTTTTTTTGAAACATCCATGCTCGCTACCGGGATTTGAACCCGGGCGCTGGCACATTGATCTCACGACAGACCGAAGCCTGAGACCGCTATTATCTATCTTATTTTTTTATTTTTGAACCTTAATGTATCTTCTAGCACATTCGAGGGGCATTTGTATTCCTACGAATATTTTGTTTTTGTAGTCAGTCTCTCCTTAAAGTTTGTACAGGGAATTTTGAATCGCCCTATATATACCACTTGACCCACATCGGATGCACACAACTTTTGAAGTTTAAGACCATATGAGGTAGTTGCTCCAAGATAAAATTATTGCTTGTCCCAAAATTCAAAGGAACCCACAATAAAAGATACAATTTTCAACTCTGCATGAGATTCATATTTCACAAGTTTGACCTTGTAAGCCTGTGCCAATGCCTTCAGTTGATTATTGAGAAGCAATGGTACATCAATAATCAGGTTGGGCTGCTGATACACTGGTAGCAGAACGAAGCCGTGACCTTTTACAATAGGTTGTCGCCATTGACACAAAAGACACTTTAAAAATTCAATCCACAAAGTGCATTGTGGCATCACTGGATGGCAGCTGCATAGTATATGCAATGCTAAAAAATGTGCAAAAGTCTCCTCTCTAGTTACACTGACAGACCACAGCCTATTGGTATTGAGGGGAACTAAATTTAAAATTGGTATTGTGAGCATTGTGGATGAAATTCCAATCAGCAAAACTCGTGATATAGCGAGAGCTCCCTTGGCGCACTCCCACACAAATTTTCCCTTGTTTCGATAATAAATAGAAATGTCTACTGCTTGGAGAAGAATGCCTTCAAGGCTTTGATTCTCTGCCAAGGGGCAAGCCTTAGTACCGGATTAAAGGGGGGGGGGCAAAATGGGATTGAAACAGTTGTTTATTATTGCATTAAAATAGTGAAAAACAGCTACAGGGACAGCATGGGGCCCCCTGATAAATTTCCTAGATCCGGCACAGGCAAGCCTTGAGCTGAGGATGGTAGAGGGAATATCCATGAAGGACTACAGACATCTAGTCCAAAATTAACTGAAAGCCTATTGTTTTCCAAGGAACTTTAGAAGGAATAGGGAGACAATTTACCAAGAACATGGTATTACAGCAACCCACTGGCATCTGTCCTGAGATATAAACAGCACAACACTTTTGGATTCAACTTGAGATTGCTAATGCATGCTAGTTCAACGATAGCATCAATGTTGCTCCACAGCCCAACTAACGACTCCTCCAAGAGCATCAAATCATTGACAAAAGGGTCTTCCCTCTGAACTGCTTGAACTACAAACACTTCATACTTAATTTTAATGGCAATGAAATTTTCTTCCCATTTATTAAGTCATAACTTATGCCCTAACTCTCTGGAGCAAAAATCTCCTTAGATGCAACAAAAGAAGTGACTAAAGTTAGTGCAAAGCACTGCATTCCTATCTATTATACAATTCCCTACATTTCTTCCAATAGTTCAGGGATGAATAAATAAAATGTTTGATGGTGCATCTACTCAAACTGGTGACATAGATCTAGATGGCTTCAAGATTTCTGGACAAATCGCAACTTCATAACTTAAAACACAAAAAAGGGATGGGATATTCTGCATGTTACAGATATCAGATCTAATCTGTGTAACCTGCATACTAATTCTAAACCTTTATTACCAGATAATAAATTCTGTACATGCTACAGCAAAAAAAAAAAATCAACTAATTATACAATTGTTAAAAATTATTTATACTCACAGACATCCTAGGAATGATTAGAAATACAATGGTCCTAGAAGAACTGTCAATAAATGAAATAAGCAATATAATAACAGATGAAAAGCAAAACATCTATGGACCAGGGCAAATTAACTGAAAGAATGCTTAAGCAAAAGATGTTATTTTCTCATAATAAAATATATAATTTATATATTACAATTAAATATATGAATTACGAATTTGCAAAAATTACTCCAATATAGAAATCCAATAACTTATAAAAGCCTTGCAAATTACAAACTAATTTCCATCCAACCAGTTATCCGCAAAATAACAGAAAATTACCCGTTTGAAATTGAATATTTTTTTGAGACAATGTGCTTAACAAATTCAGAAGAATATATCACTGGCATAAAGGAGGTTGGAGGAGGGGTGATAGTCAGAACCCACACCCTTTGCATCTGAATATGTAAGATTTTGGGCCCTTTTTTTTTGTTTTTTTTGTCTGGTTAGAAAGATCATTGGTACATCTGGAATCTCCATCCTCCAAGAATGGACATTATTGTGTGTTGTTTTTTTCTTTTCTTTGGTTGAATGACTTAGAACAATAATC
>JAFIDM010007162.1:0-13512 GCA_023159025.1 Thereuonema tuberculata
CCTAAAAGCACAACAGGTAAATCTATCAGGCTTTTCTTCTAATTAGTGGCATAGCTAATGCTGTAGGTTTCAGGAACACCTATTCAAGGGATGGGGGTAAAAGAATTTTCCAAATAAAACTCTTGAGACTCCATTTTGAAATAGTGAAGTTTGCTTTTTATAATGCTTGCCTTGGTCATCAAACTGCTTAGCTACACCACTGCAACTAATTTCTGAGTTTTTAAAAAGTTTTTGAGACTGTATCTGAAGTAAAATAATCATTAACTAATCACAAAATTCATTCTGCAGATTGCCGTTCTATTAGGATACTGCGAAAGAGGCCTACCGTAAAACCGACTTATGCAGAAGAAAAAGTCAAGAGAAGAGGCAGACCAAAAAAGCTGGTGGTAAGTTTTCAATTTCTTCTTATTAATTTTGATTACCAAAAGTGTTGGGGATTCTCAGTTTCCAGTTTCAAGATAAAGGAAAAAATAAAACATTGAAAGGAAATCATTACAATGCTAGGGTAATCTTACTATCATCGGAGTGCAACTTAATGTGCATATGCTGTAGTTTAGTTCAATTTGCCTCTTCTACTATAAATTATTACCATTGAGTCTCATAGATAATTCTCAGCATAATAAATGATCAGGTTATTTATTATCAAATTCTGTCTTAATAAATATCAAGTCTTTGCTGAAATTACAAAGCAGAAAGCAGACGATAAGTCTCAGAGTTAAGGTCTTATATAAAAACCACGAAACAGATAAACTACACTATAAATTGTTAAATAAATGCATTCTGGAGTGAAGAACTCTCTTGCCATTCCCTAAAGAAAAATAATTCGACCTTTCAACAAAATGGTAACTACAGAAGGCACAAAAGAACCAAAACGATTTCGCATCTCAAGCTGTTAGCAGAGAAAGTCTGGGACGGCTGTTTCATTCTCTTTAGGACTCTATCAGCTAGACAAACTCTACCAATGACCAGGCTCAGAAGGTGCGAACATAGTAGAACCTCACTCTTCCTAACAGAAGTGGGACTCACAACAGTAAAATACAATCAAAAAAGCTCAATAATAGAAAAAAAAATGTCAAATCCTTGTCCTGCATTCCACTAGACATCTTTTTCTGTTTTTGTGCATTTTTGATTGTGTTTTGCTTTTGTGAAGTGCTGCTTCCGGGAGCGTAAGTGAGATTCTCATATGTTCGCACCTTCTGAGCCTGTCATCGGTGGAGTTTGTCTGGCTGATGAGTCTTAAAGAGGACGAAATGGGCGTCAAGTCTCTCCCCAGTGACAGCTCAAGGTACGAAATCATTTTGGTTCCTTTGTGCCTTCTGTAGTTACCTTTTTGTTGAATTATTAGGCACGTAAAATTTGTTTATCAACCTTTCAGTTTGCCAAAACGTATCAGATTCTGCTACACTGCTAACTGATGTTGTGGGTAGTTCTGCCCATTTTTAAAACTTTAGCAAGGCCTTGCTTACACCAAGGATGTATACACATAATTAATGACTTATCAACTCAGTCTTGGCATTGTACATCCTTTCAACGTGCACAAGACAACAGCAACTTTTTTTTGGCAACTATTGTCAATTAGAATATTTACTTCTATAGCTTGCACTATACAGTGGAACCTCGCTATTTGCACACAATCCGTTCCAGAAGGCAGTTCGAATGGCAATTTGTACGAATGGCGAATCATTTTTTCACATAAGATATAATGTAAATTGGATTAATCCGTTCCAGACCCACAGATGATTGCTTATTGAAACCTTTGTAATAATATTTTAAGCATAAAATTCATAAAAATTATGAAAATAATAAATATACAGTACAACACTGTGAATGCCACTTCGCTTCTTAAATCGATCAAACCACCCCCTACTTGCTTTAAATTCATCACTTTGCGCACTGGTTCCAGGGCTGTCTCGCTTACGGTCATCATGCAACTGCTTTGCTTTTTCACAAATTATTGTTTCAGAAATGCTTTCACCAGCAAGTTGTTTCTCGTTAATCCAAACTAACAAAAGTTTTTCCACTTGTTCAATTATAGGTGACCTGTTCACAGCAAGAATGGTCACTACTTTTGCCACATCAGCCTCTCTTATTATATCTTTCTTTTTCAGTATAGACGAAATGATTGATTTCGCCATGCCATACTGAGTTGCCAGGTCAGAGACATAGGTTCCACTTTCGAATTTCGCAACGAGTTCTTTTTTCAATTCAATTGTCGTTGTCACTGCTTTCCTTTTAGCCTTGGTTGAATCAGTAATTTTTTTGGACCCATGACTGCACTATTTTTAATAAAAATAACAAAAAATAACAATAAAATAGCACAAAGTTTCACGAAGCTTGTGTGGATGATGCGTAGCGTACGGAAGCTAGCACGAGATTGAGCTGAAGCGACCGAATTGCGCGGCCAGAACAAGGTCACGCTGTCCGAATCACGGGGCAAGCGTACGAATGGCGAGTTGAATTTTACTTGAAAAAGTTGGACGAATAACGAGTTGTACGATTAGAGAGGCGGACGAATGGCGGGGTTCCACTGTATAATACAATTCAATAGATGGGTTTTTATCTGATACTATCAACATTACCACAAGGCCTCCATTGCTACTTAATGCTTGTAAAATACTTTTCTTTTTTATTTTGTAAAAAAAATTTGTAGGTCACAATGTTGCACAATCAGTCACAGAAATGATCAGATTCAATCATAAGTAGTTAAAAGATGTATAATTTTAAATGATAAGTTATTTTTAATATTTGCAGGAGACTGAATGTCAAGAAGCGAATGCTGTTCCCAAAAGAACAAGAACAGGCAATCGGACAAAGAAAGTTAATGTAGATTAACATTCAGGAAATTGTAGATTTGTTTTTGCATTTGTAAAACTGCTTTTTTTGTCTAAATTATTAAATTGGATTGCACAAGCTTACTTAAATTAATTGTGGTCAGACAAATATACAAGCATACTCATATGTTAAAAGAATTAGAAATGTAAAGTCAAGGTAGGCTGTGAGATGCATAGAAAATGGCACATATGTGAATCAATGAAATGTATCCTTTAGGTCTTTGTTAATGTAGTTAAAAATTACAAAAGATTCAAGTATACAGATTAAAAATATTTCTAAAAGACTGTAGTTAAATTTCACTTATTACAAATTAAAAATATAAGATCACATGGCTTTACACCAAGGACCCAAGATTTCGTGAGGATAATCAATCCTCAACAAATGAATGGAAGACACAACTGACTTTGAGATTTATTATCAGTGGCTGGTAACAGAAAACACACTATTCATAATCAATTGGGGAAAAGTTTAGTTGACAACACAGTCTCTAGGGTATCTTCAGTTGCATGTGTGGTTTGTGGGTCAAGTTAATCTCACTGGAAAAAACAATCTTTTTTATGAAGATAATGTCCCTGCCATAGTTAGCACTGATCAATGATCCTTTCACAAACATCAGATGTGAGCATGCATTGCAACTAAAAGTATCCCATCCCATGTCCAGTTTGAAGAAATGGGGGGGGGGGAATCTTTGTTTTGCTGACACATACATGATGAAAGTAGCTGCTTACCAGGTTTCTTCTGGACAAGATATGTTCATCATTCATTCCAAGGCTAAACCTGCTTTCATTACTGAAAACTGAAAGTGTCAGTCGACTCTTTCTTAGCACCACTGCGGGCACTGATCTGCCTCGGCTTATCTTCTATAGACTGGTCTTTACATTCTCTGTTACTTCTTGCTGTTAATTCAATAAAATGAGTTCATTATCTGGAAGCAAATGTAGTTACGTAAAATTTATCAAATATTAAAATAAAAAGTTTTCATTCTTATTTTTATCCTTTTTCCAGTTGGATATAGCTATCGTTCCAATAAAATTTTAGAATCAACTTCTAATAGACGAAGCAATAGGAGATATAAATTCAGTAGCTTGATATCAACAGAACGGCAATAAGTTAGGTATTGAATTCAGTGGCTACTATAAATATTGAATAATAGCTTCTCTTTAATAACTGAGCAATTAAAGTGCAATTTTGTGGTCATTCCTTAGCATGTTTGAAAACTTTCACTACCATCCTGTAAATAAAGTTTTTTTATGCTGCCTTCTATAATTTCTCGTGATCTCCATGATAGCTGCTGGCATGTATCAATAGCCAACTATAGTAACCTAGTATTTAACTTTTTGAGTAATCACAACCACCAGTGAAGTTGCAGACTTATAAATTATTTCTATCATTTGAGTCTCAAAATCAAATAAGAAAGATACAGTAGAACCTCATTATAACGGACGTCGCTTATAACGGACAGTTTTAAAAAAAATTGGCAGCCTACAATTAAGGTGAGCGAAGTGAAAGGCCATTTAAATTTTGTTATTCAATATGATGAACAATCGGCAAATGAAAATGTGTTTGCATATTACGAACATTTACGGCACCTCCGTCAGTTATTAACTGAAGAAATAAGCAGCAAAAAAACCCAGCAGAAAATAAATTATTTTTTCAAACCAATGAATGTAAGCAATCAACATGAACCACGACCTTCTTGTTCTAAAAATTAATGCAGTGTATACGTACACATCTTTTTCAATTCAACCTACTATGTTGAAGGCTGTTTTATATTTGATATATAATAAACACTTTTTATAGCTAACTATTATACTTACATTAATGTACACCCTGCTGCATTACACCCCTATAAGAATTATTTGTTATAAACCAGACTTTCATTAAAACGGACAACCTCCAGCCCCTATTAGTCCTTTATAATGAGGTTCTACTGTATCTGGAATTAATTGTGAAGTTTACTTTATATTACTAGCCAACAGCAGAGAATTTCAGATGTGCCAATATTTTAGATATTGGCACATTTTAGTATCTTAATTTATAAATAAAATAAATCAAAAATGAAGAAAAAAATATTTTTAAATGCTAGGCTCTTTAAGTGCAACTAAGATAAAATCATTATACTAATATAATTAAAACACTGTAATCCTTACCTTTTTTGCCGATTTATTTTGATTACATACTACTGCTGAAATTTTGATACCTTACATTTTATCTCTCCACTTCCTTCTCTTCTTCTACAATGTCCAGGGCATCTTCAAGAAAGCTGCTCATTTTGTACCTTTTAGATACATTGTTGCCCCAGGCAGAATGTTTTTTATCTTTCTGCAATGGTTGATGCTAAGGCGAAAAACTTTCTGCAGGTGTGGGTGTTAACAGGGTATAGACGAAATTTTCGTTTATGCACCGCAAAAAACGTTCATTCTATACGATATCTTTTTGTAGCCCTCATTTTCGTTCTGCGACAATGTCGCGCCGTCGCTTGATATTCTGCTTTGGAGCATTGTTGATAAGTGACTCTCCATCCAATTTAAGGAAATACACTTTCTGGCAAAATGTTTGCATTATAATTTTTTATTCTATTTCTTTGTTTTTGACTAAATTCAAAACCTGATTATAAACCTAACTTGCCCTTTTGCACTGACTCAGAAATTATTCCTTAGCTCAGGTACAAAAAAAAGTAATGGCTTAAAGATGACGTAAAAAAAAGAACTTAGTAACTGAATTTATATTGATAGTAGCACGGAAAATAAGTATTTTAGAGAATAACTACATTGTTTAAATGCAACAAAAGAATCAAAACGACCAAACAACTAAGATTAAATAAATAAATAAATAAATTTTAAAATATGGGCGGCCGAAAAGAGGGGTACAGTGACTGGAGTTGGTCAGTTGCCTTGGCGGCTTTTTTGGGTCGAAACCAATGGCCGTTGAAATTCGCCAACGTCTCATACCTAGTGAGTTGTTACAAAAAGTGGAATATCCTCTCCCCTATGGGGAGGGGGGGGGGGGTCAGAGACACCGTACTTGGGTGGATGTTAGGTGACACAGAGGCCTAACTGTGCAACCCCCAACCGATCTCAGGCCCTTCCCTTAATACAAGAAAAAGAACTCAAACATGCACCAAAGCACTGATGAAATAAATAATGTTAACAATTTGAAATGTAGTAAGTCATAATGAACAGTTATAATTCTCTGAAACTGACCTGAAATCATATATATATATATAATTTTTTTTAAATTGTTTCAGTTTCTCATAACACCATTGGTCGTTTTAAAGTATATATTTTTTATTTTTTAAGGATCTATTCTGTTTCCTTCTAAATTCTTTTTAATAACACCATGATGAAATAAACACATTATTCGGTATGAATTAAATAAAGAAATAGCATTAAGTAACAGGGTTGCTTTTGCTGAATTTAGGCCCTTCACCAGTCATTAACCTATGGCCTAAGTGTCAGGATGCCATTTATGAGTATTAAAGTTATTCTGTTCTGCTTCTAAAGCTTCCTACCATTCCTGGATAATAAAGTGTTAATTTACTAAGGATCTTCAAAAAAAATAACATAGTTCTGAAGAAAAAGAAAATTTCTAATCATCACAGAAAATGTATATTATAAAATTTTTCCACATCGTGATTAAGTATTAAGTATATCATCTTCTATCTTTGAGTACAAAAATTATATAATGTAAAATAGTCAAACAGGATTTTTTTTAGCAAAATTAGATCTCTTTAATTTTTGATATGTATTTACAACACAAGGGCAGTATAAGGAACAGTCAAACCAGGTGACTGTATTTTAATGTAACAAAGAATGTATTTATGGTTTTAAACAAGTAAAATGGTAACCTTATTATGGAATGTCTGCAGAACATTTTCTGAATACATAAAAAAAAAAGTAGAATAGTAATGAATGAATAAATGAATGGATGGAAAAAGTATGATGAATAAGTAAAAAGAAGCATTATGAAAGCCTGGTCAATCAGATTAAATACGAAGGCTTTTGCAATTTATTAAATAAGCTGATTTCAAGAACTTGAATTTGGTATCGTCTGTGGAGGAAGTTGTGGAACCATTTGTGGAATGAAATATGCTCGAACGTCAGCATTTAACTGTGCTAATTCTGGATCTTCCTTCTCTAAGGCTCTGACTGCTTGTGCAAACTGTATTGCTCCTGCAAATGAGTAACAATAATCTTAAATTAATAAAACAAGTTTTTTTTTATTATTATTAATTTTAATTGTAATAAGAATTCTTTCAAAAAGTTTTATGATTCTATTTTTTTTTAATACAATGGATCTTTAGTTAATTAAAATGAATGAGAGAAACAAATCAGGTAATTCAAAAATCTGCCACTCCTTTAATCTCTGAAAATTTAATGTTAAATAAATTTAACAAATATTTAAATATATTTAAATATAATATGTGCAAATACAGTGAAGTTTCACTTATACGAAACTCACTTACACGAAACATTCAGTATAATGTTATACGCAGTTATACGAAGAATTTCTAATTCCCCGGCGAAACCCCGATAGTCCTATATGTAATTCACTTATACAAATAATTTTTGGTTCCCCTTTTATTTGTATAAGTGAGACTTCACTGTAGTTTCTTCTCCTTCTTGATTAAAAAAAACCATACACTCTGACAAAAAAAAAAATCAAATGTTCATGAAGGAAGCGTCCAGTCTGAATAAAACTCTGTAAGTGTCGTTTGGATGAAGAGAATTGGAACTAATTCACTTTTCACAGCGAAAAAACAAATTTTTATTGAACAATAACAGATTGTTGTTACAGTATTAGTATTCTGGTTGCTATGCATGCTGATTTAGAAAGTGGTATAGAATGAAAAGTACTGATGTTCTCTTATGACAGTCCACACCAAGCTGCAACTGTTGCTCCTAATGCCAGATGGTTAATTAAGGATGCCCTAGCAGATCCCAAAAATGCTCAATGGGGAACAAGTCTGGGGACCTGGCTGGCAAAGGAATGATTTGAAATGCTTGGAAGCACTGCTGCAAATGTCTGCAGTGTGGATATGCATTATCTTGTTTGAAAATGGCTCCTGGCATGCATGAAAGGATTGCAGCATCTCCTGCACTTGTTGCTGTGCATTAAAAGGTTCCGCAAATCACTATGAGAGGAGATCTGCTGTCATAAGAAATGGATATAATGATTGTGTACCTCTCAACAATATTGCCAGGGTTTGAGAGATGCCCAATTCTCCTCGGTATGTGGATGCTATGATGTGCTGCAAGGCAGAAGTGGGACTCGTCACTAAACAAAATACAAGACCATTCAAAAGTAGACCATGTCTCTTGGCATGGCACCACTCTAGACACAGTTCTCAGTTTTAAATGTAGTCATAGTTTTAAAGGCTGGGCAACAGGAATGAAGTCCAGCGTCTGCAATCTGTCTAGGAACTGTGTGGATGGTTGCTAATAGATATGATGCCATATCTCTTGATAGTGGAGAGAGTGCAGTTATTGGAGTAATTAGGACTTGCCTCACAACAAATCGACTTTGTTTAGCAGTGGTACTTTTTTTTTTTATCACAGAGTGTAAAATAAGTTGTATTAAATGCTTTATAATTATATATCATAAGTATCAACTTTGATTTTCGATATTAAAAAAAAAAAAAAGTGAAATTCAAGAAAGACAAGAACAAAAACATAGAAGATTAAAAGTATAACTTTGAACGCTTTTGAAAATCAATTTTAACAAACAAGAACATTTATAATATTATAATGTTTTTATAAAAATGTCATGTAAATATAATATGTGAATGTAAAATATTCTAGAAAATATTTATAGTTTTATTTACTTTCAAACATAGATGTTATACAGATAAATTCTGTACATATAGGTAGAACCTATGTAGTGTAACAAAATGAATGAACAAATCGTATATTATTACACACTACTTAAATTTCAGAAGTAATTAGTTTTAATTTTTCTTAAGTAGTTATGGAATAGTTGGGAGTCAGTTTCTAAATGAAATTCAGTTTGAATAGAGTTGTCTGGGTATTTTGTTACTGCTTGTTAAACATTCCTATTTAAAATACTTAAAATTAATGTCTATGTATACATCTTGATAAAAATGTACTAAAGCTCACAAGTAATTGAAAAAAATGACAAATTTTTTTAAATTTTCAAATATTTGTGTGCTTTTAATACATTTTTGTCATTCCTATTTAAAATTAATATACACTTAAATATCAGCAAAGCCAATCACCTTTTAAATAAAAGTCATGAAAATAAGTAAAGTGTCAAATCAAAATAACTTACCAATGCAAAATCTGTTTATCTGAAATTTATTATGATTATCAGAACATCTTATTTTAGTGGCTTTTTTCCTTTTCTTTTCTTTTTTTGGTTTAGATGTGAAAGATTTGTTTTGAAAATTTGTAGTCGAAATGCTACTTTTGTATAATTATGCTAAACACTCACTCAGTGCCTGTGTATCTTAAAATCACTTACTGAGAAAGGAAACAAAGAAGAGAACAAAATAATATGATTACTTTATTGTGAAAAACTGATACCATGAAAATTGATGAAGCCGATGGCAAGTTTGAGCTCTTTTCATCAAATGATGCATTTTACAGAAATTTTAACATTTTAAACATTTAAAGACTCATTTTAACATTTTAAAGACTCAAATATTTTAAACAACCAAAGTCCTTACAGTTTTTATTTTTAAATTTCTGTTCCAATTTACTTTTTACTATTTTCCTGAAGAATCAACATTGTCCACTTGAATACTAGCTAGTTTGTTTTTTCTCCTCTTTGATTCCTTAATAATTTAAAAATAAAACAAAACCAATACAATGAGCTGCTCTTCTCCGAATGCAACTGAATGAGGGCATAGGATAGCCAAAGGAGGTTCTCACTAAATTATATACCGTATATGCTCCAATAAACGCCGAGGCTCTTATTGTCGCCGGTCTCTAATAAGCGCCGGGCTGCAGAGGGGACACGGCCAAATAGTAGCCGGTCTCTAACAGTAGCCGGGTCTTTGATGTTTGCCTACTGGTACTAGTGTAAGCATCCGCATCTTTATAGTCGTGCGTAA
Organism: Thereuonema tuberculata; assembly: GCA_023159025.1. Taxonomy (NCBI): domain Eukaryota; kingdom Metazoa; phylum Arthropoda; class Chilopoda; order Scutigeromorpha; family Scutigeridae; genus Thereuonema; species Thereuonema tuberculata. The sequence continues at coordinate 9,905 of JAFIDM010007162.1, forward strand.
TACCTTACGGTACATTGCCTTACAAAATGCCGCCGAAAGGTCATTTGACATTGCCTTTAAGATTCGCGCGGTGGAATACGCGAAAGAAACTTCCGGTGAGGCGGCCGCTCGTCATTATGGTGTTGATCCGAAAAGAATCAGAGTGGCAGAAACAATATGATAACCTTGTGTCTGCGAAAGTGGACAAAGGAGCAAGCAGAAAGCGGCTAGAAGGAGGAGGAACCATGAAAGTTAGTGATCAACTTGAAGACCGTGTATTGTCCTAGACAACAATGAAGCCGTCATTGCGGATTCGGACGACGAATAGCAGCGAAAGGTACAGAAAGACATTGCCATTTATCTTTAACAGTCATACATAGCATGTGAAATTCAAATAAAGTAGCTGTTTGTAACATTAACCGGTATTTATATGTAAAAATATTGCATTCTGAAGGTTTTTGTTAATAATAGCCGGCCTCTAATAGCAGCCGGTCTCTATTAAGCGCCGGGAGCCGAGGCTAGTTTTGCAAATAAATGCCGGGGGCCTCTATTGGAGCATATACGGTAAATGTAAAAATGCTATAAATGTTTTCCTTATGTGTAAAACAACAAAGTTTAGATTTGCATTAAACCTGTAATAACTTTGGCATGATCTAGTAAGACTGGATGAAATTCCAATTACCCTTCTCAATGCGACCAAATGTCTACAAAGAAAGTTTTCAAAAGCATATACTGTACATTTCACACTAATGTTGCAATCTATGGGCCTGGTAGCTCAAGAGTAAAACACACTTTATGTGCTGAAGGAGCTGGGCTCAATCCAAAGTTTTTTCCTCCACACAGGTTCTGGAAATTACTCGACTTCATTTCTTTTAGCTAGTTTTCATTAGGTTATCTTAACATTATCTCATCCAATATTTTTGCTGCCACTTTTGCTTAGTGTCATGGTCTGTACTTACATCCTCACTTGGTGTTTAGCTAATGCTACAAATCATAACAATCAGATCATTTGCAACAGCTGCATCATATCCTAGTTAAATGGTTGTTGTTTTTGTGTGTTTTGGACTCCCAGCTTACTTTTAATGTAAGATGATTGTATTGTAAAAGGTTTGCTGTTATTTTCTCAAATTGTATAAATTAAAGTAACTTAAATAATTAACAATATTTAGTACACTTATTCCCTAATAAAAAGATTTCAACCATTATTTTATTAACCATAACATACTGTTATGTTTAATCAATCCCAAGCTAATTTTTAAAGATAGTTTATTATCCCAAAAATTAAACTAAAAATAAAAATAAAAAATACACATTAAAAATAAAATATAGAAAATTCATATGCCAGCTATGATTTTTTTATGTGCAATGAAGTAAATCACTAAAAATATTAACACTATTAATATTAAAAATATTATGTGTTAATATTTTTAGGCGATTTATTTCATTGTACATAAAAAAAAAATCACAGATGCTAGCAGAAGGTGGCACATGAATTTTCTATATTTATTTTTAATGTGTATTTTTTATTTATAGTTTATTATGTTAAAGGTTAATAGTTTCATATTATTTACCATAGATTTCCTTGTTTAGCAATAATTTATTAAAATGCTTTTTTACGTTAGTAATCCACTTAAAAAAATCCTGGATGGCACTTTCTTACAGTATAGAAAATTCTTGTTAATTCAAGTGTAATATATGTGTAATAAATGTAAATTCTTATTACAGAAAAAAGCAATATTAGTTCTTTTATAAGCTTATGTGATTCTATCTCACCTTCTCCGTCTCCTGAAAAGCCATAGTTTTGAATGACTTCAATTTGAATTTGTGTTGCTACAGGAAACACCATTTGCATAATTTTCAGCATATCATTACCAGCATTATCCTTGGCTTCCTCTAACCTAGTGACATTTTCAGGTAACGCAAACGATGCTAGAACATCATTCAAGGCAGCTACAAAGGAAACAATGTAAAATTACTACTAGGAATTTATAATTTAACATGATTCATTAAAGAAAATAAAGTGTAGAATTCAAGAATTCTTCTATTCTCGATAATTTTTTGTAAAATTATCTTGGAATCACTTTTCAGGATATCATTTCTTGTTAAATTCCATAAACCAAATAATCTAAATTTCAAAGATTATGAAATGTTATTTTAAAACGATTTCTCTTGACTATAAAGAAAATTATTCTTTAAATCGAGTAATAAAATTCAGAACATTTTTAAATAAACGATGTAATTGTAGTTAACGATTTTAAAAGTGATTCTGAGAAAAATTATAGTAATGTCAATCCACAGAAAAATACTTACTGGAAAATTCTATATAATAAATTTTTATGATAAAATAATGAAACCTTATAAAGATTTTTTTAAATGATAAACATTAAATAAAAATTATCTTTTAATCATCTTGGGTAAACAAAAGTTTTTATTCCCCACTGGACTCTGGAATAACTTAGCTTATTATTGCTCATATTAAGAAATTTACAAACAAAATACAAAAATAAATCATGGGGCTTTCCTTGTGGAAATCAACGAAATATATTTTCCTAATATCAAAAGTCAAAACAACTTCTCAGATTTAACACACTAAATATTTAGATCTTATGAAGCAACGTGTAAGTGAAATCAAAAAGATAAAAAAAATAAAAAAAGTTTAAATCTTGGATAATTTTAAAAAGGGATTTTTTTTTTTTTTTTTATGCAAGACTTTACAGTGGCAATTTTGTTTCACTCCTTCCTCAATATACTTACGCTGTATAACGATTTTGATGAAATTTTATAGTGTAATAAATATACACATACAGGGCGAACCTTTTAAATTAAGGATGCAAGTTTCCAAAGCCTCAGGACTGTGTCTGGGAGAACGTATTAGAGAAAACAGGATTTTATGCACATCATCCGGGAGTTTATATAGAACATAATGGAAAACTTTGTCATTATATTTTATTATCAGATCTACTAGTGAACTTTTGGTTAATAGAAGTATCTTCCTCATTTTCCAAAAGTATTATTTATTTAAATAATGATATTTGTGTTTATATAAGCTTCATTTCATGCATTATTAAACAGTTTGCTTTTAGACTAATGATTAAAAAATAAAAAGTATAACTTTCTTCACATCCAAACATTATTGTCGGTTTGGAACCACTGTTGGGTGGTTAATAATGACGTCAATGTTTTTAGATATCACGATACGAATTTTAAATCACTCATTTACTATTGTGATTTAATAGTAAGACACTTTGCATCTGTCATTTTCAGCCACCCTACAATGGTCTCCAGGATTGTATTCCTAAGAGAAACATAAAGAATTTCTTTCAGATATTAAGTAATTACTTTCTTTTACGTAACAATTATTTTCTTTACTTCAATATTCCTTAATATCTTTTAGCTCTTTTATTATTACGCCTTTTAATACTTTTTCTTTTTTTTATTTTAATTGTGCTTATTTTAATTGATTGGACTCAACTGTCAACACTTCTCCGAGTGTAAATGAATCTGACAGTTCTCTTGTTATGATTATTTAAAAAAAAGCAACAACATCGATTACATAACAATTTGTTCGCTGTAGCACAACTGCAATTCGTGGAACTGATTACTGAAACTATTTTAGAAAACTGAAAGTT
>JAFIDM010007163.1:0-13511 GCA_023159025.1 Thereuonema tuberculata
TAAAATTTGGTATACGTCAACTACTTAAGGTCCTGAATAAATGATAACAATTTCAAGGGATGTTTCGGACTGACAAGCCTAACCATTCCCTTGTTAGAAGAATTCCTCGGAAGTGATGGCATATCAAAGAATTGTATCATCTATGCATTAAGTAATGGAATTGCAGAACAAACCAATAGATCACTTTTAGATAAAGCAACAACTATTTAAATACAGAATTCCCAATTTAATTTTGGACTGAAGCAGTGAAATCTGAATGAATTTAATGAATGTACTCTTACCCCCAAAAGGGAAGGACAATGACACCAATGGAAAGATGGAGTAGGAAATATCACATGCATCTTATTTGAAGATCTTCGATAATGTTGAATATTATCATATATCAATAAATCACCACAATAAGCTACAATTACAACCAAGGGGGCGGAAAAAAAAAAAAAAAAAAATCTTAATGAGATGTTTTACAAGATTAGCCTATAAGATTTATGACTGCATTACTAAAGATATTTGTGAAGTTTGAAATTCAAAGTTTGATGAGAAGACGGAGCAGTATTACTCAAGAAGAATTACAAAGCAAATAAAAGCCACACAAACTTCAGTAAAGATTAGACAAAGTTTTCAGCAGGGGAGTCGGAGTCGCTTAAAAATGTACCGACTCCTAACAAATTTAAAATATAAATATAAATAATAAGTTAAAATTTCCTATTTCATCGACAATATATATACAGTAGAACATCATTATAACGGACTAATAGGGGCTGAAGGTTGTCCGTTTTATAACAAAACTAGTCGGCTACCCGTCGCTTCGCTCCGGAAGCCTCGCTTTTGTAACGGAAAACAATTTTTTATTTATTAAAAAAAAACACACACACCTACACACACAAATTACAATAAGGAAACTAAAACTAAAAGTTTTTAAAAGTTTCTTTTTTTTAATTTAATTTTTGATGTCTATATTCTCTCAATCTCCGACTGCTTTTAGAACCAGCGTGTAAATAATATATCTATGATATATTTTTATTTTTTATAGAGATAAGAATTTAGGCCTCATGGTCTAATGGCTAAGACGTCTAACTTCTGAGCAGTATTCTACCTAATAGAAATAGTGCCTCTTTCTTTCTTGACTTTTTTTTTTTTTTAGTTCTCTTGATACTTTTCAGTGGTTTTCGAGTTAGAAATAGTGATGGTTTTTGAGTTACAAATAGTGATTTTTCAGTAATCTACCTAATAGAAATAGTGCTTCTTTCTTTCTTGACTTTTTTTTATTCCAAATGATACTTTTCGGTGGTTTCTGAGTTACAATAGTGTTCATTATTCTATCTAATAGAAATACTGCTTCTTTCTTTTTTGAATCGCTTTTTTATTCTAATTGTCACTTTTCAGTGGCGTTTGTGTTCCAAATATTGATGGTTTCTGAGTTACAAATAGTGATTTTTTAGTATTCTATCTAATAGCAGTACTGCTTCTTTCTTTTTGACTCTCATTTTAATTGTAATTGTCACTTTTCAGTGATGTTTGAGTTACAAATATTGATGGTTTTTGAGCTATTTTTCGGTATTCCACCTAAAAAAAAAAAGAGTGCTTCTTTCTTTCTTGAATCTGTTTTTTTTACTCCAACATCTACCGTGTACATGCACATATTTTTCAATATCACATAGAATTTGGTTAAGTAAGAATATTTAAAATATTGCAACGTTTCGGCAGTTATAGTTCTAATTATCAGTTTCGAATTACAAATAAACTGACGGATGGGAAATAAATAAACAATCTTGAGATTCAAAAACAAAAAATTCAATACATTCGTTATTGATGGGGGAAAGGAAAGGAGATATAAGTCAAAAAATTAATATGAATTGAGTTGTAGTCCCTATGGCCTAATTGATAAGACATCTGATTTCGGATCAGAAGGTTGCAGGTTCGATTCCTGTCGCGGATGTTTCATTGTAAAAATTATTTCTATTTTCCATTCACACAGAAAATTGCGCCGGACAGACAGACAAATAAAAGATTTTAGTAATATAGATTCTTATAGGGGTGTACTGCAGCTGGGTGTACATCAATGAAAGTACAATAGATAGCTACAAAAAAATGTTTATTATATATCAAATAAAAAACAGCCTTCAACATAGTAGATTGAATTGAAAAAGATGTGTACGTATACACTGCATTAATTTTTAGAACAAGAAGGTCCTGGTTCATGTTGATTGCTTACATTCATTGATTTGAAAAAATAATTTATTTTCTGCTGGGTTTGTTTGCTGCTTATTTCTTCAGTTAATAACTGACGGAAATGCCGTAAGTTTTCATAATATGCAAACATATTTTCATTTGCCGATTGTTCAACATATTGAACAACAAAATTTAAATGGTCTTTCACTTCGCTCACCTTAAATTGTAGGCTGCCAATTTTCTTTAAAACTGTCCGTTATAATGAGGTTCAACTGTATACACGAAGGAGTCGGAGTTACGATAAATTGAGGAGCTGGAATCAGAGTCGAAGGTTTTATGTACAGACTCGACAGCCCAGGGTTTCAGAGACTGAAGACACACGTTTCCCAATTCAAGAGGTGGAAGGAGGAGGAAATGAAATGTCTGCACAGATATTTACACAAAAGAAGTATCTGAAGAAGAATTAGAAGAACAAGAACCAAACACCGAAATTCAAGTAGAAATTCCTAGAAATCGTGGAAAATGAAAAGGAGAAACAGAAAAAAAAAAACCAAAAAAAAAAAAAAAAAAAGGTAGAAAAACGAGAGCAGAAGTTAATGAAACAAGGTGTTCAGTCAGAAAGAATAAAAGATCTAAAGAAACAAATCTTTTAACTGAAGACATCAAAGATATACCTGAAACTTACAAAGAAGCAAAATACAGTAGTAAAAACAGTGATGGAAGAAGAAAGTAATCATTGAAAAACCACAACATTTGAAAAATCAGTTCTGAGAAATGGAAAGATGAAATTCATAAAAGAATAAATGAGTATTCAATTTGAATGAAAATACAGAAGTAAAAAAAAAAAAAAAAAAAAAATACAAAGCAAGATTAGTAGCAATAGGTCGTAATCAGCATCATGATACTGATTATAATGAATCTTTTTCACCTGTAATGAAAGTAGAATCATTTAGGACTGATAGCAACACAAATGAATTTTGAAGTAAAGAAATATGATGTGAGAACTGGAAGGAAGACAAGTATGAGGACTTCAAGAAAGTCTCTATGGACTTAAATCTGGTAGTTGTTGAATGAAAAGTTGAACAGAGTTCTCATTAGTACTTGGTTAAAACAACTACGATCCTTGTATTTAAAAGTACCAAACAAATATTAAATTTATATTAATGGGAGTATACACTGACATTTTAATTGTAGACATCAATAATATTAAATAACAATGAAAATAATCAAGAAACACTTTATAGTAACCAAATCAACAGTTTCATTGCCATTCCTGGAAAAAAATTGAGATATGAAAAATAACAGAAGGTTTTGAGCTATTACAAGAAAAATATCTTAAAAAAAATATTTCAGGGAGATCTTAGACAAAACTTGAATGGATTTCAAGACTCCAAACCAGTAAATCAGAGAGAATGTCAAGAAATTATGGGTTCACTTGTGAATTTCTCAAATGGAACAAGACTGGACATTACTTATAATGTTAATCAGATTTCACAATCTTGTGGCAGTAAAATAGAAGTGCAGATACTTGAAAGGAACCAAGAATTAATACTTATTTACATCAGGAAAAAAGGTTATATCAAACCAGTGAAGACTACTACAGTGGAATCCAAGTCTCACTTGGGATATACACTAATAAAGTTGGAAATTCACTAATGCCATGGAAAAGCAAGAATACAACCTTTGTAGAGCTCTCAACATGTGAAGGCATCCAAGAACTGAAATGGGCAACAAATTTATTGACAGAGCCCAGGTTTTGAGAATACATTGAAAAATCTACGTTAATCACGACAGACAGCAAAGCAGCTCGTCGATTGGGTGAAAGAATCAAATTCATCATGAAAACAATTAACATCTAAACATCTTCACAGGAAGTACTATTTTGTCGAAGATAGTTTTTTTACTCCATCATATTGAAATTAAATTAATAATAAAAAAAAAAACAGATGGAAGCAGATTTATTGACAAAGTGTTTATTCATAGAAAGACAAAATTGTAAAACTATCGAAAAAATGACATCTTCCACACAGAGGGGTAAATGTTGGATTTATTTAATGTGAATGGCAAATAACTTATTATAATAATGGTTTGCTTCCTCATGTATCACAGCACACATTTATTGCTTTCAAAGTTGGATAGATGTAGCCACATTTGAGTACCAAGAAGTCTTTTATATGAATTTTATATTTCAGTATGTATGTTAACTGAATGTCAAATTACCGATCCATTCCTCTATCAGAAATAAATTGCAATAAAATCAAATTTAAAAAGATTTTGTCAACAGGAAACAAAACACTGTGACTGAAATGTTCTATGATAATTTAGTGTGAAATTTTGGTAACCAGGGCACCTATTGACATGACTGAGATGTCTTTGGAAAGATCTTGAAAAGCTCTTTCAGATGAGATATTACTTGCCTATATTAGGACAAAACTTTGTTTTGGCTGTTGTAATCAAAATTTTGGTGTCCATTTTTTTCAAAAATGGTTCTTTCAATTAAAAAAAAATGTATAAATATATATTTATATTATTAATCGTTAACTGTGCCAAATTTGAAGACTCAGAAGTTGTTAGATTCAGAAAAACAGAAATTCCCATTTACATGTCAGAACATGTTCCGACTTGCGTGTAACATTCAAAGTTTCTGTTCCTGTCTTGGCAGGGTGAAGATTGCTCCACTGCACTTTGAAGTACATCTGAGAGATATTAAAGATTTCATGACTGTTAATATACCTGCAATGACAAAGAAAAGACTATGTTTGCTAGCAATCCATTAAGTATTACAGGACTTCGCAATGTAAAAAAAGAATCTTAGGTTTGTTACATTATGGATGAGAGAAATTTTCCCAGATTTACATAAAAAAATAAAAATAAACAAATAGCCAAATGATGCCTGGGAGAAAAGACTGTTTCAAAGACAGTAGATGGAAATAAGTGTCATGTTCAAAAAAGACTCCTACTATGTACTCTTCAAGAGGTTTACATGCTGTTTAAACTCACCATCTGAAACTAACAGTGGGATTTTCCAAATTTGCTAAAGTTTGACCCAAAAACTGTATTCCCAGGATTCACTGGTACACAGAATGTGTGCATATTTTTACAACATTGTTAAGCTTACAATCAGTAGCAGTGAGATCAAGGAACTGACTGCAGAAGCTATGCCAAATTACAGATTACAAGATTGTTTGTCCAGAGTAATTTGTAACCCATATTTACCACAGTGCTATTTTGGTAAGTGAATCTTGTCCATGGTATTCTGTCTGAATTATGTAAACAATTTGGGGGAAAAAAAAAAAAAATCCTTGAGAGTAACTTTGTTGATATAACATACAAGCAGTGGGCTGCTGTGAACCACTCAAACTTGCAGATTGTTTCAAAACCAGTGAATGAATTCATGGATTCCCTCTCTGAAAAAGAGCAAATAATGTCATCAAGACAGTTATACAAATGGGCAAGTCACAACATAGAATATATGACATTCTAATTTGTGACAACAGAAGAATATGAAAATGCAATCAAAATTTTGGCAGCTATACAACAGCCAAAAAACTTTTTGTCCTAATAGAGACAAAAAAGCAGTGCTGGCATGGCGTTGCGGTTTAGCCGGCGGGCTGCCGTTGTGGCCAATGCGCCAGTACCCGGGTTCGAATCCCGGTGGTGGCATGGCTGTTTCTTTCTTCTCCTGTGTTTCGTCCGTTTCCCACCTGGGACTTATATCTCAGGGTTATCCTGGACGAGTATAATTCTCGTCCCCCCTTTCTTGAATTTCACTAGCCTCGCCCTGACGTCAGGTTGAGCTAGTTACGTGGTCCCTAGTTGGCTAAATTCGATAAAAGGAAGGAAGAGACAAAAAAGAGCTCTTCAAGACCATCCCAAAGACATCAAAATAATATCTGTAGGTGACCTGGTTACCAAAATATTAAATGTTCAAGTTTCCAAGGTGGCGCAAAAAATGATTGAAATCGCAAATTTCGAACCTCTATAATCACTTAAGTATAGCAGATATGGGCCATCCCAGGTGGCCCTTTCTGAATGCCATATCTCACAAAAACAAGAAATGAGAGGTTGAAAAATGCATCTTCATTGGTCAATTTCACATGGAATGACCCTGTAGTGAAGTAATAAAATTTATATTATTTTGCAAAAAAATTAAGTATTCTTATTAAACTCCACAGCATATAAGCTTGCAAGTGATGAGAAACTATATCAATGAAATCAGCACACATGACTTTTTAATGAAACTATAGTCATGACAATGATACAAAAAGCATGGAAAATAATTTTGTACAGAAACCAATGAAAGTCATACAATCAGGGTTGCCATCACAACTACACATTGAATTAGTTGCTTTAAGTAGCCTGAAAAGTCAAAAATTGTAGCCTAAATAGTCTCCTCCTAGCAATAATTTTGTTGTTTATCTGGACCATTTAGTATTTTTTTTCCATTATTCATAATATGATGAATAAAAAAAAAAGGGGGGGGGGGGGGGGGGAGAGGAGGAAATACATATGTAGAAAGAAAATTTTGAAACATAGCTAGACGTACTAAGTATGAGTTTATAAATTACAAGCAAACAAAACTTTAATTTCTTAAGCCAACTTTTGTTTCCTTCAACTGAAATTGAATTTATTTTTTATCTTCCTTTAGTTCAATTTACTTTAGAATTTAACTATTACAATAATAATAAATATTTTTTTGTCCTACCTTTTATAATAACTGTCGTGAATAAAAAGTACAATTAAAAACAAAGACCTGAATGCTGTGAACTTCACATATTATAGGACTGTAGAAGAATAAATAATTTTATTATTTGGAATAAACATATAAACATTTAATGTGTGGTTGTAATAATAAGGTAGTGGACTATTACCACACTAAATATTAATAATAAAATCATAAAAATTACATGTTTCTGATGACGAGAGCCAGTTTTGGGGGATCATTGAAACATGTCATTTTGATATGCTTTTATTATTGTTGGATAATATAAAATTATTTATTCTTCTACAATCATACTTCAAAAAATGAGTTTCAGTAAGTCAGATAAGATCAGTACTTTGCTATTGGGAGTGGCTTTTGAGTGAACCAATCAGAAGTTCTCGATATCGCCTTATGGATTCCAAACCTCTAAAATATGCAAAAATATAACTTTTTTTCATCTTAATGTTTCTCCTAAAATTCTCAAAAAAACCCTAGCAACGGACAATAGCAAAGGGTTCTTTGAACTGTGACGACACCACTTAAAACAGTCCATTGGCTCAGAAAATGTACGAAGCAATCTCCTCTTGATATCGGATTGGATGCTAGTGATGTTCGAAACTATCTTTGTTACCAATGTTATTTAAAAATGAATTTATTGCAAAATATTTGAATATAAGTCTCCTAAAACTTAAAAAAAAGTTGCCACTGTTTTGAAAATAGTCGCTTTTGGGCATGTTTTTGCTTAAAAAAAAAAAAAAAAAATTGTCATAGTCACTAATGGCAACCATGTACAATAGATTAAGAATTAGTGCACATTACAAAGTGGTACCATCTGCTGAAATCGGTACGGAGACAAGAAAATTGTACAGGATATAATTCATTACGAAACACACAATATTTTAATATTTTGTTTTCTCAACACAATTCCATTTCTTTCTTCTGTCAGCCGTGTGGTTTTCCAGAATTACTAGTAATTGGACAAACAGAACAGAAAATTAAAAGTGGCAGGACAACCATCCTCATTGTGCTAGCCAACTTAAGGCTGCATATATCCATATAGGATGTGAATTTCATAACATCACCATGGTTAACTATTCTCTACAGCTTCAACGTACTGCTTGAGATAAAATGGGTAAGCTACAAAAAAGTCAAAAGACCTGTGTTAACTATCTTCTTAACAATAAATATTGTATGCAAGGCTGAATTTGAAATACCAGCAGTATATCCTTAGTTCAAGACTTGGGATCAAAATGGTTAAAGGCAGATGGACCAGGAATATTTCTTGCATTTGCAAACCATACGGACAACCAAATGCAAACTTTAGGCAAATCAAATTTTCAATTCTTTTTTTTTCTTATAAAACTTGAATCTATTACAATATCAATGCAACTGCACATCTTGATGTATTTAGCAATTAAAAACTGCATGAATGCAAAAAGTAGGTTTAGTAAAACAACTTTAGCATAAGCAAAGATAACCCATATCAATAGATAGACTTCATAAAGTTAACTAAAAGAGAATAAAAGCTCTTTTAAAGTTAAATAAGAGAAGCTGGTTTTGCTGTAGTATACTTTCTTTGTTCTTTTTTGAAACTTCGAAGACAACTGCCAATAGAGCACTAATATTTTTCAACATGGTGGAAATACCACAGGTATTCCTTTTTCGACATCTGCGATTACTGAACCATGCAACTGCACACATTTCTTAAAGGGAGTAACTTCTGCTGTAAATCATTCAGTTCACATGATAGCATGGGATTGAGAACTGTCAATTATTATCCCACTCTAAAAAATTAATAAAAATAAAATAAAGAGAATGTTCTAATCTATAACATATCCTTGCTTAAGGTCCTTGGATAAGTATTTTCCTGAATTCTGGAAACTAGTCTGATGTCAAGTGGAAAATCAATTAGAAGAGCTGCAAAGAGGATTCTGACAGAGATCAAGTATTCAAGATCTTATCTTCAAGTTACATCACATCTGTGAGAACATGCTCAACTATACTAAATTCTGAAGTCCATATTTACAATCTTGATTTATTAAATGTTTCATGAAACATACTTTGATATGTAATGTGAAGGATAGCTTAGTAACAAATATAAAAAGCTTCTACAAGACTTTTGAATGGATAAAATTCTTCTAGACTTCAAGAGCTATGTTAAGAATTTACAGGGTGTCTACAAAATCTGAATAAAAAAATTCCCCGATTTCATGAACAATTTCTTTTAAAATTCCCCGATCTGTTCAACCAAAAAATTCCCTGATTTTTCCCAGAATAACAAAATTCCCTGATTCTGTAGACACCATGATTTAGGAAATTAAGACGAGATCAGTATATTTCCAAACACGCAGATAATGTCACTTTTAATTGCTAAAAAGGACCAAAATCTGCAGTTCAACATGACAAGAAATGAATAAACGTACCATGATCAGCAGTGCTGAGAAAATATGGTAGTTTCAAGAAATCCTACATTAGACTGAAAGGAAAGCAACTGAAGCAAACAATAACCAATATATATATATAAAAAAAACTGATCTGGAAGCTTAAAACTACAACCTCAGCAATATTGTACAATACCATTAATAGGTTTTTTTTTAAGGGAATCAAGACATCAGCAAGTAGACTAATACCCATGTCAGACAGCACAGTGAAAGGTACACGAGCTTTTTGATTGAAAGGAGAATGGCGATCTTGTCAGACGATTCTCAAGTACATTTCGATTCGAAAGTCTTCTGATTTTTGAAAGGAGTTCTCATACAACTGTAAAAGATCTTTGATCAATTGTGTGTTCGTGGGCAGTGACGTAGTTGGGAGGAAAGGGAAGAGACTCAAAGAGTAGCAGCAGCAGCCATTTTGTTTTTACAGCTTCAACTAAACAGAAAGCCATAATAAATTAGCAGTCACTTTCAGAAACTTATCTTTTGAAAATAAACAAAAATTTTACTAAAATATATCTATTCTAAGTATCAGAATACGAGCCTTAACGTTTTTTAAAGAAATTTCTCAACATTTGATGAAAAGCATATTCATTTTCACAAGGATCACGGGAGCTTGACTGCCACACAAAATTCTGCATTTTCATTATCCCCCCCCCCCCAATTTTTCATATTGAAAAATGACATCAAATGATCTCATCGCAATCATTTATTTTTAAATTTTCAATCAACATTTCATTTGTCCAAATTGAAGCCTAAATATTATAGTATGCATTCATCAATATTAACAATTAAATCACCTTCTTCCATACAACGCAGTTCAACTGAGAAAAATGTAATTAAGAAGTGTACTTGAGAAATCTTGCTTCACATTAAAGGAATTTGTTTCTCAAAAGCCTTTAAAATACCTTTATATCTATCACAAAATTTATCTATCTACTCTCACAGTATAGTGCTAAACATCTAAGGCAACCTCAATTGGCAAAGATGAGTGGCTTAGGGAATGAAACCAAAGAGCAGAAATGACATGTTGCACGTTCAATCAACCCAGACTTCCCTTAATACAAACCTCTGCAAATACAGGTTTAAGAAAAACAGCTGCACTGATTTGATTATGTAGTGAGGATGCCTAAAACAAGATAGCCCTCATGACATGGGAAACTTACTGTGGTGGCAAGAAACCCTAAAGGTAAATCCCAGATTAAGTGGCATGATAATGTTAAGGTTGCAGTGGTAAATCTGACTTTTTATCATCCTATAATAGTATAAAAATAAAAATTGTCCTGTATATCACAAAATTAAACCAAATCTGGAGAATAATAAAAATCCCCTTGCAAATGTAAGTTTTAGAGACCATCTTATTTAAAGAATTGTCCTGGTTTTAAAACTTATATTTATATCTTCATGTATTGGTACCTCCGGCATTTTAACCAAAACAATCCATTGATGATAATTTAACTTTAGCCAAGACCAAGAACTTTAGCCTTGACCTCCCTAATATATCGATAATGCCTACTACTAAATTACAGAGCAGCTGTGACTGAGAACAAGGGGTTTAGAAATTCGAACAAAATTAATCAGTTTAAAAATGCCAAAAAACACGAAACAAACAAAAACAATGCTATAGACATTCTGATTAATTAACACTAGCCCTGTGCATGATAACACTTGGATGAATATATCAAAATTGTAATCTTGGAAATTTTAATTCCAATTATATCAAACAGATATTTAGTTTTTATTTATTAGCAGAAAAAACAAACAGTCATCCTTTCGTACTTTCCATTTATTTTATTCTTCCAAGGCAGAAAAGGTTGTTTTCTGCAATTCCTGGGCATCATTGCATGAGAAAGCGTATTACAGCTGTATTTCACTCTTATTATATATATAAATAAGTTTTAATGTTTTGGAGAAGTAATTTTTTATCTGTCCTATGCATCACTGGAGGATCACACAAAAGTGAAATCCAATGTTAAAAGATGGAAACCTTTACCAACCAATGAAAATAAATGCATATCCATTCAATAAATTAAGCTAAGCAACCAATTTCGAGCAATTCCCGTTACAGAAGGACTTGCAACCTGTTTCATCCTTGTGTGTGTGTGTATATATATATATATATATAAGCTTGCAAGTCCTTCTCCAAGCATCCTTTTTGGGAAATTATAAACAATGAATGAAATCCAAGCATCTTTTATTTTAGTAAGTGAGATATTGTAACGGGAATTGTGTCTGTTATGTGAAAAACAAAGAGCAAAAAAGACACGAGGAAATATATGAATCAAAAGAACTGAGAAAAGATCAGGAATTGAAAAACAAAACAAGGTAGGGATAGTGATTAATAAATCAATCACAGTGCTTGGCAAAGGCTTCTAAGTCACCTTTACTTTAGAATAGACTGTACCGGTGTGGTCTAGGAAATGCACGCATAAGTCTCTTTGCAACCCCATGCTATCTTACCCACTCCTATTTATATGGAATAATCATCATTCTTAACTCAAACCTTGTTAATACACTGAATTCTTATAATGATTTAAAAAAAAAAAAAAACTTAAATTGAGAAACTGTGAAAAAGACTTAAAATGGGGAGAAAAAAAATGAAGAATAAGAATGGCCCATGAGGGGATAGAACCCTTGACCTTCGCGTTATTAGCACAGCGCCGCTCTAACCAACTGAGCTAACACAGCCGTTGCGAAGCATTGTGGGATGTGTGTCCACAGACAGACAGACAAACCAGGGATATAAGGCATCTTTCTGAAGCCTAAAAAGGAAATGGCAGAAAGAGAAAAAGCGTAAGTAGAATTATAAAATGTGTCATTATATAGGTACTCTACTTAGATCATAAGAAAATATCCTGTCTCTGGTGTTACAAAATTTACTGTTACTGAAAATAAATACTTTGATTCAGCAATTTTTTTCCATCTTTTCATTTGGACAATAAAAAGTAAGACCTATAAAAATAAAGAAAATCAAGGAATTGGAGGTTCAGTTTTGAAATGAATAGGATAACTGGCATGCACACGATTTCAGTTTTAAAGAACACAACAGGTTTCCAAAGGTTGAAAAGAAATAAATGACAATATTTTTGCTACACGTCACCTGCAATCATGGTGTTCTCAAGTTTTATTTTTTTTTTGGTATTAAGTTTCATTCTTTTCATCCTACTTTGTAATCTCTGAGTTTCCATAAACTAGATGCCAAAATTGAATGGATAAGTTCTTTAATTTCACCGTTAAGTCTATCCATACCTAATGCAGATTTCCCCAATACAGTCTTTGTTGTCGATTCATTTACCGTGTAATTTTACTATTTGGTAAGACAAATCCAGAATTACCAAAGGCTTTCTATTTACAAGAAAAATGCAAATACTGATTGATAAGAGTTCTGAATTATTACTCAAAACATCTTATTTACTAAAGAGGCAGCATTTAAGAAACAATGCTAATAATGCGAGTAATTTCTCTCTTAAAAGAACAGAATAATTTCTCTCTTGTAATAATGTTGAACATCATAGTTTCTGAATTGATTAGATGTAACAGATGAAAAGTTTCCTAGAAGAAAAACAGTGAAACATCCTGATCTAAATTAAAAGCAATCATTAGCAGATAAAGAAGCTTACGTAACACAAATGAATATCAATAAAAAAATTATTCCAACAGAACATTCCTTTTAATTTTACACTGTAAAATCAACAGCTGAATTAGACAAGAAAGGATTGTATCAAAATATTCTGAGGGGAAAATTAAGACAGGCTTCTTTAAGGCTTCCTAAACAAAAGAATTACTTTCTATATTCCATTGGATACACAATGTAGAAATCTAACTCTATACAGTTTATAAACCTGAAACGATAATTGTTTTCTAAGCGAGTTCAATTGACAATAATAACTGCATCAAAACAGTATCAATTTGAAACACTGAAAAATATATTGGATTCTTCCTTATTTTATTCAAATATATATATAGATTATGATTCTCATTATCTGTTTCAATAAATCATTCACCTTCATTGGAGGAAGAAAAAAAAAAGCATCAAAAACACTAACTTGTCCAAGTGTGAATTTTCTCTTCAGCCTTCAAAATAAGATTAAAATAAAATAAAAACTAAGTGTAAAATTTAATTAGCATAATGGATAACGAATCCTGTTATTTCCTGTGACTACTCTACATAAGATTTTCTGTCAGCCTTTCTATTTTATCAGAAA
>JAFIDM010007164.1:0-13510 GCA_023159025.1 Thereuonema tuberculata
ACTAACAGAAGCCGTTGCGAAGCATTGTGGGATATGTGTCCACAGACAGACAAACCGGGGATATAAGGCGTCTTTGAGAAGCCTAAAAATCACTGACTATGTAAATATGTTTAAAAATATTCAGTTTTGTGTTTACATACTGTAAGAATGTTTATCTTATATTTATTGAGTTTTTTTATATGAATTACCATGTTTTTCATTGTTCGGGCTCTAGCGTCCCTTAAATACAGGGAATAATTGACGTTTTTTTAATTTTATAAATCCTTAGGGTTTAAGAATAAAACAAGTAGTTGGAAGAACATAAAAACCTATTTTTCATAAAATTCCTTAAATTTTTGCTTTTTTTTTTTTTGTTTGAGTCGTGGAAACGGCAAAAACGAAAAGCGTTCATTTCCATTGCACGTATTTAATATGTATTGAAAACACTTTCCTATAGGTGGATTCTGAAATTGTGTTTATGGAGGGAGCCACCCGTCTGGAGGAGTCCGGAAATTCTGCTCATTAGGAAAACATGTGTTAAAACATCAACTTATCAATGTAATTTTACCTTATATCATTAAATAATAGATTATATGTTCTTATTCTATAAATATGCTATCTATTTTTAATGATTCTTTTCAACAAAGCATTAGTTTTTCTAAATAAATAATTTTTTTTTTTGGGTATGATAATGTTAATCAGATGGAAACAAGAATTCATTGAACACAATAAAATCTAAAGAATAATATTTTTTTTTAATTAAATTTATTTTATTATTATAAATCCGAGGTTTTATTTGTCTATAGGTTTTAATAAATATTTTAAGTCCTGCGAACATATTTTAAAAAATCCTTTATATTCAAAAATGAAGGAAATTATTATTGTTATTCCAGATAATTTTTAATTAATTTATAAAGGGGAAGACCCATGGGCCATAGGCTTCCCACCACCCACTTCTAGCCTTGGGGGGATTACAAAAGTTACAGCAATTAATACCCTTATCAACAGCCACTTATAGCCGAAAAACGAACCGATTCGGCCACGTACTCTAAGAGTTATTTTAACATGGGGTCCTATGGGAAAAATGGTTTTTCTCCTACCCTCCTAAGGAGGCAAAAGGCGGCTAGAATTTGATTATTGGGATTTATAGCCCTACCTAATAGCTATCGAATGACATCTATCCTAAGTTGAGGAAAGTGCGGAAAAAAAATTTGAACAACAAACGAAGAAGGGTCAAACCGGAAGTGGCCATTTTGGGGCTTGGTTATATTATTAACATAACTAATAAGTTATATTTATTAATGTATTAGGAAAGGGTTCTCTTGGGGGTAAGTCAAAGAAAAGGGGGCTTGGTCCTTTATGGGGCAGTACATAAGCTTAAGACAAATAATTAATAATTAATAATAAAATTCAAGATCACTGGAAAAAGATAGAACGCCGCATCGTAATGCTAGCAGATAACAACATTACGGGCGCCAACAAGACGATTACATTAAGTGCGACGGCAAGACTAAACTGATTACATTAAGTGCGACAGCAAGACTAAATTGATTAAATAACGCTTGAGGAAGCTTATGCTAAAATAGTACAAAATATAGGAAATTGGGCTTACGCCGATATGATATACAAACAACAAATAAATAAAGTAATAGAGTCAATAAAAGGCAATATTTTCCTACATAAAATAACAAAACGATAGTCTACTGTAAATGTTTTACGGGGGTTAGTGATAAAAACCGGATAAAGGAAAATATTAATACTGAAACTGCAGCAACTGAGGAGAATTCTATAACAATAAAACGCGGCACGGTTTAGTAATAAAAAAAATAAATGAGGATAAACAAAACCGTGACACTATATCTATCTATCTATATCTGTCTCCCTATCTCTTGCAAGGCTTCCGACATAATATTTAAGCCTTATGCCTTATATTATTGCTATTCACTTACATTGTTCATCTTAGATTTAAGAGTGTGCTTTGCATTTTATGATTTTCAGCTGGCGGGCGAAAGGTGGAGCCTCCCGAACTTTTTGCCCCGCCCCCGCCATTGGAGTAGTTTTGCCGTGACGTGTTCGAATTTTTTTTCCCCTTTCTTCTATCTTTCACGTGACGTATCGTCTTTAGACCCGTGTGGGAGACGAAGCTTCTAAACATTATCTTTTTTAAGTGTATTTTATATTCCTATATGATTATTTTTGCTTATCCTCAGTTGATGATTGGTATGTGCATTGTTAACTATCTCCCAAATGCGAGATATATCTTGGGTAATCCTTAGATTGTTCTTATCTTAGATTAATATACATCTTTTCCTCTATCTTTGGACTTGTTTTGTTTTTTTGTTTTTTTTACCTTGAATCGGGACGTGGGGTCTTTCGGGTCCAGCGGCCTCCCTCTCGATGCCCTGACACCAGGTGTACTATTCCACTGCATTGTTTTTATATTGCTATATTAATTTTTTTCACTTTAGTCACAATTCCGTGACAAAAGAGAATAGATAATAGAGAAACGTCCTATCATCGAATACACCTGATTGCCTCTAGATTCCTACCTAACCGGTTAATCCTTTTTATGAAGCCCAAAAATGGCCACTTTCGGTTTGACCCTTCTTTGTTTTTTGCTCATATCTTTTTTTCCCCGCACTTTCCTCCACTTGGGATAGGTGTCATTCGATAGCTCTTAAATAGGGCTATAAATCCCAATAATCAAATTCTAGCCGTCTTTTGCCTCCTTAGGAGGGTAGGAGAAAAACCATTTTTCCCATAGGACCCCATGTTAAAATAACTCGTAGAGTACGTGGCCGAATCAGTTCATTTTTTCGGCTATAAGTAGCTGTTGATAAGGGTTGTTAATTGCTGTAAATTTTGTAATCCCCCCATGGCGAAGTGGGTGGGGGCAAACGCCATATGTCATGGGTATTCTTCTTTAATAAAAGGCAAGGGGAAATTACAAAGGAAGCTTGTAATAAGCTTAGAAAGTATTATGAGTATAAGTTAATCTTAAAGTCGGTAAAGGATTATATTATTTGCTATATACGGAGGTTAAAAAAACTAGTCCTTCGAAATAAGAATACGTATATAAGACACAAAACAAAAATATGATGTAAATATAAATACGATGTTATCCGGTTTTTTTTTCACTGAAAATTTCAGGAGCTAAGAAAAAAAAAACAAGCAGGGAGTGAAAAATTATTTTTCAGAAAACAAATTTATCTGAATTACGAGAGAACTCCAATCAGAAATTTCAGCATTTTTCTGTACATTACTCACAATTTCATCTTTTTTATTTTCGGTATTTGATTGTTTTCTTTTCTTCGTACTAAAATCGAATAGAAATATACACAGCGCCCTCTATAAACATTCAAGATTTCTTTTAGATCCCATCCACGTATTGAGAAGATAGCTAAAAACAACTTGGGATGAGAAAACATTCCAATAAATGCTGTAGAAATTCGCTAGTTTTCAAGGGATAATGAATTCTTAAAACAATAAGCGAAAGAATTAGAAAATGGCCTCCAAAGACCATTCGTTAGCACTCTGTATTTTTTAGATCTTGTTTTGAAAAGAAGCATATTAATTAAAAATGAAAAAAAAATATTTGATATAAATATTTTTGTATAGCTGTCAAAGGGTAATAAAAATTTGAAATACAGTAATATACATCATTAAAAAAATCCTTAGACCAAAAATTATTAGCGACCCATGTGTATGCTCTTGCGTTTATCCTGTCCGTGTCTCGTCTGTCTGCGCAGCGGATCACCCCCCAACGCTCCATAAGAGGAAGTTTAGGTCAAGTTTTGGAATTTTTTTCTTGATACATTCAACGTCCGTGTCGGTTTTAATGAGTCGCCTTTAATTTTATGCTTTAGCATAATTTTTTTTTTATTATTATATTTTAATATGAATTTTAAATTGGAATAAGCCATATATAACCGTCTCACAGTGGGGCGAAATGCATCAAAAGTTGGCCAAAATTATTTAATGATTTTTTTGATAAGGTAATGAAAAAGAAAACACATATGAATGATAATTAAGTTAAATTGAATACATTTTGTAACATTTTACCTTGTTTATTCACTTTCCGAGGAATAATCAGACTCATTATCTCTGATGTCGATGGTTTCAGCCGAAACATCTGAACGAAAACTACTATCTGGTGGCAAGAGCAGGTCTAACACATCCTTTTCTAACGTCGTCACCATTTTCTTGGGTATCTTTCGCATGCTAGTGATTAGAGGGTCCGAAGATATCAAAAGTAAATTTAATATATCTTCATTTGTTTTGCTGCGTGTCATTTTACGTGTAAAATATTCTCTGTATTTCTTAAACTCTTTATTTCTCGCTTCCTGTGCTTCTTCGCTCAGCTGTCCTATTGGTAGCAATGCATGTTGTATTATCTGCGGACCGTGAATTAAAACTTTGTGCACGGTTGGGGGCATTGGGTACCACGCATATTGAAGTACAAAACGTTTTGCCGTCTCTAGGGCATATGAGCGGTACTCATCTACATTTACTTCGTGGCTGCTAGAAATTGTTTGTAAAACAATTTTAAATCGTCTTATGACATCAGGGTCCACGCCTGTTATGCTAGCTGACAATTCTGGGTTGTTGAAGAAACGCCTGGCTGTATTCCCATCGTTGCTGCTTCCGAAGCCGGGTTTCGGTTTATCAACTGATAAGCCCATTTCAATTCTAAATCTCTCCTGGATAGTTTTCTTTGTATGTGCAACAATTTGTTTATCATCATCTCCACGTACTTGCCACTTTTTTAATGGTAGTTTATAAGCAAGATGTAGTAAACATTCAAAAAATCTTATCCAGGCATGAAGGATCGACAATCCGAATTCCAGTCGGGAAGTGTCAATTATGTTTGTTTCGCAGACTTTTTCTATATTATTAAAGTCTTTTGATGTGAGTCCACAAATGAAACATCGTTGTGTAGATGTGGTTTCAGTGAGTGCGTTGCACACTTTCCCGTCCACCATAGTAAACAGCATTGTATATTTAACTTCAATTTGTGTATCATTTAATTCGTAAGTCAGTGATTTTAGCTGTTCTATTTGTGTTTGTATGTATTGTTTTTCCTTTTTTGTTAGCTCTGTTGTTTCATGCTCAAATTGAAAATGTAATAGGCCACAGAATCTTGTCGAAGATGTTCTTTCATTTTGCCAAAGGACAATTTGCTGTTGCTCTTCCGATATCAGCCTTATAGGTACCAAAGATGAAATAGAAATATTAGAATCAGTAGCATTAGGGTCATTACGAAACTTTTGCTTATATTCTGACTGTGCAGATCCATCGGAACCCCACTTGCAAATCAAAAGTAAGTTTTTTATGTCTTCTGGTCTTTGAAGTTCCAAAACGTCTTTATGAGTTTTCAAAAGGCGAGAAGCAGTGTGGTCAAGTAAGGCCTGCAATTTGATTTCAGCGACAGTATCTGTCACGGCAATGCTTTCTTTTTGCGGGTAACAATTTTTTTTTAGCTAATTGTACTTTGTGGAAGGATGGGAATCTGAGTTTGTCGTTTTCTCTAATTATATTATATTGATGCCTGGTAAGTTTAGCTTCAATACACATGGCAAGGGCTTCTGTTCCTGTAAGTTGTCTCCTTTTTGTGATGCTGTGGCTTTTGTAAGCAGCCCGATATTTACTGACTCTTGCCGGTGATGTCGCAGTAACGTCTTTCACTACCTTGGACGCCTCTATTTGACCTGCAGAACGTAAACTCATGTGAGCTGCAAATGATAGTTCTTCAGGGAAGTGCTTGGTTCTCAACGATTCTGTCTTACGACGTTTTGTTCTATCAGAAGATCCATCAAAGCTTTTTTGAGGGCGACCAATGCTTTGACTTGAAATAATAGCATAGTTCGAGAAATTTATTGAAGTTTCCAACCAATTTTTGTTTTTAACCAGGAACCTTTCTTCTTTTCTATTAGCCTCTTGCCATCTCTTCTTAAAATCAGATATAAAAAATGAAATTTTCTTGTGAACATCCGGAATTAGTTCCTTAGGACACTTTGTACGTGTTTCGACATATTTCTTCATATTTAGTATTTGCTCTTCCAATTTAAGATGACTAGATTGTCTCATTTTATCAAATAAGGTTCTTCTACTTAGAAATATATCAGTGGAACCAGATCCTAAAAAAAAAAAAGAAAAAAATTGAAAAAAAAAAGAAAATTTTAATATTTTATTTAAATAATTCCGAGGTCATAAATCGAAAAAGCGCAAATATGCGCAGCTTTTTCTTTTTGTTTCTGCAAGAACAATTCATAGACTAGTGTTAAACTAAAAATTACAGACATGATATGCTATGATGTCAACTAAAACCCTTCAAATAAAAAATGTTACAAAGAAAAGTAATGTTTTTCAACACGTCATGTTTAAGTAAAATTTAAAAAATAATATTAAATACAATACATCAACTTCAATTAAAAAAATATCAACTAACCTGTTGGTAATGATGTCATGTTAAAAGCACTTGAATAACTGTAAGCACTAACGAATATTTAAACAGAATCCGTGGTGGTGTTTTCACTGAAATCGCAACCGCAACAAATAGTCGCGAGGACGGTCAAGTTTCGATTAACTTTGTGAGGATTCTATCACACACATATGACTCATGCTACAGTAATGTAAGCAGGATACATCTAACTCTCGATTCCAGGCGTTATTTACTCTCTGTTGTTAATTTGAATTTTTGGAGTTTTGGCCAACAATTCAGGTATTTTGCCCCACTGTGCGTCTGTAAAAAATAAAAACTTTCAAAATATGAAAAAAAGGAGACTTCTAAAATGCAGTCATATCCTTTCAAGAGTTTGAGCTATCATCGACGGGAATGTGGGACAGTTGTTTTGTCCTTATTAGGAGTCATCAGAAAATCATTCTAATTAGTACAGCATCAGAATGTTTCAAAATCGATGGTAGCTGAAGGCGTGAAAGCAAATGACTGCATTTTATTCATCCTCACCTTTTTTTTTTTGTATGTTTAGCTCATTAAACTTTCCTATCAAAATATGTTGGCTTTCAGTTCTCAAGCAACGATATCTAAAGCCCCGCGAACACCATGGAATTTTTCAGCAATTTAGTCGTACGATTTTGACGTCACGAGTTGATAAAATCAATAAACGGGCTCAAAACTGCTCGTGACGTCAAAATTGGATGACTAAATTGCTGAAAAATTGCATGGTGTTCGCGGGGCTTTAAAGAAAGCAAAAAAACAAACAAACAAACGAAAAACAAAACCCCAGTTACCTCTTCTGTAATGTATTTCTTTTATGTCAACTAAGCTTGGAGTATTAACTTTTTGTTTTTACTTTTCTTTTTCTTTTTTTCTTTACTATTTTCGATGCCTCCAAAATCAACTTTGCGGTCTGCCATGATGATATTCGAACGTTGATATACCAACTATATTCTGCTGAACAACTATGCTTGGAGTCGCTGAAATTGAAGTATTCGAAAGTATACGCTATTAAACTTAGGTGTAGGTATATCCTATGGGGACGGTGGCACATGGGGGAAGTAGGCTCCTAATGTTCAGCCGACTGTACTCCCAAAATAGGAAACAGGTACCCATTTTACAGAGAGCTTGGTGACCAGACCCTAGAACCCATTCAGCGTGGAAAAATCCCCGACACCGGCGGCGGAGGTCGGGGATTGAAGCCGGCTCCTCCAACCCGCAGTAAAGCGTTTTACCTCTTGGCTACCGGGAATATATATAAATTGAAACGGAAATGATATAGAAATCAAATAATTGATTAATAAAAACATAAAAACGAGAAAACTGAGTTCGGACTTAAATGAGTTGTTTAGCAATTGGAATAATTAAGTTTGTCCAATGGAATAAGATGATTAATACAATTTTTAATTGATGGTTTTGTTTTTTCCTCACAGAAATCATGAAGCGTATTAGGCGAGGCATCTCATTCGAAGGTGATAAAAGCAAAAGATGCAGAGGAATGGCCCCGAACGCTGCAAGCAGTCGATTAGAAGAAAGTAAGTCAAAATCAGTGTAAGGGCTTTACAGGATGTCCACGAAAAATCGATGACAGTCGAATTTAATAAAACATCGACATTGGTAAAGTGAATAGCCACTGTGGCGTCCTATTAGGAATACAGTAGAACCTCATTATAACGGACTAATAGGGTCTGAAGGTTGTCCATTTTAATGAAAGTACGGTTTATAACAAATAATTCATATAGGGGTGTAATGCAGCAGGGTGTATATCAATGAAAGTACAATAGTTAGCTACAAAAAGTGTTTATTATACATCAAATAAAAAACAGCCTTCAACATAGTAGGTTGAATTGAAAAAGATGTGTACGTATACACTGCATTAATTTTTAGAACCAAAAAGATCCTGTCAGGAAACAGACACGGAGACCGCCATTTTGGAGGCAAGATCAGATTCTGCGGTCTTAGCATATTCAGCTATTAAGCTATTTTTGTTCAAAAAAGAAAAAAATATACTTTTTTTTTTTTTTAAATTTCCCACTGGAAGGTGTGGATAGCAATTTCTATTAACAAGAAAAAATATAATCAATTCGATCTGCACTTCAATTGCAAATGACAATTAAAACTCCTAAATAATGCAAACGATAATCAAAAGAAAACCGTTTTTTTTTCCAAATATTACCTTTTTTTATTTTTTTATCTGGAAATTTTAATATGGCACATCTGACTTCTTAAAATTCAGGAAAGTTTTTGTTGTTAGAGAAATAATCTTAAAACATAAATTCATGAACACAAATCAGTAAGTGATTATATAAAAAAATTGTGATGTGATTATTTATGCAGATAACATTAGAATAAAAAAAAATGGGAAAAATATTGAAAAAAAAATAACAAAGTTTGCAAAAACACTTAAATGTTACTAAAAGATAATACATGACAATAAGGTGGTTATAAATGAATAAAAAATGTCTCTCTTTAACTCACTCAAGAATACAAATTCCACCACATAAACCAACCACATATTTTCATAATGATAAATGCTTACACAATAATTTTAATAAATGTTGTAATTGTAATAAAATAGCTGTGGTAAATAATATAAAATATTTAGTATTAACTATAAATGAAACCTTTAATTAGAACACGCACAAAAATTTATTACTATGCTAAAAAATTAAAAGCAATAGCATATATACTTTATCGTATAAAACAGTGGTTCCCAACCTTTTTCAACTGGCGACCCACCTTTCCTTATCGGAATACATCCACATATATAGTAACAGAAGAATATAAAATAAAACCATATTTGTATCGTATCCCTTCCCTATATATGATCGACTTTCGATTTTTCTGATCTTTTCTGATGGTTTATTCGATGGTTTCTGATAGTTTTAGGATCAAGTCGCGATCCACCTCTAACCCTTCCACGACCGAATAGTGGGTCGCGACCCACGGGTTGGGAACCGCTGATATAAAAGATTTATTGCCTATCAAAATTAAATTACTTTGCAAAATTAAATATTTTGCATTTTTTGACTCTAGATATAAATTAATCTTGTTCAGTTTAGACAAGAACCTATATGAATGATCTAAAAGCTATTAATAATTTATAAAATAAAATAAAATAAAAAAGTTATGAAACTTGTGTTTAATAAACACAAAAGCAATGAAAATTTAAGAAATGAAAATCTTATTAAAAATAAAATCTTATCGCCACAGCAAAAGTTTTATTAAAAATTAATAATAAATAATTATTATGAATTTATATATAACAAAGAACAAATGATTGATGGTTTCATAATGATTTAAATTTTATAGAAGATTAGAGTTGGTTTATAATACGTTCTAAATTATAATGGTAATTTATAGAATTTCGAAGTTTTAGTAAATGCTTATAAAAATGTGTTCTAAATTTTATTGGTAATTTATGAAATTTTGAAATTCTTGTAAATGCTTAATATTATAACTTAGTACTGAAGATGAAAAAGAAATTATAAAGTTAGAGAGGAAAAACGGTTTTCTTTACTGTTATTTATTCTATGTATAAAAAATGTAAAATGATTATTTGATATTTCATGCATTAAGTGGACTATGTAATACTTTATAAATTTTTAATCTATATTTAATTTATCTGTTTGAAATTCTCATTGTGTAAATTGAAAAGTGGGAAAAAAATTACTTGAAAAAATTATTATTATTATTAGTTTTTATAAATAAATTGAGCACCTGTTGATGGGATTATTGATAAATCCTCAGAGGAATTGAATATATATTAAAGAGTAATTAAATATAGAGGCCATAATGCACCTTTACACATATATTAACAATTAAAGTTAAAACAAGGCGACGTTTCATAGTTCCAATATCCGAACTTTTTCCTCAAGAAAGAAAACCTAAATGAATACAAAATATTGAGATTCCATTATTGGGAAGAAACTGTCCATTTTTCTGCGTTTTAAGCTGTACGAGATCCCAGTGGGGTTTGAATGACAATCGAATGAAGGGGTTGTGAGGGGATTAATTTCATTATAATCCATACTGAGAATGTTGGCCTAAACTTGGTGCTCATTTGGAGGACAGTTCCGTCTCCAACATTTTGTGTTTTCATTTTTGAGTTCTTTGCGTGAGGAAAAAGTTCGAATAATGGAACTTGGAAACGTCGCTTTATTTTAATTGTTAATATATTTCTGTAAAGATGCATTATGGTCTTTTATGTTAATTAGTTTTTATCTGCAGTTTAATTTAATATATTAGAGTTGTTTTAAAACAAAAATACTACTACATTTAGAAAACACAGAAATATAATATGAGTCAATAATACTAGAAATAGTTAATGAAAAATAGTGAATACGAAATCTCGTTACTTAAAATCAACAAAACCTTCCACATGAGCACCTCATCAAAGTGGACTCGTAAAATGATGTGAAGAAATGGCTGCCGAGTTGTCACGTGACAGAATAGAAGCCGATCGTATTGGTCTATTGTCGCCAAGTATTCTGGAAAAGTATGTCCTTACTTCTAATAGCGTCTCTTCGTGATTAGCATACAGCGACTTAGTTGACGATTTCTGCCCAGAGGTTGAGATTCGCTGCTGGTAAG
Source organism: Thereuonema tuberculata (assembly GCA_023159025.1). Taxonomy (NCBI): domain Eukaryota; kingdom Metazoa; phylum Arthropoda; class Chilopoda; order Scutigeromorpha; family Scutigeridae; genus Thereuonema; species Thereuonema tuberculata. The sequence continues at coordinate 11,030 of JAFIDM010007164.1, forward strand.
CATGTGGCCGCGTAGCGTATGGATTTGCGTTTGCCCACACATGAGCATTGTGCACATTAAACACGCCGTCACTTGTAAACAATGATTTATCTGATGAAAACCAGCGACGAGGATAATCCTCAGCTTTCAAAGCGTGAATTCTCTGTAAATGGAACTGGTTTAAATGGTCCTGGTGCAAAATTCTCCATACGATTGTTTGGCTCACTTCTATACTACGTGGAAGTAACTATTGTGTCGGGACGTTCCTCAACCTTTCGTACACTGTAAACTGTATTAAATTACCCTGTATATTGGTTGGCATGATAATAGTTACTAGCTCGTAATGCATTTTTTTTTCAAATCTCAGAAAATGTTTATTCAGTATTTCTAAACATTTCCGAATTGATGGCGTTGCTTTCTTTCCTAATTAATATATACATTAATTTCAAGTCAAGCGTTACATTTATAGTCAAAATTCACCTTATATTTACAAAAATACTTGATCGGTAATAATTCAGAGGGAAATAAAAATAGTACTATGTATGTATATTTGCGTTTATGTTGAGGTTTTCCTTTTCCGATCTAAAGTCGAATTCCACGTTAAAAATACAATGGAATCCATTTAATTACTGATAGCAACGTTTCGTAATTGAGCATAATAGGAAAATTGCTTTAATGGATCCACACAACGAAAGGTCTTTAGATATACACTGTCCGGCCACTTTATTAGTGGCCTGCTCTGCTCACTCATGCTGTGTCTCAAAACAACTCTTCAAGCCGGTGCAAGCAGTGGCATGGTGTCGGGGATGTTTTCCTGGCACACGTTGGGCTCATTGATACCTCTGAAGGCACGTCAGGATGCTAAAGCGTACCTAAACATCGTAGCAACCGTACATGTTAACAGTTTATCCTCATGCAGATGGCTACTTCCAGCAGGATAATGCGCCGGTGCCCAAAGCTCGCATCACTACGGGATGATGTGAGGAACATGATGATTTTTCCTTGCTGCTCAGTCCCCGGATCTCAGCCCGTTTGAAAATTTGTTGAATGAGCTGGAACGGGGGCTGTTCGCTCCAGGCCTACACCTCCATCAAATCTTCAGGAACTGCGTGACACACTCAAGTCTGCATGATACATAATATCTCAACAACGTTTTCAGCATCTTGTAGAATCCATGCCTCGACGAATTCAGGCTGTTTTGAGGGCTAAAGCAGGCCCAACATGCAGGAAGGGGTACCTAATAAAGTGGCCGGACAGTGTGTAACTTATATAATATATCAAGCGGCGAGTGGTAGTGCTCTTAAAAAAATATGCACCTTTTCCAGGATTTTATTATATGGGATCATATATTTTATGTAGAAGATAGCAGTATGTTTTGGACTTTTTTTTTCTTTTTTGTTGTTCCAATAAACATTATTATTGCCGTACTTCTTTGAAGATATTTATGCTATATAAAAATTTAAAAGCTGTTTTCAAAAAATTTAAAAAGAAATTAAAAATAAAATATTTATTTAAAAAAAGATAATTAATTTTGCTAATTTTCATTTAATTTCAGATGTTGACGACTGCCAGGTATTCTTTCGGTCTGGAGACTATCCCGGTACTATACGGAAGTGCAAACGTAAGCCAGCACTAAATGGCTCCGGTGTCGGCAACGCGCCTTTGGTCTCCGCCGCTGCTTCCTCTGGAAACTCGTTAGCGAAGCGTCCCAATAGATTGTTGTCCCAACAAGCGCAGAAGCGTGTCTCCAATGCGGCGGATGTCCGACTGCTATTGCAACAGCTGGAAAAATCGAAACAGAAGACCAAGAAGGTGAATCAGTTGCTAGCCATGTCGGAAAACGAGAAGAAGGAGTTGCAGAGCAACAACAATAGAGTCCTCATCGATCTGAGAGAACTCTCTCTTCAGAACAGTCGGCTTCGGAGCGAAAACAGCAATTTGAAGACCAAGACGGATAATCTGGAAAGGGAGGATATAGTCAAGAAGAACCATATACAAGATCTACAGTTGGAGATACAGCAGGAGCGGAGTCGAGCTGAGACGAGCAAATTAGAAGTGGAAGACCTTAGATGTCGGATGGAGAAGTTAGAATCTGAAAATAATGACTTTTTGATAGAGAAGAACAAGTTGCAGAAAGAATTGAGCAAGAGCGAGGCTGAACTCTCGCTGATGACCAAGCGATGTGATGAGCTGGCGATAGAAAATGCCGCATTGGCATTGGATGTTCAAGGGAAAGCATCCGAATCCTTTATGGAAAATGTAGTCCAGACCAGGACCAAGCTGGAGGTCGAGCTGCTGAAATGCAGTCGGGATTTGCAGGTTGCCAACAGTGCAGTACAGGTGCGGGAATTTGAGAACAGTTCACTGCAGCAGAAGTACAACGAAGCGGAAAGCATCATTCAGAAACTGCAGGAGGAGAAAACAGCCATGGAGGAGCAGCGTCAGACCGACAACAGACACCTTACCTGTTTGAAGAGAGAGCTCACGGTCAAAGAGTCGGAA
>JAFIDM010007166.1:0-13506 GCA_023159025.1 Thereuonema tuberculata
GATATCAATCTTAAAAGGCTTTTCATCTGTATGGGTTTCCATGTGATCATTTAATTTGCCTGATTTTGTAAAGCCTTTTTCAGAGATATGAATCTTAAAAGGCTTTTCGTCTGTATGGGATTCCATGTGTTGACTTAATTTGCTTGGCTTTGAAAATCCTTTTTCACAGATTTCACAGTTGAAAGGCTTTTCTGCATGAGATTCCATGTGATCAGTTATTTTACTCACCTTTGAAAACCTTTTGACAGGTTTTACATCTGGAAGGCCACGTGATCAGTTATTTTTAAAACTTTTTTCACAAGTTGCAAATTTAGAAGATTATCATCTGATCAATTTTGAAAGTTTTTTCTTTTTTTTTGTTTGTCTAAATTTAATATTTAAAAGGTTTTTTATCTGTACGGGATTTCACATGATCAGATAATATCTCGGTTTTAAAATTATCTATCATATATTTACTACAGTGGTTTCTTAACCTGTAAACGATTTAATGTGTCTCGTGAAATTTCAGTTTTCTAAACAATGTCTATTTCATTGTCTTTATAACATGATTTTTAATTAATTCGCATTATAATTTTTAGTTAAACCATATGATTTGTTATGGATGAATATAGTAAATAAATATCTAAAAATGCAAAGTTATTTCTTGAAACCAACATTATTATATCCATTGTTTTGATTTTCCAATATGTTCATAAAAAAATTAATTAATATAATCGTTTTTTTGAATGCTTACATATGATTGACTGCAGCAGCTAAGCCCTGCCCTCCTTGACACTTGCTGCCAGCAAGTGTCAGCAAGTGAGCGGAACTGCACCTTTAAGTTTATTTCGTTGTTTTAGTGTCTAATTTAACCAAGCCAATGAAGATATTTTACTATAATTGCTACAAACAGAATTACAGTCAATTCACACTTACTGGATATTTTTCACTGAATCAGGATTTAACAAAGTTTACGAAAACCTCGGAAGATTCGAGTTGCGATTTCCGATCGTTTCCGCCGCGCCATAATTTAAAAATGGACTAATCTGATTGGTCCTGTTCAGTGTTGCCACATCGAAAACCTGAAATTCCTTTTCTGTTTTTTTTCCCAAACAAAAACATTGAAAATGCATCTTAAAACATCCAAGCTTCCCAATTCAGAATCCAATTAAGACTTGTCTTGTCTAATTTTATCATTCACACTATATAGTATCGTTTTTGGATGAAACTCTATGTAATAAAACTCCGGAAACTTTCGAAATCGATTTAAATTATAAATCAAAAATTGCGGTTTTGTTTTTCTGTCCGTCAAAAAAAAACAACATTATAATCTATTTCTGAAGTCGCTGTTTGCCCATGTGGTGCAAATAACTTCACTCCAATCTTTATTTCTCCAGTATTCTTAATAAATAAACTATATACTTTTATTCTACTGACATTCTATCTATTTTAATGATTTAAAACAATAGTTTATCGAAATAAAAAAATAAATAAATATTAGATGTGATCTTGCTTTATTAGCCAAAGCTTCACCTAGTGGCCATTTAGTAAAATACAAGTTTATGGATAAGCCATCGATTTTTTTTTGTGTATAGGCTAAATAAAACTACTACAAGTTCTGCTTTTTTTGAAAGCAAGTTTAACGTCCGTAATCATTTATAAATGGAGAGAAAATCGCCAACCGGACAATAAAATGAGCTACTAAAAAGAAAATCCAGCAAATCGATTGAAATTCAGGAAAGTTAAGTTTCTTTGCTTAAAATGCATCTTACATGGCATTTTAATATTTATTGTTTATTTATTCTGAGATTTTGCCGGACCCCCCCCCCCATTTTGAGCTCTCATAATTAATGGACTCCCCCATAGGATTCATGAAACCCGAGAATACGGCACTGCCACTCACCGTCTTCGTAAGTACTACTTCCGTATCCGCTCAGGGATGGTGCACATGTTATCGCAAATTCGCAGTTAGCCAGATGAGGGTTAATTTTTCTAGGTAGACTGCAGAATATGGTTCCCTCTGTGGCCGGTAGTTGTGGTGACTTGGTACATACTGTTATCTCAAGATTGCAGTTAGCTTTATGAGGGTTATTTTTTCTAGTAAATATCGTGCAAAACCATTTCGAAATAAACATTCTACTCATGTAGAATAAACAGGAAACAAGCACAAATAAATAATGGTAAATAATAAAAGTTATATTTAAACAAATAAAGGTACATGATTAATTTTCACTACTTCACGTAGTCCTTGTCAAATGTGTCATAAACATAAAAATCTCACAATATATACAAAGGAGTTGGGTCGATCGTCATCCAAATAGGAGCCAATCATGGGATCTTGCAGTTCAGTGAAATTGTAATCATGCCATTGCTGTGTATTACTGGAATACTTCCCACTGAGTACACCTATTGATTGTCGGTTGGGGATACGGGGTTTTCAGAGATGCGGGGTTTTAAAAATATTACTTTATTTTTATTCTTTCTTTACTTTTTCTCTATTTTTCTCGCTTGCCCATATGGTTCGTTTTCAGTGCATCTTTCCGCCTCAAAAAAACACCGCCCGTTAATCTTGGTTGGGCTTACTAATCCTAGCTTCCCCGCTAACTCCTTGTCCGCTTTATCCCCTTCTGTTTAACCTACGCTGCATAGGACTAACGATTCATAGAAACTTCCACAATAGCCTTCTTATGTCACTTCACTCTTATTGTCCACCATTGAGCTTCACACGTTTGTATTTATCGACATTTTTTATATATATTTTATTTTAATATGTTCTTTCCATTTTTACCCCACTTTTTATTTGTGACCACAAGTACCCGCCTACTGTTTCTAACAGAACCGACCACTTTGTGCTTGATAATCCCTGAAATCCCCGCATCCCCGACCGACCAGCAACAGGTGTACTCAGTGGGAAGTATTCCAGTAATACAGAGGGATGGGATGATTACAATTTCACAGAACTGCAAGATGCCCATGATTGACTCCTATTTGGATGACGATCGACCCAACTCCTTTGTATATATTGTGAGATTTGTATGTTTATGACACATTTGACAAGGACTATGTGAAGTAGTCGAAATTAATCATGTACCTTTATTTGTTTAAATATAACTTTTATTATTTACCATTATTTATTTGTGCGTGTTTCCTGTTTATTCTACATAAGTTCCTTCCGCACGTTAAAGAAAGTTTAAATAAACATTCTACTATTTATTAGTTAATTGCTTGTTTCCATTATCCGCCGTCTTCAAAATAGTGCCATGTCCGCCAGCTATTGGGCATACAATATTGCAGTCTACCGTTTTCTAGTAAAAGATCGTGGAAAACCATTTTCAAATAAACTTACCTGTAAACCTCATTCTAATTTTCATTAGTTAATTGAAAACCTTTAAAATTCATATCTTTAAAGTAGTGCCAAGGCAGCTTTCTTGTCAAAGCTTGGAAAGTAGTCCAAAACAGACTGGTACTGTAATATCACCGCTTCCTTTTTTCAGACGACAAAACATTTAGTGGTAGATTTGTGATCTTGCCACCTGCGCATGTTAACACTTTCTGTCTAATGTTCTGTGAAATACATTGCGACCATTGATGCAGTAATGTGAAAAGGTTTTTTTTTTTTTTAATCATTAAAATTTATAATAACTTTATACATACAAGATAACAAAAAACAAACTTTACTTTGACAATATCAATATTTCCTCCTATTGAAAGGACTATTCATCAGGATAAAATAAATAAATAATAAATACAAAATGAAGAAAGGAAGAGAAATCTTCGAAGCAAAATTTAGAGAATTTTTCAGGAAAACAAAATTTGAGAATATTTCAGATAATTTTCTAAAACAGCGGTCGGCAACCCGCGGCCCATGAAGCGTTTTGGTGCGGCCCGCGAGGCGTGTTGGAAGTTTTTTTTTTCTTGGTTGTTAAATTAAGATTTTCCTTTTTTTGGTTGTTAAAATAAGATTTTTCTCCCTTTTTTTTTGGCTGTTAAATTAAGATTTTTCGTTTTGGCCCAAGTGTGGCCCGCAGTAATCCCCACATAACATATTTGGCCCTTTTACAACAAAAGGTTGCCGACCACTGTTCTAAAATGCATAAACTTACCAATAGGTCTAAAGATAAACAAACATGTTAAGGAAGTTTGTAAAAGTAATGAAGTCAATATAATTTTTCATAAAGACAACACTCTATTTAAGAAAGAAAGAACTAGAAGGAAAAACACACAGTTAAATAGAATGGGAGTGATATATGCATTACAATGTAGGGATTGTAAAGAAATATACATAGGAAGCACAGGTAGGATGGTAAAAGAACGTGTTAAAGAACATACTACTGCATATGAGAAAAGAAATAGTAAGATCTCAGTATGGGCTCGACATTGTATACTGAAAATCATTGCCCAGACCCAATAGTATACAACGTATTTAATGTTAAAGATGAAAGTAAACGTTTTAAATTAGAATTATGCCTTAGTAACAGCTGTGTATGCTTTAATAGGGATAAATTCCTTTAAAGTGAATGATGTATCACTAAGCATTTTCAAGAAATCTTTAATAAAGAATAAGAGAATTAAAGATTTTTTAATTTTGAAATAATCTTATGTCTGATCATCATAATTGTTTTTATTGTTATTTTTTTTTCATTATTTGATGTAATATTGTTATTAATTATTTGATGTAATATGTTATTATTTAATGTAATATGATATGTTTATTGTTATTAATTATTTGATGTAATATGTTTATTATTGAAATTATTTTGTTACATTTTCGATTGTGTTTCAAAAGGAAAAGAGAAGATTTCTCTTCCATCCTTCATTTTGTATTTATTTATTTATTTTATCCTGATGAAGTCCTTTCAATAGAAGGAAATATTGATATTGTGAAAGTAAAGAAGAGTTTGTTTTTCGTTATCTTGTATGTCTATATTTTTATGATATATGAAAGATATTATGAAGTTACAATAACTTTGTTAAGTAATTGAATCATTTTATTATTATATCAAATAATTCGTTTTACTTTAATTTTATCTACCAGATAGATTGTGACCATAAACGTAAACATATATTCTATTTTATTTTTACATATTTTTTCCGTTTTGATGTAATATTTACTAAATATTTCCTTATTTACTGTTCGTTTTTATTTACGAGAACCTTCAACGCTTTTGCATATGTGTCAGGTCTCCTTCGATTTCATTAAAATAGGGGTGAGGAGAAATAAAGAGGGGATGTTTATTTTTTATCAGTGTTAGTTTACTAGTAGCTGCATTCTATTTGCGCTTTTCGGTAAAGAATTATGGAAAGAATAAATACTATTGCAAAAATACTCCTCCGTTATTTTTTTCTTAAAAGCAAAAATGTCCAAAAGAATTTCTTAGAAAAATGCCCATCTCAGCATATCCCATCTCTGCGGAGTAAAATCATCTGCCAGTGGTGGGTCTGTCTTTTGAAAACGAACAGTATTTATTACATTTGTTCAAAATAAATTCAATGATAGTTTTACGTTTCTCTATGATTTTAGAATGTCGAATAAAAATCCAAAATATGATCTGAACATTGAAAAAGATGTAGAGGAAGTATGAAGATTATTGATGGATTGTGACATTGAAATTGAAGAAGATTTTGATGAGACAGATCCTGATAAAGTTGTTAATTTAGAAGTATATGACAATGACTCCAATACAATAGAAGATGCAGATGACTCTTGTTCTGATTCTGGTGAGCAAAAAAGCTTTTTAATTAGTAAAGATAACTGTACTTTATGGAAGAAGAATACCTCAAAACCTACCTCTTAATTCGGACTAAGTGGTATTTATGAAACTTGGAATTGTCTTATAGATGACTATATTCTGGAGAAAATTGATACATACACAAATCAGTACATAACTATAATACAGGATGTGTATAATAGGAAAAGGGAAACGCATTTTTGAAGGATAAGATTGAAACGAAAGCTGTTCTGGGAAGGCTGTTCATATTTGGCTGGTGTCGTACATAGCAATTGGTTAAGTTTGGAGGAACTATGGGATACTAATGGAAATGGAACAGAAACATTCAGTCTAATGCATTTGAAATTTCTCACACGTATGCGATTTGATGATCGTGAAAGAAAAAAAGTAGATCGGCTTGCACCTATACAAGATATTTTTGAAGGATTTGTCCAAAATTGCCAGAAATGCTATTAATTAGGTGAAAATTTCACTTTAGATGAAAAATTAGAAGGCTTTTGTGGAAATTGTGCTTCAGGCAATAAATATCAACAAAACTCTGAAAATATGGCACACAAATTTATGCACTGGTTGTTGCCAAACTATATTACACACATAAGTTAAATATGGACCCAGTAATGCAATAACCATTCAACCCACAAGAGATAGTTTTGCAGATAATGAGTTTAATTAATGTTACCATTAATTAAATCCACAAGGCAAACCAAAAGACTAATGTTCACAGTAAAGAGGGTATCCTATTAAAAACTATTCATATACCCAGATAGCAAAATAGGCCATAGCAAACATCCAGTTGTGTCTTTTCTGTAGCTAATACATTTTTCATGATTGTGTGGGTTGAATGGTTATTGCATAACTGGATCTATATGTGGTATATAATATATGGAGATGACTGTCGATGTAGTAAAAAGACTTGTTTCTCCACTATACAATACAGGCTGGAATATTATTGCTGATAGCTGGTTTTTGGATATCAATCTTGTGAAAGAATATCTTACATAGGCATTTAAAAAATTAAATAAATAAACCTCAAATTTCTCTAGAGTTCAACAAAAAGAAGGGAAAAAAATATACAAGTTTGTTTGGATTCAGTAAAGAAATTACCTTTGTTTCGTATGTTTTTAAGAAACACAAAACTGTTTCAAGTCTAAATTTTGGTGATAAGATTGATGCCAGTACTTGTAACAAAAGCAAACCTGGGGTGGATGTGGTCGATAAGATGTGCAAAACTTACAATTTTTGCCAGGAACACTAGGAGATGACCGGTGGTCATTTTAGTTTCCATCTTGAATATTTGTGGAATTAATTCTGAGGTACTGTATACTGGCAATAATCAAGAAATAAAAAGTAGGAGGCAGTTTTTTGAAAATGCTTTCTGGTGAACATTTGCAACGTCGAAGTGTTCTGACAAGAGAGATACCCTCAGATCTTCAAGTTGCCATGTAGAAATTTCATCCGTCGTGATCCACAGAACAAGCTCCAAGTAGTCTGACGGTTGAGGCTAATTTGCATTCTGCATCAAAAAAAAAAAAGAAGAAGAAAATGGTGTCTAAGCTGCAGTAAAAACAAAAAATCAAGATTGACAAAATACCAATGTAAGAAATGTCAAAGAGTTCATCTGTATGGAACATTATTTATTTGTAGTAAATATTAACTGGCTATGAAGCAGATGATGAAAGAAACACCAATGAATAAAAGAATGATTATAAGAATTTTTCATGTTTTTGTAACATTCTCAATTTCCAAAGGAAAAGTAAATTTTCCACTTGAAATTCCATTTGATATAATGCCTTAAATTATATATTTTATGTAAAAACCTACTACTGTGAGTAAAGTAGATTATTTCAAAAGCTTTCTTATATATTGTTATTCGTTTTTATTTAGAACATTTTAGTTTTTAATGTAGAACAACATTAATGTATCTCCTGGATATATTACGAGGGTTAAATAAATGTCATTGCCAATTCAAAATTTAAAAAGCCCAAAGCTTTGTTTTTTCTCACCATGAAACGATAAGTCATAAACACAAGGATCGTAGAAATGGCAATCATTATTCTGAATATTAATTTATAAACTTATCAGCCAGAATAAATAAAAACAATTTAATCATGTATAATATGAGATTCAGAACTGGAAAAATAAATTTAATCACTCTGAAATTCCATCTTCTTCAATACATGCAATTAATAAAAAAGAACTCATTCACATGGAAAGATCACTACTAATACAGTGGGCAAAAAAAGTATTTGCACACCTTCTTATTTTAGCTTAAATCTTCTATAAATGAACACAAAATAAATTATAAGTGAAGAATAAGGAAAGAATATAAGTGACAATAAAGCAAATTTAAAATCTGTCAATGATATGTATTTAAAAATAATAAATGACAACCAAAATAACAGTTTTAAAGATAAACAAACTTTCAACATTAAAAACTGTTCTAGTACATAATATGCATTCCTTTTGCTTCAATTCCAGCTTGTAATCCTCTGGGTATGGATTCTAATAATTTTCTGGTTTTTCTACATTGATTTTCAGTCATTCTTCACTTGCCTACTTCTTTTTTGTTGGAAAATTTCTTTTTTCTCATTTGCAAATCCAACAAAGTCCACAAGTTCTCAATAGGGTTGAGTACTAGCAATTGTGGGGGTGTTGTAAACTAACAGATTATTTGATATTGTCACTCTCAAGAATGCGTTTCCTTTTCATACCATTTCCTTCTCTCCCCATAGTTCATAATGCTGATCGTATGTAGTTGGTCTTGTTGTACCAACTTACATTTTTGTTTTCCATTCATTATAAACAAGTTTCTTTTATCCAAGAAATAAGGACTAAAACATTCTGCTTTCTCACAATGATCAATAGTAACCCTGTAGCTGTGTTGGGAATTTTTAAATAGCAACTCCCTTAATATTGACATAATAACTAAGCAGTTTCTCAAATTAACAGTTTTATTGAAATGGTGTGAGAAAAACATCCTTTGACTGATTACCATCAAAACTTCAAATGTCAGAATAAAATTATAAGGACAACTTGGAAATTTATCTAGTAAAAAATAAGAAATAAAAAAATTATCATGCCTTGCAGGCCTGTCAAATTAAACTCACCTTTACTAAAAATTTTACATACTTAAAATAAATTGATTATAATTTAAATACAGGGTGGCTCACTGAAAATGAAATGGTTGAGTTTTGTGTCATTTTCACTAATTGTTTTGGAAATCGCTTGGACATGTCAAATTTTTTTTCAAGGGGGTCAATGTTGGTGAGTATTTTTAATTATGGTAGTTCATTTCCTTCATGGGGGTGTACATTATCCCTAAATTATAAATGGAAAGGATAGTCAAGTAATAGGCTACATTGTTAAAAAGCTTGTGAAATTTCATCTTGAAATGTATTTTCTTTTAACAGTGGAAGCAATGGTGATAGAGAAATTGCATACCTAACAAAAGAAAATAGCAGAGTAGTTACTATGTATCATTTTATTAAATGTTGGAAATGTTGACCACCAGCTTCCCTACAGTAATAAAGATTTTGTTTGAAACATTGTCGCACATTCTGCACTAATACTGCTAAAATACATTGCTGTAAATCTTCTAAAACATGCTGGTTGCATTACTTACTTACTTTTAAAGTGACTCCATAAAAAAAAAAAATCCAACGGCGATAAGTCTGACAACCCTGGGTGCCATTCAATAGCTCCTCTCCTTTCAATCTATTGACCTGAAAATCTTTGATCTAAATACAGTCGAACAGACACTGCATAATGTGGAGGAGCTCCTTCCTATTGAATACCAACTGATGTTCGATGTATTGCTGATCATACTTCATAACATCAGTTAACATTGGGTCAATATTGTCTTCTGCTAAATGTAAATACACCCCTCCAGTCAAATTACTAGACAAGAATAAAGGACCTACTAAATGCTCACCAAAACTGCGGAGCCAAACATTTAATTTTTGTTGCTGTTGGACATGGACTTTGTGAAATATCCTAGGATGAGAATATGGCAATTGTGGCAATTATGACGGTTAAATGTATCATATAAGAAGAAACTACATTCACCGGAGAAAAATAAAACGTTAAAAAGGAAATGTGGAGAATTGATTGCTCATTTACTCGTGATCTCTCAAAATGACACAAGAATTGTTAAAATGACAATTTGTTTCTTTAATACAGAAATATCAGCAACCTGGTCTGCCTTAACAATACTGTATTTCCATGACTAATGTCTTCACTTCTGCAAGAACATGTGACAACGGCTTACGGAATATCTTAATTAAAGTAAAGAAGATACTGATCTTACTTTCCACAATTAATTCATTGACACATAATTACCTAATTAATGCCATTCCTGCATTTCCATCTGCAATATCTCAGCAGCTATTTGACCTAATTGCAAGACTACTATGTTTCAACAGTAGCATACCAAGTGGGGGGGGGGCGGTCCGCCCCGGGCCCCCACCTGGGAGGGGCCCCCATCAGCCAGCCTAGGGGGCCCCACCAAGCAGCGTATTTCCTTTTTTTTTTTTTTTTGTTGGTAAAGCAAGACTAGGGGTCCCCATCCACACAAGATTTCCTTTTTTTTTTTTTGGTTGTTAAAATAGAGATTCATTTTTTTTTTTTTTGGGGTTGTTGAATAATGGAACTCCCGCCCCGGGCCCCCAAAGGCATTGGTACACCACTGTGTTTCAACATAAAATTTTTAGAGCTTTTCAATGACTGATTAATTGTCTAACCTTTCTATTTAACATTTTAGGTTTAGCAAACACTCTCACTTAGGAAATGAACTGGTAAGATTAAAAATTCCCACAACTATTGATATCCTTGAAAATGAAATTGACATGTCAATTGATTTCCAAAACCCTGTGCAGAAGTGACACCAAACACAGCTATTTTGTTTTCGGTGGACCAACCTGTATAAACCTGGGATATTTTTCTAATAAAAACTGTTCAAATTTGATTTGAACAGTACATAAATTAGTTTAATTCATTACAATAAATTTTAAACTGAACAATACGAGTACATTTTCATAAATTAAAATATTACATAATGCTGTGAATTAATGTGTGTGGTAATTTTATATTTTGTAATTTTTTAAGTGTGTTGTCATCTTTATGTTTAAAATATTACATATTCTGAACATAATGTAATAATGATTATAACTGGCTAACTATTGTATTTTAAGAATTGACCATTGAGAAAAAGCTTGATTTGTCTTTCATCTGCTTATAGATGGCGCTACTGGTATTGTGGAATTGAAATAATCAGCTTATAACTTCTCATAAGATTACGTCAGAAGTGAAATAGAAGAATTAAAATTATTTTGAACTAAATTAGGCTTTTGTTTTAATACAGAGTGAATAATATCAAATGAATAATTTATCTTCAACTCCACACAGTAAATAATATTAAATCAAAATATACTATGATCACCATAGATCAAACTCTTCTGAAAATATACTGTTATTTCAATTAAACAATTCAAAGCAGTTATAAAACTTTTCAAAACTAAAACATGAGAACAGCTTCGACTATTATGATTATGGAAATGTGCTTAAAATTGACAAAAAAAAAAATAATAATAAATTTTTAATCTTTATCCTATCTGAATTTCAGTTTCCAAACAGCAATTCTAATTGTTTAATTTGTCTTTTATTTCAGAAACTTTTGCTTTTAAAAATTTTTTTTTAATGGTGTATTTTAATTCCCTCCCAGTTTAATATTTATTAAGTTATAAATGCAATTTTCTTAACATTCCTACCTTATTTTTACAGTATTTCATTTTTAATTTTGTGTATTTTTGTTTTGTTTTTTAGTCATTGGAATTGCTTATTGGAACTTTTTTTATTCAATTTCTCCCATCCAAGTTATTTTGCTTCTTTTCCTCCCAATCCTTAGTCATAATCAATCGTACCATATTCTCAGCCTCTGTGCAATTACAATCTTTTTCAACACCATTTTGGGATTATGACAACGAAACTGCCACCAAAGAACACAAATAAATAAACAAAGAAATAAAAATAATTTTGCATTATCTACCTTTTGCTGTCTTTCTTGATATCGTCTCAGGTGGATGAAACTACACACAGATCTTGACATGTGACATAAGTCATTCACAGTAATGTATACAATATGTCAGAAACCTTCAAATTTAATCCTTTTACTTTTAAATATTAATCTATACCGATTTTAAAACTCAAAAATTCACATTTTGTCTACATAATTTTTTTTAAACACATGCAGTTTCCAAATTTCCCCATAACACTAATTAATGTGTCTAGCTTTTTTAATTCACGACTTAATATTTCTTGAAATACAGCCGACATTCGTTTTTTTAAATTTGCCCCTTGTTTTTTAATATATTTTGAAATTCAAATTTATAATGTATATAAAAAAAAAATCTAATTATTATTCTGCTTATTATTATTATTTTCATATTCAATTATTTATTTATTTTAATAGACATTTTTAATTAACTTATTAGCTAATACTTTCCTTTCAATTCTTTCCCTCATTTTCAATAAAATCCATTTCCAACCTAATTTTTTTAATATTTGACCCAAAATTAAAAAGGAGGAAGAGCAGAGAACACAGAGTTCCTTTCAATACTCAGTCTCTCTAAAGACTGATTGAATTGAATTTCTCACCAGATGGTAAAATTCAACATTCTAGTTAACATTTAGTTCAATCGATGAATGATGAATCTGATTGATCATGAAAGAAGATTGTTTCAGAATTGCACCCTTCTAATTAACATTCAACTAAGTTTAAGCTCTTTCAGTATATTTTAGTTCGAAAAGAAGAAAAATCAATGCATAAATCACCTTACCCTTAAGTACAAAATTATTCTGGACACAAAATCCCAAATGTGTTCCAAATCTTGTTTGTTGTTTTGGTTGACCAATCAGATCACTCCAATTCTCGATGGAACTAAAACCGACTAAAATGTGTAAGGTCGTTGCCAGATAACTGAATTTGTTTACTAAATTTGTTTTGTTTCTGGACTAGCTAGGCAATTATGCCCATTTGGATGTTATATAATAATAGAAAATTCAAAGAAAAACATTTCTGAGGGAAAAAAATATCAATTTTGCTCTTTATAGATTTCGGACCTGGCATTTTTTTGTCTGGAAATCTAAGCAATCCATTCATAGACTTAGAAATGCAATCAATAATAACATGTAATTAATGTACTCATTTTTGAATATTCTAATGGAAAGAGCACATAAAATAGGACCCTCGAAGAATACTTGCTCAGGTAGCCACAGCTACTAGGAGCTGCTCCTGTTTGTAGATGGGTGGCAACTGCTGATGCCTAATCGAAGGAAATAATAAAGATCAGATCTTCTGGGCTTTACATATTATAGCAATGGTCTTCTGTTAATTTCGTTTTCAATAATGTATTAAATGTAATAAATCAGAATTACACTGCTCACAAAATTTAAGGGATATTGTGAAATGAATATAATACACCCAAAAAACAGAGGCATTTGAGTTTATTTGTTAAAGAACATCATCAGAGAAGTAAATGATACAAAAATGGAAGTTGTCTGAATACGCGAATGAGGTGCAGAATCCATTTATCGGGATTAAACAGGATGTGACACATGGACGGGTTAACATTCACATGTCAAACGGGAAAAATGTGTCACACATTGACTGTTCAGTAAGGTGTACGGTCACCATTGACTGCTACAACACACTGACAGTGATGGGCCATGAATATGATTAAATTGTCCAGCAGTTCCTGTGGGATTCGTGGCCACTTGAGCACCAGGGCAACTTGCAGCTAAG
>JAFIDM010007167.1:0-13504 GCA_023159025.1 Thereuonema tuberculata
TCTACGTTAAATAATAAAAATAATATAATAAAAATTATTAAGCTAGAGCTACTTTTTAAACAAAAGAGACGAAATATTTCACTGACAACGTGTACAGTTGCGTAAGGCGCGATTTTGAATTTGATCATCCCAAAAATTTCTAAACATAAAATAATAATAATGAAAATATCTTAATTTTTATAAAAATAAAAAACTCCAGCGAAGTCAGCAGATTTATTATTCTTTTATATAACTTCTTTTTTTATAAATTTATAATAATGGTCACTGCTTTTTAAATTATCAATTTCAATGATCAATGGCAGATGTCAGTTTCAATATGATCATTCAAGTGAAGCTTTCTATAAGGAAGGGTCTTTATTTATGAGCCCAATTAGTAGAAACTTAATATTTCACTTATAATTTATTTTGAGGCTAAGTCACTGGTCTCAAAGTTGCGATCTCCTTTTTTTGTCTCAGGAATGACTTTGCAGTAAAAAAAAAAAAAAAAAAAAAAACTTGTAATTTACACACTTTGTCTTAGTTCGTAATTTGAATTCTCTTCGTGATCTATAAATGCTTATATATTTCACTATAAACGGCAAATACTATAAATAACAAAACATTTTACTAATAAGAGGCTTCAAATAAACAAATAAATACTGTCATTGTTACAACTAGGCCGTGCGGTTGGCGTAGTCACTATATCATTGGCCTCTTGAGTACCGTAGTTCGGTTCTCATGTGGGTTTCGTGATGGTAGACGATCCGCACTGGTCAGGTTTTCTCGGGGTTATCCCATTTCCCCTGCACTTCATACACCATACTTTCTCAGTCTTTCTCTCCATCTGTCATTACTTCCGTGGGTTAGTCCAGTAAACCTCCGGTCGCAGTGCTTGGCTTCCCTGTCACTCACAATCATCATATTTCCCTTTTTTCCAGTATTTCCTCTGAACATGTTAAAATGCTTTTCTTATGATTAAACATATTTGTGGCGCTTTCTTTGTAATTTAAGGCCACTTTGTACCCTTGCGTCGAGGGTCTTTACTAGAAATCATGTTTTAATACAGGCAATTTCTTTTCTTTGTTTTTTGGTGGATCATACGGCCGGGTGCGGTTTTGGGTTCTATGGTCTTTCATGTTCTCCGATCTTCTCATTGAGGGATAAATCTAGCATAATATCCATAATAATGGTGAAACAGCTGTTCTAGATTCCCCGTCAATGACGGGGAGAAGCATGAATTAGTTTTTGTTTATAGTAGTGCATGATGGGAGATTTCCCTTTTTCCCAATATTTCCTCTGCACGTTAAACTGATTTTCTTATAAAGTTATAAACACTTTAATATTCTATGTGTCAATTTAATCATACACTCATAGAAGCGAGCCGACTCTCCAAACTACCTGACGTAAGGTACCTATGGAGTGTAATAACGAGCTCCTCAGAGTGACAACGTATACAGTGCATAGAGTATTGCGGTAAGCAACACTTCGGTGTTCGGTTCTAATGCAAGGTGTATGTAAGTGCGAGTGTACGACAAGTTCTTGGTATGCCTGTAGTTCCAATTCAAACGATTAAACACAACAAATCCTGAAATTTATATTGTCTCGTTCTTTTTAATTCGACAAAGAAATGTTCAATTTCTTTTCCGCCAATAGGATAGGTCATTTTTAGAACCGTTAAAACTAAGTGTAACTAAGTGAAAACCGAAAGGAAACATGATGTCATTTAGTTAGCCCGCCAGCAAACAGAAAACGAAAATATCCGTTTTTCCGTGAATAGGTCGTTCATTAGATCAGTAGACCAATAAGACAGCTCCTAATACTGCAATTGGCTAACACATTTATTCTATAACGTATTTGATATATGACGCATCATTAACATACAATATTGGAGTGGTTGATTTATTTTATTTATTTAAAGAAACAACTCCTTAATAACTGATAATTTTTACTTCAAAATTAAAAAAATATATATAATTTCTATCAATTAGCCATTAATAAACAATTTCATCATTATTTTAGAACGTAGTCTCTTGTTTCGCTTAGTGTTACAAATTGTGACAGATCCTTTATTTAGAACATAGAATTTCTATTGTACAGTTGCCATATTTTTTAACAATTTTTTCTATAACAATTATTATTTAAAGTATCATTGTTCAACAATCGATATTAATATAAGCTGGAGTATGTGAATTGTATTCCTCGATTTCCTTAAACACCTTCCAGGTCTTTTTTTTCTTTTTTTTGTTTCGTTCGGGTTTTATTGCTTTTTAATCCTCATTGATACGGTTATTTTGAGGCTCCTATATTGGTTGCCCAGCTGTTCGCACAGCGTCGTGATAGATATTATTGAGGTACTAGTTGCGTCAGAGACAGACGTAGATATAAACTGTTGTCTATTTTTAGGCTTTGACTATGCTGTGAAAGATGGTCCCAAAGAACTCGAGAAACCACACAAAACAACTACCTAATCATTTCTTTCTTTATTTTTTCATCTTACTTTCCTAGATGAAGGAGTCTTGTCAATCACTCCTTCCATGTGCATGTGTCGACCCGCTAATAACTTGTCAACCGCCGGAGGGATCTTCCTGTAACTTGGTATGCATATTTGAGGACTGGCAACGATCTAACATTTACATTCCTTGTCGAAAAATTAGTGAGAAGACGACAAAAAATTCCCGTGGAAAAAGCATTGGAACCAAATAAAGGGAATTGATCTTTTGGCTCATCCATTTTTTTCAGGGTTTGATACGATTGAAATTAATCCGATTTGGATAACTTAAGTAATGCCGATGTATTTATTTATTTATTTATTTACAGTTGAAACTCGATTAACCGTCACGTTCGGAACCGGGACTGTGACGGTTAACAGAAATTTCGCAATAAACATGTACAGTAACGAAATTTCAATGCTGGTTTGGGACGAAAGGCAAACAATAAATTAATACAAAGAAAAATCTATCGGTAACAAATAGACATCGTCAAACACCAAACAAATAATAATAATTATAGAAACATAAAACAGTAGGCCTACTAGATAATAAGGTTTATATGTTGAAGCTGTAATCAGTCATCTTCTTCTGTTTCTTCGAGGCTCGAGCTTTTTTTCGTGGCAATGTCCCGTATTTTACGGAGAAGTAGGTTTTGCGATCGATGACGGATAACAGAGAGTGACGGTTAATCGAGTTTCCACAGTATTTATTTTCTGAAAATGCAAAATCTGCACTGTTTGAATTCGGCAGTTATTGATGTGGACTAACAAGATAAATGTGGACTAACTTCTTGCAATATTTTTTAATTCTGTTCTCATTCTCTTAGTTTTTATATTTTATTTTTATTTTTTCTGGAAATAAAAAAAAATAATAATGATAACAGGCTTTACTAATTTGAAAATATTGAAACCTTAACGTTACTGTTTATTCGAAGTTAAAAAAATACCGTGGATTAGAATTTACATTACGACAAACTATCAATCTTTTGCCATTCAGTTTTATCGCAAAGTGTTGCTGAGCATGCGCTTTCGTAGTATTGTTTACAATAGTAACCTTTCGTAATATTTAAAACGGTAAAGGAAATTCCGTCCTAGTTAAAAAATCTGAGTATACGAATCAAACAAAAACTCGGGAACAACTGCCGCCACATCGCTTTATTTCCCGCCCATTTTCGGTGCGTTTCTAAATTAAGAAAAAAAAAGCAGACGCAATAATTTTTTTTGGTTCCTCACATACAACAACACCCCCTGGATTACAATCAAATATACTGTTTAAGGCGCGAAAATCTCCTGCTGTCGTTCGGTTTTGTCTGACTGACTGTTCCGAACCTTGTCTGAACCGTTCCTCATGATACTTGGCAAGTAAAAAGATCACGGCGCAAAACTGGATCGAATACAGATGAATATTAAAGATCCTTGTTTTATTTTTCCACAGAACTTTCGTAGCTTTAAAGCTACGACCGTGTACAGAATGTCTCACATCTAGTGGGCTTTGGGAACAACAAAAAGCGAACGCGCCAAATACCGCCATTTCTCTTATTTAATTTTATTTATACGTCACAATTCGCCATACATTTTCCGATAAGTGACGTGTAATGACGACTTACAAATGCTATCTTCTACATCAGTGTTTCCCAACCGGTGGGTCGCGACCCACTAGTGGGTCGCGGAAGGGTTACAGGTGGGTCGCGACTTGATCCTAAAGCCCCGCGAACACCATCCAACTTTGCACCAACTTTAGTCGGCCGACTTTTTGTCAGCCCCGAACATCGTCCAATTCGCAAATGGAAAATCCGAAAAAAATCGAGATTTTGTCACGTTGTGGAATTGGCAGCCTGACACTATTAAAATCTTGGTCTCTGAGGGAATATATTTTGATTTTAATAATTATATTGTTGCAATTTATGTATTTGAAGTTTTTTATGTTTGATAATATCTTGTATATTATTATTATTATATTTCATGGTCAAATATTATTTTTGATGGTTCGAGCATATTTAGCAAGCAATATGTGAGAAAGGATAAAGAAAACTTCGAAAAAAGAAGTTGAGCATTCGGTCAAGTGATCATGTGTTTTGCCTGTGTTTCGTTTTCCCGTGGGAAAACAGTAAAAATGTGAAATACATACTGACGATTAAGTTCGGGTCAGGTGGTGGAATTATAGCGCACCCATTGGCTAATTAAAAAGTGAAACTTATGTTTTTGGCGCGAAAGCGAAATGGTTGAAAACAGGATCTTTTGGTAAGAGGACAATTTCTCAAGTAAGTATTGATGAAGGTGAGCCTGGCCCATCAAATACTAACCTAATAAATTCTGAAAAGGGTAAAGTACAGGCGAATGCAAAGAAACCAAAAACTTTCTTCAGGAAATGTAGTACCGATTATATGAAATGAAGGGCCTAACTGCAAAAGTCACATTCTCCACTTTAGCAAATTTTTAAGGAAACATGAAAAACCTCTCATTTCAATAAAACAAGGTTTTGAAACTTGCATTTTTTTTTAAAAAATATAATGTAGTCAGACAATGTGGTGTGTAATGCTGTTTCAAATCATACACAACATATAACTTGGAAAAATGACTTTAAAACATGGAGAATGTGACTTTTGGTACTTACAGATGGAGAAAGTGAGTTCTGCACTTGAATAGTTTGCAGAATATTACTTTTGACACCATGCGTTCTAGAAATTATCAGAGAAGATAATGTAACTCACGATATTATTTAGTTTGTTTAGGGTGAAAAGTTTAAACACCGGCATACTTTTTGGCACAAAAACTTTGTTTATTGAAGAAACAAATTTTACAAATTATTCTCACAATATAGAAATAAAACAAAACAAAAAAAAAACTATAGATTGTCATCAAAACAGTTCAGTTTATTGAACAAAATCAGATCTGGAAAGTCTGCAGTTCATCTACAACGTGGCATTCCTCCTCATATTCTCCTGGCACATGTATTTCAGGTCCATCCAAAATATTGACGAAAAATTTCAAAATCTTCATTAGATCTCCACTCTTCTCCGTAGTGTTTTTCCTTGAGCTCTCTTCCATTTCAGTGGTGTATTCACACGCTTCTTTGGACTTCGCCAATATTTCTATCAATAGGTTTAACACTTTGATCCATTATTAATAACAAAAGAGGACATCACAATAAACTTTACACTTCACTCTTACCCAAACATAACCTGTTGCTGACTGTGTCACATGACTACATCACGTGACCAAAATACAGCTCCCCATTGGCTGAGTGGAGAATGTGAGTTTTGCACTAGAATCCTCAGTGGAGAATGTTAGTTTTGCTCTAAAACGTGATTTTCAACATTAAATTTATATAAGAGAATAAGAGTTTTGATAGCTGAAACCTTCAGAATAAGGTACAGTTCAATGTGAACAATAATAATATATCAAAAACTCATTTCCCGCCAAAAGTGGAGAATGTGACTTTTGTAGTTAGGCCCTTCAAATATGGGTTTACATTTGTAGGTACAGAGGAAGAACCATTACCTCAATCTGTAATTTGCTTTGAAACATTGGCAAATCATAGCATGAAGCCTTCTAAGCTAGAAAGGCACGTTTCAACCAAACATCCAGAATGTGTTAATAAGCCTATAGCTTTTTTTCAAAATAAGAAAAGAGATTTGATATCGACTCGGACCAGTATGGAAAATGTCTCAACAGGACATGAAAATAAAAAAGTTACAATGGTTCGTACCAACTGTCACTGTTGATTGCCAAGGACGGTTCACCTCATACAGCAGGTGAGAATATCATTTTGCCAGCTGCTAAGCTTATTTCTGCCTCTTTGTTTGACGAAAAAGCAACGAAGAAAAATACCGCTATCAAATAACACGGTTAAAAGGAGAATAGAAGAAATGTCTGAAAATATAAAACAGCAACTTATTTCTGCTTTGAAACCAAGTGACTTTTACTCCTTACAATTGGATGAAAGCTGATATAGCTGATAATGCCAAATTATTAGCATTTGTAAGATTTGAGACCAATGAATCAGTAGAAGAAGAATTGTTATTTTGCAGACCTTTACCTACCAGTACGACTGGGGCTAATATTTTCAATTGTTTGGATGGTTTTATGAAAGAAAACGAAATTGACTGGTCTAAGTGTGTCGGAGTAACAACCGATGGAGCCCGTGCCATGTCTGGCAAATACTCAGGACTAGCAGCGAAAATTAAGGCAGTTTCTCCATTAGTTGAATAAGTTCACTGTAGTATTCACAGAGAGGCTTTAGCGGTGAAAGGAATGAAAGAAAACCTCAAAGACACACTTGACGATTCCGTTTAAACCGTAAATTTAATCAAGTCCCAACCTAAAAACTTTGGTGTGTTGTGCGATGAAATGGGGAGTTAGCATAAACAACTACTACTGCATTGTGAAATCCGTTGGCTATCCAGAGGAAAAGTTCTGGCCAGGTTGTTTGAGCTTCGTGATGAGGTACGGTTGTTCTTATCACAATTGCAAGCAGAAGGAAAGTCGAAAGCTCAAGTCTTTTTAGACAACTGCCTTAATGATGAGATTTGGTTAATAAAGTTGGCTTACTTAGCGGACATTTTCAGTTTCTAAATACTCTTAATTTGACCTTAACAAGGAAAAGATGTCCACAAATTTTTTGTGCAAGACAAAGTTGATGCTACTATCAAAAAGATACAACGGTGGTCTGATAAAGTTCAGAAAAATATCTTTGATGCCTTCCCACTTCTGAACGATTTTTTTGGACGAGAATGATCTTAAAGTAAATGAAGAAACTTCAAAAATGATCTTTGATCATCTTGAAGCCTTGGCTTCTAACCTAAGACGCTACTTCCCACCCATAGAAGAAGAAAGCAGTGGATTAAAAATCCATTCGATGAGGACAACTTAAAGAATCTTAACCTCACGACCTCCCAGGTACGCTACTATTTTAAATCTTAAAATATTACCATAACTAAACAGATGTTTACTTCTTTTTAAAAACTTGAAATTTATAACTAATCATAATAATAAAATGTAAATGCATCAATTTGAAATATTTTAACAAAATTGAATTCTTTCTAAAAATAATACTGTAATACTGTATTTATTAATTTTCTTATTGCAAAATAAGAAGTCAGTTTTGTGAAGTTTTATATTCAAATACAAAGTTTTGAAATGTGTGGCAATTTTAGCTTTGCCCTTTATTTATTTTATCGATGTAGATAAGTATTTTTCTAATAATTAATTATTTTGTTTTATTTTGCAGGAAAATGAACTCATTGAACTTTCTTGTGATTCCATGATGAAGTCAGTCTATAAGGAGAAAGATTTAACAACTTTTTGGATGGAAACGAGGACAGAATATCCAACAATATCCGTAATTGCATAGAGGTTTCTAATGGTATTCACCACTACGTATTTATGTGAACGTACTTTTTCAACTTTGGTTTTCCTAAAAAACAAATACAGAAATCAACTCAATGTTGAAAGTGACTTAAGATTAAAACATCTTCATTCAATCCTGACATTGACGTGTTAGTTCAATCAAAACAGTCCCAAAAATCTCATTAATATTGTATTCTTAGTTGAAAACAGCAATTTTACATATTGATGGATTGTGATAACAATTTTCTTAACTGTAATCATATCAAAGCTGTATGAATTTTTGTGCCTGAAAAATTACAGTGGTCTTTGTGTATTTTTATAATTATAGTTTTTATCTTCACCTCGGAACACACTTGTTAGTGAGTATGAAACCACTTGCTACATATATTGCAAACATATATCTATTGTTAAATAAATAATGTTTTGTTACAAAGTGCTTACATTTTTCACACTTTTTCAATCAGAACACAAATTGTTAATCAATAATCAATTTGTATCTTCAAAAAAGCATTATATATATATGATGGTAACTTACATATATAAGGAAGGGATACGATACAAATATGGTTTTTTACTTCACGATGGACCGATAGACCGTGGATGTATTCCGATAAGGAAAGGTGGGTCGCCAACTGAAAAAGGTTGGGAACCACTGTTCTACATGATCTCTCCTACAACGAGTACCTTCTTAAAAAAGTGTTTTATTGTTTTCATTAAAATACAAGAAGCTTTAAATTAAGAAACATCTGAATAACACCTCAAAGAATACTTTTAACGTACAGTCGGACCTCTATTTAACGAAGTCGCTAAATCCCGAAAAAAAGTTCGTTATATGGAAAATTCGCTAAATAGAGATTCACCTTTTAAAATTACTTTAAACTACATAAAACAGATTTAAAATACATAAACAATAAATATTATTAAAAAAGGTATAATTTTAATGACATAAAGCATACATTACCACATGCGTACTTAAATTTTACTAATAAAGTCTGTTAATTTTGTCTGAGGTTTTTTTATTTATTTTTTTTTATTTTGAAAAAGTGTTTTCGTCTCGCATCTTTGCAATGCACTAAAAACCCCTTCAGTATTTACTTCAAATTGTAATCCGCGTCGGATTGTTTCAAATGATTTTAGCATTTCATTATACGAAGGGTTTTTTTTCTATTTTTTTATTTCTGCATTATGATCATTTCCATTTTGATCATCTTCATCTTCATCGCAATTCATTGCTGTATTGTTTTTATTTTTCACACTGTCCAAAATATCCGATTCAGTTAATGATTCCGAGGTCTCAGCTTCAAAATCAAGTGAAAGATAATCTTCGATCATCGTTAATTTCTTCTTTTTCCCTCAGCTGTATCCAAATTTCTTTCATTTCCTCTAAGGGAATATTAATAATAAAAACATTTCAAGGAGAAAAAAAAAAATAGCTACCCCGAAAAAGTTCGTTAAATAGAAAATGCACTTCACTATTTGGAGGTTATTTTACGAAGAAATTAACAAAATGTTCTTGGTTCCAAAGAAAACTTCGCAAAATAGAGGTTCGTTAAATAGAGGTCCGACTGTATTTACAAACAGCAGTATAGGTCAACTGTCTGCAAATGCGTCAGATTGTGTTAAAAAAATTCGTATACAAATTCATCGTATTCCTAATATTTAAAAAAATGTAAATATTCTTTGTACACAAAGGTAAATTCATTTCAAATATGTCAATACACAATAAAGTAAGTCAGTATTTCATGAAGCATATGAAATTAGTGTCGTAAATGTAAATAGATACTGGCCATGGAGTATTCTAAAAGATACTTCTAAAGCACGTAAAGACAATTTCACCATCATATAGGATCAACATATCAAGAAGCTGCTTTTCTTTGTATTCTTACTGTTTTTTAATCGTCTATCCTTTTTATGAGGTTGCGGGGGAGTCAGATGTCTTGATATCCGCTGGTGTTATCGATTTGCTGTGTTGTTAGTGGCGAATTTATCGCGTCTTCCCAGAAATAAGAAAGGTATCATTGACTCCAATATCTTTGATGTACGTGCCAGTATCTCTGCGCTACTGCTGAGGTAGATGGTTCGACCATCAATATTTATCCCCCGTCGCAGGCGGCATTGGAGGCAGCAGGCCGCCGAACTTGTCCACCGAAGAGTATATACAGTTTGATTCTGAATAATGTATTTCTTATTTCTCTCTGAGTAAGCACAGTAGGTATTTACTGTTTTGCAAATAAAATGTTTGCAGTTTATGACGCAGTAACTGTAGCCAACAGACTATTCAACGACGGGTTGTTTCACTTGTTGCGAACCCTTTGAACCCGAAATATATTCAAAACAAGAAATGCTTTTGTTGTTTTCAGATTGGCCATACAAGCAAAGCTTCTGGAAGAACTTGAAGCTTACAGTTCGTTATCGAAAGCCAGACCGGCCACTCGCGGACGATTCTACTCCGCAGAGAGGTGATACGCTGATATAGACACTTTCCTAAGATCTGGTTTTTTTTTTTTTTTTTTTTTTAGTAGCACTTAAGTGTATTTTCCGTAATTCTTTCCCAAAAAGCGCAAATAGAACGCATCTGCTAGTAAACTAACACTGATACAAAGTAAATATCCCCTCTATTTCTCCTCACCCCTATTTTGATGAAATCGAAGGAGACCTGACACATGCGCAAAAGCGTTGAAGGTTCTCGGAAACAAAAACAAACAGTACTTTCGTTAAAAAATATATTTATTTATTTACTTATTTTTTTAACTTGTGAAAATAAAGTAAAAAGCTTTCTCATACATTCGCAAATTGTGGAATGTCTGCCAAATTAAGAGAACATTTTCACGATTCTCCATTGGCTGAAAATCAATTAAAATTAGCAAATAAAAATAAGCAAAAAATAATAATAAAAAAAAATAGGGGAAGGTGTATCACTACAGGCCTTGCAGGTCCTTGTGAGCGCGGAAGGTTTGGATGCCCAACGATTCTCGGCCAACTTGGGATAGTTGGGATGGCCAAACCCACTTCGCCCGTCTTTACCCACCACCACCACCTAATAAACCCGGTACCCATTTGAGAGAGGGCTGGGTAACCCTAGGTCCATCTAGAGGAGCAATAAACGTGGTGAAAATCGTCTACCGCCGCCGGGAGCTGAACCCGGCTCTTCCAGTCAGCAGTCTAGCGTGTCAACCACCGGGCTATCGGACCCACTACATCGGCAAAACCCTTAAGCTAAATCCATTTAATTTTAACACCAACAAACATGCAGATAACTGGGGATTAGTAAAACGGATAATATGCGCATTGTTGGGCTTCGATAAATTCATTGTTTCAATTTTGGTGCTTTTCTCTGATAGGAATACATACGGAAAAAAAATCTCAAAATACAAAAGTTAGACCGTTTATTGTCCGGTGAGTAAGAGTGATAAGTTTCATTAGGTAGGACCTACAGGTATTAAGACGGTCCTCGCCATGCTGTTCGCTTCTGCAATCAGAATTCCTAATTTGCCTTGTTTCAATTATCCCTAATACTGTTCGCTTCATGAGTGGTGGCAATAGCTCAGTGATCCTTTGTTTCAGGTCGTTCATGTCCCGTATCTTTGTTCGGTAAACGGCATCTTTAACACAGCCCCGTAAGAAAAAACAAAAATCCATGGGAGTGATATCTGGCGACTGAGGTGGCCAGGGAATGGCGCCAGCCTTTTCCAATTGGTCTGGAAATATTTTTGGTTTTAGAGAATCACAACAAGCAGTTCCCAATGAGGAGGTGCAGAACCTGCTGAAAGATGAAGGTCGGTTGAAAATTCTAAACGTCAAGTTTACATTCACCTGACATTTACGTCATTGATCTTTCTATCTATTGGTCAAAGGCACTCCCCGAAATCTGAACATTAAATCCAGGATCCGTTAAATCGAGGTCTTTTCGTCTTTAAATTGTCTCATTTTTAAAGATTGTTGTGATTTAAGTTGTCTCATTTTAACTACTTTTTCAAGTAAAATTATCCTTTCACAGTATATCTTTTGCTGGAACTCCGAATGAAACGTCATCATAAGTGTTCAATGGCTTAATGTAGTCGATGGCTAATGACGCAACACTTAACAAGAAAACTGTAAATGACTAAACCTAGACAAGAAGATCAATGTATGAATGAATGAAGAGCTAACAAAACAAAAACATGGAGAGAAAAGAAAAAGAATTGTGAAATCAAGAGACTGACGAAGCATACTCAGAGACAAATTAACTTCAAAGCACTGCTGTTCAGAACAACACTATTTTCAATTGAAAAAAAAAAAAAAAAAAATTAAAAAAAACTTATTACGAAAACGGCTTTTGAATTAAATTGTACAAATTTATACTGTGGTTGCAGTAATGATTACAATGTGGACGACGTTGCTCCTTTAGTAACTTGAAAATTTAATTCAAAGGCTGAAGGGTTTTCTAATAACATTTAATAAAAGGAGCACATTCTTCATCAAGCAAGAGACTCGAACGGTGGTCATTTAAAGATGAACGAACTTTGCAAAGTGATTTAGATTAACAACTACGAGAACAGATGACTGTAGTTAAATACAAGCACTGTAACAATAGCCAAGCACCTACTTTAATCTAAGATTAAACATTAAAAACACACTAAATTTAAAAACAAAAAAAGCCACGTGACTAGTTTCGGCCTGAACTCTTCCGATGAACTTCTTCAGGCGCAATGGAAACCAAGCAAGAAATTTCCTTCTTATAAAGAAATTTGTCAAGTGCAATAACCAACAAAAAAAAAATGGGAAAGTCCATTTCACATGGGTGGAAACTAGAGTCAACACACGTTAACTTTTTAGGAAGTTTATTAAAGGACGGACAAGTATGCGCATTCTATAAAATTATACGAATTGAAAGAAGTCCTTTATATGTATTCCATTAAAAAAAAAAGTTATGAATTGCATTAACAAAAGAAATTTAACAGAAGCATTATAGTTATTATGTGAAAATATATTTACACCTCCATTAAAATAATAATAATAGTAACGAACTGTGCTAATAAATAAATAAATAAATAAATAAATAAATAAATAAATAAATAAATAAATAAATATAATATAATAAAAATATAAATAAATAAATAATATATATAATAAAATAAATAATTTAAAAAGTAAAGCAATTTTAAATTCAAACAGGCTATTTACAACTATTCAATAAATTGGATGATAAATGCAAAAGAAATGTAACTTTCCATGCACAGCCTGGTGCTTTGAGAACATTTTTTTGTCAAAACAAATATATATTCAAGATAATTATTTCCAAAATTAGAAATCATTTTAAAGCGACAGGGAAGCGTCACAGCCTCTAACTGAATTTGTACGCCATACGTTAAATATTTTCATTAAATCGTGACTTTAATGATAAGAAATCAGCATTAACTTTTATACTTGCCTTTTATTAATCAATTTCTTAAATTGTGGTTAAGTAATTATCTTTTTATCGCTGATAAACCCCACTAGCAACTTCCTTCCATCACACATCGTGACGTCATACTCTCTATCTACAACAGCGCCTCAGCGGACTGAGGATCGACACCATAAGAACCTAACAGGCATAGTTTTTAAAACGATGTGTTGCTAATCAATGTGGAATTTCTCCTCTTCTCGATTCACTGAATAATGAACGTAACCTCCTTCCCGCCCATTCTCTTGTTTGACACTTGGATGTCA
>JAFIDM010007170.1:0-13500 GCA_023159025.1 Thereuonema tuberculata
AAAAAATCTGATTATGAAAAAACTAGTGAAGCACTTTTTCTTTGGTTTAGTCAACAGCGTCAAAAAGGAAGTCCTATTTCGGGTCCCATTCTTCAAGAAAAGGCATTGTTTTTCCGTAATGAGCTGAAAGAAGGTGAAGAAGATTTCACTGCGAGTGTAGGATGGTTGGACCGTTGGAAAAAACGATACGGTATCAGAAAACTTGAAATTTGTGGTGAAAATCTGTCGGCAGACTCTGAAGTTGTACAGAAGTTTTGTGGAAATTTTCAAAAGATCATTACAGAAGAAAACCTTACGTTAGATCAGCTGTATACCTATAATGAAACAGGACTAAATTACAAAATGTTACCTTCTAAGACCCTTGCCTCTAAAGAAGAAAAGGCGACACCAGGTATTAAAAAATCAAAAGAGAGGGTAACAGTTCTTGCTGCAGCGAATGCAAGTGGTGACCGTAAACTGAAGTTAATGTTCATCCGTAAAGCTGCCAAGCCTCGGGCTTTAAAAAACATCACAAAATCTGCATTGCCTGTTATTTACACTAATCAGAAATCAGCGTGGATGGACAAAACCATTTTTAAGAAGTGGTTTCTTGAAGAATTTGTGCCCGAAACAAAAAAATATTTGAAAAAAAAAATTTGCTTATGAAAGCGATTTTGACACTAGACAACGCAGGATGTCACCCTGATGAAGAAGAACTCGTTTGTGACGGAATCCGAGCTCTATTTTTGCCACCAAACGTCACTAGCCTGATACAGCCTATGGACCAAGGCGTATTAGAAACCATGAAGAAAAAATATCGACGTCGTCTGCTGCAGTCTATGCTCCAAGCAACGGAAGGTGAAATGACAGTAAGCAATTTTCTTAAGAAAACTACGATGAAAGATGTTGTCTATTGGCTAGCTGAATCTTGGGATGAAGTGAAGGCTGAAACCGTAAACAAATCTTGGAACAACATTTTTAAACAAATTACAAGAAGTGAACAAGACGACCCAGATGACGATTTGCCCTTAGTAGAACTCATAAAAAAGCTTCCTGGTTGCGAGAACATATAAGTCAGTGATGTTGCTGAGTGGTTGAACAATGATGAGAAAAATGAAGTGACTGACTCTGCTATCATGGAAATGGTATCAGAGCCAACTGAAGAAAGTGATGACGAAGATAGTGATGACGAAGGAAGTGATGAAGAAGATAGTTATGCTGAGTCTGTACCAGTGATGTCTCACACGGACGGACTGGCGGCATTGGAGGCAGCGCTACGCTACGTTGAACAACAGCCAGAGGCGACCCCAAGCGATACCCTACTACTTAGACGATGGCGTGACATCGCTGCTAAAAAGCGTTGCTTTACTGTGAAACAGAAGACTTTGGACAGATTTTTAAAGTTGTAAATGCTTACAAAGAGTCTTTTAATGTAACCAGGTAACATTGTTAATGATCTGTAACTGTAATCTATATTACTAAAATCTTTTATTTCTCTGTGTGTTTGTCTGTCTGTCTGTCCGGCGCAGTTTTGTGTGAGAATGAAAAATAGAAACAATTTTTACAGTGAAACATCCGCGACAGGAATCGAACCTGCAACCTTCCGATCCGAAGTCAGACATCTTATCCATTAGGCCATGGGAACTACAACTCTCTTCATATTGCTTTTTTGACTTATCTGTAAAAACTGAACTGACTTTGACTGAAAAGTAACAATTGTAATAAAAATGAAAGTCAAAAAAGAAAGAAGCAGTACTTCATTAGGTAAAATACTGAGAAATCACTATTTGAAACTTAAAAACTACTGAAAAGTATCAATTGGAATGAAAAAAATAATCAAGAAATAAAGAAGCAGTATTTCCATTAAGTAGAATTCTGAAAAATCACTATTTGTAACTCAAAAACCATCATTATTCGTAACTCAAGAACCTCTCAAAAGTATCAATTGGAAAAAAAAGAGAGTCAAGAAAGAAAGAAGCACTATTTCTATTAGGTAGATTACTGAAAAATCACTATTTGTAACTCATAGAGCTAGAATCACATCAAAGTAAAAAAACTCACGATAAATATGCGGCTCATCAACCAAGATGAACGAGAGTGTCGATAACATCAATAGAATGATAAGTCTAAGAATACAAGTAGAGACTACAGAGCATACAAGTGCGAATAAAATTGACACTTCTGATAATCCAGCACACGAACATCTCTATCTGCCCGAGTATCTGAACGCATTGAATCTCAGCGGTATTCCTCAACATCGTTTGTCATTGAAGATTGGATCTCCAATAATATTGTTGCGAAACATCAATCCCAAGTTTGCATACTACAATGGAACTCAACTTAAATGCCGTTCATTCGATAATGATCTCATAGAAACCGTAATTATAACAGAACTCACAAAGGAGATTTTGTTTTCATCCATAGGATGTCTATGGAACCATGAGATAATCTACTTCCATTCACTAGAAAACAATTTCCCTTCAGACCTTCTTATGCGATATTTATCAATAAAGCTCAAGGACAAACTCTAAATAAAGTTGCCATATATTTGGAAAACGTTGTCTTCACTCACGTACAACTTTATGTCTTTGAGTCACAATTCAACAGAATTTGGTTATCTTCACTCTAAAGAATAGTCACAATCAATTTGTCGCGAAGAATTTCGTATACAAGCTATGATCTTCATTTATCATCTATATCAACTAACGTCCATCTGAACATCTCTTCTTCAAATATCTATATCGAACAATCTGATGGCCTAGATTAGTAGGTAATTTTCACTATTTGTAACTCAAAAACCACTGAAAAGTATCAATTGGAATTGGATAAAAAAGAAAAGAAAAAAAAAAGAATCACTATTTCTATTAGATAGAATACTGAAAAATCACTTTTTGTTACTCAAAAACAGTCACTCTTTATAACTCAAAAACCACTGTAAAGTATCAATGGAAATAAAAAAAAGAGACTCAAGAATGAAAGAAGCACTATTTCTATTAAGTAGAATACTGAAAACTCACTATTTGTACCTCAAAAGCCACTGAAAAGTGTATCTATATTAATAAAATCTTTTATTTCTCTATCTGTTGGTGCAATTATTGTAATTTACAAAAATAGAAATAATTTCTACAAGTTATCTACTGGAATCCAACATGCAACCTTATGCTCCGAAGTTAGACGTCTTAGGCATTAGACCACAAGGATTACATTCTAATCTCTATAAAAAATAAAAATATATCACAGATATATGATTCACACGCTGATTCTAAAAGCAGTCGTGGATTGAGAGAATATAGACATCAAAAATTAAAATAAAAAAAAAAAAAACTTTAAAAAATTTTTAGTTTCATTTTACTTGATGTAATTTGTGTGTGTGTTTTTTTTAATAAATACAAATTGTTTTTCGTTACATACGCGAGGCTTCCGGAGCGAAGCGACGGGTAGCCGACTAGTATCTATTATAAATTAAATTTGATTCGTTTTAGTTGAAAATTCCGGTTTTTCTTTCTTTTTTCCGCGTAATCCGAGTTTTCGGTAATCCGACATACCATCAGCCCCAATTACATCGGATTACCACGACTCTACTGTAATCTCAAATCTTTTAATACTAAATTAAATTTTGGTTAGGCGTAATAGCGTATTACTACGGATGCGAAGGCGTATTCATAGGAAGACGGCCATTCCTATGAACCCGATTTACGACGCTACACAATCTTAACCAGCCTGTTTTCAATACACTTCGTTAATATAACCTTGAAGGTTCTTGCTTTTATAATTCTTGATTTCAGGGAATTGTCCACATTGCTTCACTGCTTCCTTTTATATGATAACCATGCATTGTTGAGTGGTTATTGTAAAACTTTTTGATTATTGTAATTGTTGGTTTTATTTTTTTCTCATTGTTTTAACAATGAGAATGATTCTCTTAATTTGAAGCAGTTTATAGAGAATTTGCCCAAAACACCATAGCTTTTAAAAACGTTTACAAAAAACACTTCAAAACTATAGGGTTTCGCGAGAATTAAATGATTTCCTTCATCAGATAATAGTAAATTGAAACAAAGTAAAGTTTCTCGACTTTTTTACAGTAACTTAACGTTAATAAAGATGTTTTAATCAACACAAGATTACAATAGCACTGTTACCTTACATTCATACAGTAAGCAGTACTATAATAAGTAGTAAACAGTAAAATAGAACTATGTAAGCAGGCTTGTTTATAAGGACTTAATGACAACAGCACTTGCTGTGCCTGTAAGGATATTCAATTAAATAATGACTAGTTGACCCGTGCGAATAATTCGCAACCAAAAAACCTCCTTTGAGAAATAATAAACAACTCCAAAGCTGTCGTGCATGTTAGTTAAACATAATAGATGGCTAGTCAATAGATGGTGCCTTCTATATTTTTATAAAAAAAAGTTTTTAAAATAAGATTTTTTAACGAACAATTTGTTTATTTTTCGTCATTAGCGGTGAAAGTAATTTTCAAAATGATATCTCAATCAATGATTTTGATGAAGTATTAAGAGAGATAAAAACAACACCTTTGAGAAATAATATCAATATATGAGAAGTTAACAAATTTTTATGTTTATTATTGTAATAAATCGTTTATTTTTATTAAAATATAAATCTTTGTTTATTTTTTTTATCTGTTCTTATTAAATAATCAATGAAATATCATTTTGAAGTGAATTTTTATTCAAAAAAGGATAAATTTGAAGTTTACGATGCTTTAGCGTTATTTGAAATGTTGTTCGCTTTCGAAAGATAAGTCACTTCTGTTAAAGCTTGTCTACATTTTTATAAAAGGTTTTTTAAAATAAACTTTTTTAACGAAAACATTAATTTTCAACACCTTGTTTATTTTTTGTCATTAGCGTTGAACGCAATCTTCAAAATGATGTCTCAATCATTGATTTTGATGAAGTATTAAGGGAGATATGGCATACCAACACAAAAACATCTTTGAAAAATAATATATAAGGATTAATACACATTTCACATAACCAAACAATTCATAATCCGAACAGGGATCGGTCTCAATTAGATCGGATTAGCAGGGGTCTACTATAAGTATAATCAAGAAAAAAAAATAACGACTTTTTTTTCTTTGCATTCTTTTAAAAGCAAGGAATTTGTTCCGATTTTTTTTTTATTATTATCCGATGAGAGAATGTTTTCCAACGCTATTGTCTTTTTAAATGTTGAATGTTCATTTTATTTAAATGATGAGAATTATTATCAGTAATAGAGAGGAAAGAATGTATCTTAGAACAGGTGTTTCAGCTTTTCTGGCGATCATCAGTTAGGAGTAATTACCCAGTAGCCAAAGAAGTCTTTAAATGGAGACTTGGATTGGAGATAAATGCATCCAAAACAAAATATCTTTGCTCACTCCAAAGCCCAGCTGTCCCCCTCAAATTAGGAAATGAACTTATAGAGCGAGTTGATAATTTCACCTACCTTGGTAGCCAAATTTCAACATCAGATGGGGCTCCTGAGGAGGTTATCAGCCGGATAAGGAAAGCATCAATCGCATTTGGTACCCTCAAAAGCATCTGGAGGAGGAAAGACATACGACACAAAACCAAGGCTCGAATTTACTGCGCCACAGTTAGGGCAATCCTCCTATATGGCAGTGATTGGCCAATGAGAGTAGAAGACTATAAAAAAGTAGAGATTTTTGACCACCGATGCCTACGGCAAATCCTGGATATCCACTTTCCAGCACATATTACAAATGAAGATGTCCGATTACGTTGTGGTGTCTCAAGTATCACGGAGGTGGTTAAGACCAGAAAATGGAAATGGATTGGACACGTTCTCAGGATGCCCCCACAACGCATTCCCGCAGCCACTTTCAGAAGCATCAACTGCTCAACATGGAAAAGACCCTGTGGTGGCGTACGTTCCACAATGAAGCGGCAGATACAGAAGGAGGCAGAAGAACTAGTTCTGAAACCTCTCTGCTTAAGCAGAAAGCAATACAATGCCAAGTGGCTTGATTTCCTGACAACAATGGCGACAGATCGCAAGCAATGGAAAATCATTGCACAAAGGCCCATGTGGTTGCCCAAATGCAATTCTGCATGAAATGGGCGATAAGTAAGTAAGTAAATGGAGACTGTTTTCGTTGGTAACTACTAGAACAAGAAATAAAGACTTCATGTTTTAATTCAAATGTTTGGAAAATTTTAAATAATAATATAATTGGAAAGCATAACAGTAATAAATTTCAAATTATTCAGACTTATTAGAAAACTATAATATCAAAATATTATTTAATCACATAAGTAAAAATTTTACTCAGAATATAACTGCTACAAATAACAAAAACAGTAGAATAACGAACGAAGTTAAACAGGTATCTGAATTGAATTCTATGGCATTAACATTTCCAAATAAAAATGATTTAATAGAAATAATGAATAATCAAAAGACAAAATATTCCTTTGGACCAGATTTAGTAAACACAATTCACATTAAAGAAATAAAGGAAAATCTTTCAATTTTGTTGGTTGAACTTTTTCAAAAAATTTATTATTCAGGTATTTATCCCAATTCATGGAAGATTTCTTATATAATTCCAATTTATAAGGGAGGAAATCAAAATGACTTAAACAATTATAGGCCAATTTCACTAATCTCTAATATATCAAAAATTCTTGAAAGCTATTTAACTAAAAAAATATATAACTACATAAGCCAAAAGAAACTCTTAAATAGCAATCAATATGCATACCAAAAAATAAAAGCACTTTACATTTATTGAACACTGTTAATGAATATATAAATCAATCTTTAAACAATGGAAAAATTATATATGTTGCATTCATTGACTTTAGGAAGGCTTTTGATTCTATTGACCATA
Organism: Thereuonema tuberculata; assembly: GCA_023159025.1. Lineage (NCBI taxonomy): Eukaryota > Metazoa > Arthropoda > Chilopoda > Scutigeromorpha > Scutigeridae > Thereuonema > Thereuonema tuberculata. The sequence continues at coordinate 6,854 of JAFIDM010007170.1, forward strand.
AGATTTTACTTCAAAAAATTAATCAAATGGGAATAAGGGTAAATGTGTATAAAATTATAGAAAACTACTTGAAAAAGAGGAAGTTTAAGATTAAAATTGAGATTAACATCAGTCGAATTTATAACTCGAGAAGAGGAATCCCCCAAGGGTCAAATTTAGGCCCTCTCTTATTTAACATCTATATTAATTCAATTAGCAACAACATTAACAATTCTAGAATTTTTCTCTATGCTGATGATGTTATTCTGATTACTACAGATGAAAGCCAAATTCAAGCACACAAAAATTTGCAAATAGACATAAATAATATAAGCAAATGGTCATCTTTAAATAGAATGAAAATAAATGGAGAAAAAACGAAAATTATGGTAATTAAAAATAAAAATAAAATTTTAAACAATAATCTAATAATAAACTTACATGAAATGGAATGTTCAAATATTAACCAAAGCAATAATGATGTCATGAACACATGTAATTGTAAAAAACTGGAAATAATCTCAACATCTAAATACCTTGGAATATATATTGATAATAAATATAATTGGAATAGACAATATGAGTTTGTAATAGGGAAGTTGAACTCATATTCTTTTCTTTTCTATCATATCAAAAATGTTTTTCCATTTAAACAAAAACTTATAATTTACAAATCTCTTGTGGATTCTCTCTTAAATTACGGTCTGGAATGTTGGATCAATATTAATAAACAACAAGTAGAAAATATAAATAAATTGACTATGAAAATATTCAATAATACATGCATAAATTTTAAATATAAATAAAAAAAAGAACGAATAAGAATAAGAAAAAAATATGGAATATTAAAAATCAATGAAAAATTTATATACAAAATTTTGATAAAGAATTATTTTGAAGTAATAAGAGAAAGAAATTCGCAAGAAGAAGAAATAAATACTAGGTACAACTGGTATAAAATCTTTAAATTGGATAAAATTAAAAATAACTTTGGAAACAGGTTAACAAATTACGTTAAATACAAAATTTTCAGTCAAATCAATATTAATCAAAATGAAACTCTAACATTTAAACAAATAAAACAGAAATTGATCTCTGATGTGGTGGATGGGTTAATTAAATATTAAGAATAAAATTAATACTAATTTTGAGTGAATAATTTATTTATTATCTTTAATTGGTGATTTAACTTTTAGATCAATAAATCAAAATTCTCAGTCCTATACCACAGGTATACAGTTTATAAGTATACCTAATGGGACTGATAAACATTTAAAAAAAAAAAAAATGTATCAGAAGACCTCACAGGCATTTATTGCTTTGTATTCATAGTACATTACTCGTAGTTCTCCTCACTGGAAAATTTCAGTCTGATCCAGTAAACCTCCACTTTCACTTCTCTTGTGCTGATCGAAGTTACTGTCAAGGGAAGGCTTTCAACTTGAAACTTCGTTTTTACCCATTCCACGGATGATATATTGTGAGAATTTACACAAATGGACGTGACAACCGCTAGGGAAGGGGGGTTAAAAGCCGCAGAATCAAAAAATGCAATATTTCGTAATCACTTTGGCAGGTAGGATGTACATGTTTTATGATAAAACTTAAACGTAATAAAGACAACTAGAGCAATGTAACGAATACAGAGCCATGAATGAGAGGAAAAAAAATATTGGGGAGACTAATATACAGAGTGAAAATGTGGATCAATTAAGACAAAGTGTTTTATCAGAATGGGAACAAAATAAAATAGCAATTTTTTAATAATTTTGGAACATTACAGAAAGCCGTTTTCGTATTGAATGTTAGCTCCAACACGTTTTCAAACGATTCGAAATCAACACCAGTATGATAGCCTTCTTGTTTGCAGTATCATCTTTGGAAATTTATCAAATATTGTTTTTCTCATCTCTGCAATAGGTAAAACATTAGTAGAAACTCCATTTGACGTTGGAATCCTTCCCTTGTGAAAAAACAACTGAACTCCGAATGTTTCCTCTGAATTCATTGCTCATCTATATCTTGGGAAGTTGGGTCGTACAATCTGTATGGTTGCATATTCCCTTCCTCAGTAGCTATTGAACCAATTACAAGAATTGCCTTGTTTATCGGTTGTTCTGTTTTATTTTTAATTCCAAAATTTTTATTCATTTTTCATCTGCAAGATAGCGTCCATACACACACTGTTTTCAGACGTTTGTTATCATTCAGTCAATATGCGTCTCTGTCAGCTTCACTACACTTTCAATTCTATTTGTGTCATCTGAACTGATTCAACCTACTTATTTTCTCCAACTTGCCTTCTTACGCAATCCAAAATTTAATCAATCATCTTAATTGGATGATTCAAAGCTATCCAATCCAAAAACAAAAACATGTACCTGTTTTCATATGAAAAAACAGATACAAAAACAATCCTGTCCCTAAGATACAGGTTTAGAAAATTCCCTAAGAAAATAATTAAATTCATATCAATGCAATCAAGGTAATGTATTGAAAAAATTGATACAAATTGAAAAAAAAAAAAAACGAAATAATTTTCACCCTATACGTTATCTTGTTTTAATTTTGAAGACTGCTTACAAGATGACATAATATATCCTTCCGCCAGAAAGAGCACAAGATGTCAGTATCAATATTTTGCCTTTATAATGGAAGTTAGTTGAATTTAAGACAGTAACTACTGTTAAAAAATGTTGGGGAAAAATATCTAAAATTTAGTCTTAATTCTTTTTAAATCTCTAAATTTGTTTAAAGCTTTTGTTTAATATATCCACATTATAAACACAAACGTAGAAATAAAATTATAATTTTTCGATCAAGGCAGTATCTTGTTGATAATTGTATACATAAGGTCTACGACAATATATTATATTCATTAAAAATGAAAATATCTAAATTTTTTCTTGAATAATAGATATAAACTTTTTTTTTTTTTTAAGTTCACTCCTCGATTTTATGATTCTGAAATGAACTGCTGATATTCAGTAAAAAAGATTATTTTTATTTTATTTTTGTAAGCTCATGTCAGTGAGGATATAAAATGAACATCAGTAAATATTCATTAGCATATACAGTGGAATCTGGCTATTCATACAGAATTCGTTCCAGGAGGCTGTAGGAATTGCGATTTGTACGAATGTTGAATCAATTTTTCCCATTGGAAATAATGTAAATAATAGAGAAGGTGGTATTTTGGAACCCCACTTTGTCTTTTGGTCACCATGGTTCACCAATAAGCTTGAAATCCAAACTGAAAGCGTAAATAGCTTTAGCAACATCCCAGCTAACTATCCTAAATGGCTAGCTACTATCCCTAAACCGAAAGATATTATTTTTTTGTAAAATGTGAAAAAAGTCAAAATCGTGATCCGGGTGATTGGGGGAGGGTAATTTGGAACCCCATATTTTTTTTTTCATAAAAATTCAATATCTTGCTTAAAAACATGGTTTTGTTTATTAAAAATAGATATCCAACAAGGATGGTCAGTTTGACATTTACATTATAGCATTCCAATGGTCTGAAAACAGTTTTAAAGAATTAAAATGAAACAGTAAATTGAGAAAAATAAAAAAAGTTTAGCAAAAACAAAATAAACAGTTATTGGCAGTAATCACATGCATAGTAGTCTTGTTCCGCCCAGCACATTCGTTGTGTGCCCAACAACTGCACATAACACATTGTACCCACAATTCCCCTGGTCGCGAAGTTGCAAAAGTCTCATCGCAAAATAGGCATTTGGCATCCTCTTGACATGGCTCATCTTCCCCAGCTGGGGGTTCAAAATCTGAATCTCCAGATTCAGCTGCCACAAAGTCTTCTGCTTCAGATGACTCATCAGAAAAGCTAGCAGATCCCTTTCTCGCAGCTTTTTCTCTCCTGACCATAGGGTTCCAAATTACCCACCACTTTGGGGTTCCAAATATCTCGCATTCGCCATTTTGGATTAGTGTTGATCTACCGTGTAACAACTTGTAGATTAATAACATGTTTCATTGGTTATTGGCAAAAGAAGAACTGTACAACACATATGATGCATTAAAACGTAGTTACCTCCACTGTAGGAGAAACAGAAAATATAAACACTTACCTCAAAAAAAGTTCTCAAACCGCGTTCAGCAACAAACACATCTACGCTTCATCTAACGAGCAGCAAGTAAACTGATGCGTCGAGCCTGTGGTCGGGGGGGTGAGGGCAACAAGTTAAAAGTTCCACCGGGATGGTGCGATACCTACCTGTCAGTTAAATGTCAGGGTTCCAAAATACCACCTTCTCCTCTAATAATATTTTAATCTTATATATTCGTAAAAATTCGTTGACTAGTAAAGAAATCAACGATAATTTTAGAATAAAAAATACCTAAAAAGTTTTGAAATAAATCTGAAAAATCGAGTTTTTAAAAATGATGTCCTTTTTTTTAAATATATTAAACAGCTTCAAATTCTTGTCCTTCAGTGTGCTATTATTTATATAGAATATTTTTTTTTTTTTAATTTTTTTTTTATTTATTCATTTTAAATTTACATTACAGTCATGCTAGAGGGATAAACAAAAATATAGCACGACCCCCAATTTTTCGAAATCATTTCAAGAAAAATCAAAAAATCAAAAGTAAATTAAAATGTAGGCTACAAACAATTTTTATTTTCACTACAATGAATGAATAACCTAAAATTTCATTTAAGTGCAGAAATGAATTAATTTCATTTAATTTCACCTAGCGGCACGTAGAGGATTTTCAGTATATTATTCTAACGGAAATCCTCAGGAACGCAGATTGAAGTTAGTTGTATAGTTAACATTACAATAATCGTAAAAAATAATCGTAAATTATGATAATTGAGAAACGAAACTGAACTAGCACAGCTGATAAAAGAGCGCGGCACGGAAATGCACGAGGAAATGCACGCAAGGCGATATGCAGGAGTTGTATTGCAGATGGTCTACGTTCAAGCGCTATTTAAAATGCAAGACTGCGAAAATAATGTGTGCTGTTTTTGAGATTGTATTTTCCGAAAAAAACCTTGCGCTATATTCGGGCCAATACGGTAGTTCGGTAAAAAGAATGACTTTGCCAATCTAAAGTGGTGTGTAGTTCATTGAACTAGTTCCTGAAAAAGCTCGATGTATTTTTCTATTAAAAGTTCCGAAAATTGTTAAATACGGTTAATTCTTTTGAAGGTTCTTGCCTTCAAAATTCTTTAGTTCTGGGAATTAATAAGAGATTTAATAAGATTTTAATTTCTATATAATAAAAGAAAACAAAATTCCTATTCCACGTTGTGGTAGTTGAATTCAATTTCTATAATTTTAATTTAAATATTTTCGGACTCTCCCAGCAACTTCCAAAAAACAAAACAAAACTGAATCATTTAAATACCGTCCAATCATACGGCTGACTTCTCATTATTCTCATGTTCACGGATTCGATATCGACATGGACGATACTTTCAAATGACAGCTATCGTAAGACCAATGGGATATTTTATTTTAATATAGAAATACGGATTATGGAAATTAAATTAACTCAGTTCATTAATTTAACTGAAATTATTTTTAAAAATTTTCTTTAAATTTATTTTAAATGCTAATGATTTATATTCACATAACTGTAAAGGAAAGTGTAGGAAGCGTAATGAAGATTTTGACGAAAACTTTTTTTTTTTTTTTTTTAATTTCTCTTCTATTAAGACATGTTTACGAAACAAAAAATGTAATTAAGAATTGTAAAAATAAAAAAGATTTTCTTAATAAAATTTAATATTTTTTTTAAATAATTTATTTGCCTTACAAAGTTTGCTAATACATAATAGATATGAGTGCGACTTCCCTGTGCCTTATAGGTAGTCCCGTCGAGAAGGCAGGCAGGGAGTCAATTACAGGCAATAAAAATAAAAGAGCATTCATTACTGGTAACATAGTAGACAGTATAATATAACAGACCATAATACAAAATTCATTGAAGCTAATAAAAATATAATATAATGGGGATAAAAATGAACAATTGTAATAAAAATGGATAAAATTACACAATTTTAGAGTTAAGATTTGGTGATATATACACAACTCTTCGTGAAATAATAAACTATATAGCTAAATAATTTCATTTAATTCATTAACAGCAAATTTCGGATAAGAGGTTAAGCCTAGCTAAAATACATGGAAAGTAAAGAGAAATAGCGAAATAAAGCAAAGGAAAGGATAGGATTGGAAGATATCTGGTGAGAGTAGACATTTGCGATTTGAAAGGTAAGGAATTCACTGATGAATTGGAGAGAAGAGAAGGTGAGAATAACAACTGTATAAGTGTAAAAGGTTATGTTAGTGTAAACAAGTGATGTTTAGTTTTCTTTTGAACTGTTTTAAACTGGGACTTTCAATAATATTGTGGGGAAGTTTATTCCATAGACAAGGAGCAGAATAGCTAACAGCTCTTTTTCGATAGTTTGAAGAGATTCCTGGCGTGAATAGAGTTGAAAAGGTTCTTGTATTGTTGGATGTGACTGTGGCTTAGTAGTTAGTGTGATAGAAATTATTTAATAAAAATATCTCTTCTAAGTGAAGGAACCTAACAGCCAGTTGTAGAGGTCATAGAAGGAGATAACTATATTTACGCCAGAGAGATTTAGTCGAGTGTTGCACTGGCTATTGCACTGATGCGATGGG
>JAFIDM010007171.1:0-13500 GCA_023159025.1 Thereuonema tuberculata
AAATAAATAAGAATGAAATCCTTTTTACAAACTATCGTTATTATCATTCTTTCATTATTACATTAGAATAATATTTAAGAAGGCTTCAAATATATTATTTATAATTTAAGAATTTTATTGAGAAATAGTTCATAAGTTATTTCTGCTTCCACATTTCTACATTTGTTCCTGTATTTACAATTTCTAACATAAATGATTTCAATAGTTTTTCTAATTATACTATTTTCTTCTTTACTTGAAAATTTGATATCTTGTTTTTCTCACTATGAATTATTCATAGAAATATTTATTTTAATAAAGAAATGATAGTGATACCTTTTTATTTTTTTCTATTATATCTTTGTAATAATAAAAAAGTTATAACTTATATGTTTGATTATATCTTTACCAAATACCAATAATGATTGAATTATAATTTTAACTCTTGATTTTCTAACATGTTAAGCTCACGGAATCTCAGGTTAATCCTCAAGTGAGATATTGGTAATAAATAGCAATACTCATACGATGTGAGAAATAGTTATGTAAGATATAACATATAAATAGTTATAATAAAAATTCCTAATTCTTAAATAACAACAAATAATTTATCTCTTTTAATATATAAATTTAAATTAATTCTCAACATAATTATAAATATCCCAAAATAATGTGAAGAATTATCTTTTACATTTCGAATTTAAAAACTTAAGAAAGGGATGGAGGAGGGGTTCCTTATCAAAAAAACCTTTGGTATCCATGTGTTTCAACTAAAGATAATATCATAATCTATTTCTTCAAAACAGCATATAAACAGCCTTTCTTCTATGTAATGGCGATCCGCGCTGGGCAGGTTTTCCCGGGGTTCTCCCATTTCCCTTGCATTTCTCACACCATCCTTTCTCAGTCTTTCTCTCCGTCTGTTCATATTTCCGTGGGATAGCACAATAGATCTTTCAGGTCGCAGTGCTTGGCTGTCAAGCCATCAACGCTCACCACATTACATTACATTACATTTTTCTATGTAATTTAAATACAAATAACAAAACTAATTTATACAATTTTCTTCTTAATAAGGTTAATACAATATTTTTGAAGGAATTATTAACTTTCGGAAGTTTCTTTCCTTACAATTTTCATTTATTTTCCAGTACATTTAAAATTGTAAAGATTTTTCTTTCTTGCTGAGTAGTCAAATGTTTCTTTCTCTACTCTTTATATACTATTTATTATAATTATATATTAATAATAGATTGTGAAGACACCACTGCTAAGTCCTATTGATTTACCTTGTTAGAAATTAAAATAAGGTATAACTTACCTCATTGGAGAACTGGAAAGCACTGAAGAAGATCACAAACAGACTCACTAAACAACTGATAATGCTAATAACACAGTTAAACATTGATCGTTGACTGATGGTTTTGGTGAGGATTAGTTGAGTAAAAACACTGTATACAGCACCACAGATACGAATGCTGCAAATAATAATTCTAAAACAAAGAAATGGAGAAAAAACATTGCGAATGCTTTTAACAAGATATATTAAACAACCGTACAGATGTAGTAGAGTTTTCAGCTGTATTTTGTTGATTCCAAAAGAATTCAGAAAACCTCGGAAGCATCTTACATAATCAGAATAGGTTTTGCAGAAAGAAAAAAAAAGATACCAATAGTAATTATGGTACTAACTTCCCAATATACGTTTAGAAATTCTAAGCCTATACCAGTAAATGTAATTGTCGATTGCCAATAAAATGGAAAACTCATATTCACTGCTATGCTAAACAAACTAGGGACTAATACGACAGAAATAATAGAAAAACATCCATTTCTTTGATACCCTAATTTCTTACGAAGGAATGTTTCATTATCTTTCACTTCCTTGAAATGTTTTCGACATTTCAACATCACATCTAAAATCAGAAACGGAAGAATTATCAATTGAGTCATATAAACAATTGTCAGAATTTCAAGAGATGACCTCAGGACATCGTCAGTTATATTCAAATAAGAGAATATGTCCTTACTTTTACGGATAAATGTACAATAAACAATAGCTCCAACAAAATAGAACAATCTTATTAAACAACAATATATGAAATCAATGCTTTGAAATGTAAATCGCAAATGCATTGATGTATCGGTTTGAAATGGAACAAAACCAAATACCTTTAGAATTATCGCTAACATTCTAAACATTCTGTAAGAAAAGGGCATATTGTTATGTTGGTGAAATAAGGGACCTTCCATATCGAATAGATTTTACAATCACTTACGAAATTAACTTATAATTCAATCCCAAAAATATAAAATCGATTACTTCCAATTCACTGAAAATATTTTTTTTAAAGCTTTGAAATTTTACATAAGTTTTGAAGAAAGAAAAAGTCAAAAAACACGAACTCTATTTAAATTTCAAATTGAAGAATTGGCGTTGAAAGTAAAATGAAAGTGTCAGAGGAAAAACGATGCTACTTCAATTGAATGGAAGTAATATTTGAGATCAATATGTTCATGGTCAGTTATTGATTCACGATTTCAAAAGAAATCACATGTTTGAGCATGCGCACTGGAGATCTTGTACTTATTAGAGAATTGAGAAGTTGTTATATTTTATTTTTTAATTTTGAAAAATAAAAAAATATATATTTGGTAAAGGTAAATTATTCATAAATTGTTTTAATTATTATAAAGCATTGAGAAATGACACAGAAATAAAAAAATATCTACGCTTTCATCTGGAAGAGTTTGGGACGGACCGTTTCGTCCTTTTCAGGGACTCATCAGCCAACCCACTCTCTATGCTTTATATTTATTTCTGGCACGTTAAATCATTTGAGGAGCTTAGTTTCAAAACCCGCCATCTCCAACAATTGAAAATTCCGAACCAATGGAGTTTTTTGCTCAGTTCAAATCAAAACCCACCGTTTGCATACACTTTAACTTCAAAAACCGCTATGACAATTAGTCTGGTTGCAAGTGTACATCCGTGGGATTTTTGATGATACAAGCATGGGAGTGGTATCAATCTCTTCGTTATAACATGGAGAATCAGTATTTGGATGGTGGACAGTAGCCACTAGTGGCAGATTAATCTTATACTCAAAAAACAAAATGGCCGCCGCTGTGCCGTACATTGTACTGGTTTTTCATGTTTATCTCGTAAAATACAATATTTATGACAAAATGACCTATTACTAAAAGTATTCAGTATTAAATTCTACACAAAATATGTTCTTAGGGTACTTTGTGTACGGCTAATCTTTAACATAGAAATTCGGCTTTGAAATGAAGAATTTATGATTTTGTTTTCCAAAAAGTGCAAAGAGTGTTGTTTTTTTTTTATTTGCAAATATATAAATGTTAAGTTTACAATTGAATTACATAATCTAAGACATTATTAGACTTCAAAGTTAATACAAAGACCAAATATATGTCTACTGTATTTTACTAAACAACAGTTTATCAATTACAATCTCCATCATAAATCTCGTCTTCACTTTCTCTAGCTGATTCATTGCATTCATCTATGTCTTCCGTATCCTAATACCCTGGTTTCACAGAACGACTTAAAACGCGATTTCTCGCACTTTCTCGTTTCTGAGAACCACGTGACCAGCCAGACCGGAAGTCGGTAGCGCTGTCCGAGTTTTGACAAGTAGTTATACCGAATGAAGTCGTTTCCAACATGGCTGCCAACGTGATCACCTCACCGCAACGAAAGCAGCACACAGAGTGGACCGAAGGAGAGACGATTATTCTAATAGAAATGTGGCGGGAGAATATTGACGATTTCCGAAGAATGAAAAGAAATCATCGGATTTACGAAAAGATGAAGTTAGAATTGGAGGAATCCTACAAAATAGAGAAAACCTCGGCAGAAATTAAAAATTAAATAGATAATTTGACAAAGAAATTCAGGTACATTTCCATTCGAAGCCTTTTTGCTTTACGCTTATAGGCTTCAAATAATACCTTACATTGATGTATTTTAACGTCGAGCATCTGAAGCTGCGAAATCATAGACATAAACATAAAAACGAACATTTGTTTTTGACCTTGATGCGGAACACAAACTTTGCTGATTGGCGCCATTTTGGTTTAGCACAATCCCAGCATGCATTGCCCAACAACTAGATCCCAAAATGCATTGCAAACAAACTGGTTTTTCTTCTCTCTCATGAAATCAGTCAAGGTCCGATTATTCGTTTCGGATGCGTCACAAACATACGTCACAGGACTGAACGAGTTTCTAAATCGACTTTTTCTCCCGGGAAACCAGGGTATTGGAGTTTTCACAAAGTTCTGGATCACCTTCACATCTACACATTTCTGTGCACTTTAGTCCATACATGAGACAGGTGCGTGGTGGACAACAGCGACCTAGGGAGCATATGCAACTACAAAGCTCTGCCATAAGATCTGGAACACAAGGCAAGGTGCAAGCAATTGGTTCAAACCTTCCTCCATCGTACGTCTATCCGAAGCTGAGTAGTGACGGTATGACTGGGTTTGGGTTGATATCTTGATTCCACACAAGTGCCTGAACATGAGCTCTTAACAGTGCAGGAGTTACAGCAGCTTTTGTTGGTGGAAGATTTTCATCTTGACACTGTTTTTTTTGTGAAAAGCCACCATTGCACATTTCCAATCTCAGTCATTGTAGTTTTTGAAATATATAATTGACAAACAAATGACCCCAAAGCGTTTCTGACATCGTCTGGAAGAGTGGGTATTGTACCAATCTTTGCTAAGGCCTCTAGTAGGTCATCATTGACGGAATTGAATGTTTTCCACCATTTAAGCTTCCCTTTATTGACAAATGTCCCAGTGACATCTGAACCAGATAAGGCATGAAGTCCAGGGAGAGCAGCAGATTTGAGTAATCCCAGTGACTTGTGGATGGAAGCTATGTCAACAAACCTTTTCATTCCCTGCCCAAGGAAAATTCCAAATTGTGATGTCATTTGAGGAAATCGCCTTAAGGCTAAAACCAGAACATCTGTGTCTGGCAAATAAACGTGCGTTGTTCTGTATCCTTGTTGTGATATGTATACTCCGTGAAGTATGATTTTTGTATCTGCTTCTTCCTGTGTGGTCCGAAGGCTTGACACATCTGTTCCATCTGATGATGATGCTTGATCTCGCCAACTAACTATATATTTATTGTTATTGCTCACTCCCCATTGAAATATGTGACTAGAGAGAAACTCTGTAAGCTTTGTTTTTATTATGAGCAAGCAAATTCTTCATTGAAGTTTTGCTAACTATCATTTCAGATGTTATTTTGTAACGGATTGGATCACTGCCCAGTTGCCGAATACGTCTCATTTCATTTTTTAATGAATCCTCCTTATACGTGTCAAACACAACATGTACTGAATTGTATGCATTGAATTTGTCACCAATCCACTTGCCTAAGTGTATTCCTAGATCACGACATGTTTTTACAGTGTTACGTTTATTGTAAGTGTGCAGTAGAGCCATTCCATCAATTATAGCCGCGATTTTGTCCGATCCGTGTGAGTCATCTGTTGGATGTGATAGTGGTGAACTGCTGTCAATCTGTTCTTCATTTGATGGCAATGACTCCAAAATCGCTGCAAGTTTGGATTTGTTGGAACAGTGTTGCATTTTCCCATCACTAGCAAACAATGATTTTGGGAGGGGTGAAAATTCGTAATTGCTTAGATTGAACTTTATGACAATATCATCTCTGCTTCGAGATGCAATCAATAGCCTAGACATAAGTGAGAGATCTGTTTTCATAGATGCAATTTTGTCTTTAAGGACAACTTTAATCTTTTTTGCTGACGCTTTACAAGTTTTTGTGGGATATTTCTTCATTGTAGACCAAAATTGTGTTTTGTGGCTATTTATACGCTCTGCCATGAAAGATTCCTCCAACTTTTTACCCACTTCTGCTACGTTACTTACAAAATCTTGCACGTCCTCCGGGATCGTAGTGTTTGAGTAAGAATGTGGCTGAGTTGTTGGTTTTTACACTGAAAAGAGTTGGTAGAATTTTTAAATGCATCTTTCAGTTTCAAGACATTGCGATTCTGGCGTTTTTGGGCACTATTTAGAAGCCCGTGGTGATTCGTCTGTCCAACAGTTTTCATCTCAAGCAACATTTCTGTCTCATTTGAAATTCTGTTCAGTTCGGTATTTACAAAGAAGAAACTATTTCTGGCATTATCATTTTGTGTAAAACCTACCAGTCCTCCTTGCATTTTCAATTTTCGGTTTTGGTGCTCTAAGGCTTCATCTGCACCTAGGGCACAGAAGGGTACACATTACGATTGATAATCCATTTTCCCTCTATGAAGTTTTTCCAGATATCTGGATCTGTTAATTGTAATACATCCATCTCAGCAAGATACAGTGAAATCATTCGTGCATAATTTAGTCTATTAAGAGCAAAGAAATATTTCAGAAAGTCATGAAAAGAAGCCTGGCTGAGATTCCAATCAGATGTTCTAACAGATCTGATAAAGCACAGCATAGACTGTACCATATCCATATATGAACATGCCATCTTGAAGACTGGTTCCACTGATTTCCTAGAACTCACAAGTCTTTTAATTTCTTCAAGTATCCTATTTTCTTTAATGAAATAGATTACTGCATCATGTTTTTGTTTAATATTGGTTTCATTCTTAGAATGTAAACTCACTGCCAGTTCATCTAATAGAGGTTGTAACAAGGTAATTTTTCCCGGGTGTTCCTTGTCAAATTCTTCTAGAAGAAGAATATTTAATGTGGTTGTAATAGTTAAATGGGCTTCAATAGCTCTCCTTATGTGTCTTCCCTCTAGTATTTGTTTCATAGTCACCGAGGAGTACAAATCGCATTCGACCCACAGCTCTGGTATTCCACTTCCACATATGAACTCACCAATTGTTCTAAGTTGAGCTATTATTATATGCAGCTTTCCAGGCTTCAATATCCATTTGCCTTTGCAATCTTCTTTTGCCATTTCAAGCTGCTTTAAAGATTTAGAAATTGCCATGTCAGCTGTAACAACGACTTTGTTTGTCGTTTTATTTATGGATTCGTTTAGGTTTTCAAGTTGCCTCATAACTGTTAACTGAACAGAACTATTAGTTGGAGGCTCTGGAAATACTGGCAGCAAGGAAACTCTGGAAACACATTTCACATCTCCTAAATATCTGTTATACCCAATCCATGTGGGAGAGGAGATAGATATATCATTACCATTCAATATGGATCTTCATAATAGGAACCAAACACTGTCAGACCATATTGCTTTCTGATGTCACCTTATTGTTGGACAATATTGGAAACGACAGTTTCTGGACAACATGTATTCCAGTTCGTAGGTTTTGTACAAGAAAGGATTTTTGGTAAGACATCTTCAAGAGATGGTAATGGCAAATTATTTGATAAGGCCAATGATATTGGAGCATGTCGATCAGACTTTTTTACATCTTGGTAAACAGTTACAGCCGTCCCATGAAATGTCCTTCTTCCATCAATGGTGTCTTCACAAAAGTCAATATTGTCCATAGCACAATGAATAAACCTGTCAGTAACCAAATCTGGTGGTATGTACACGCCCTCATTGCTAATGATCCTATTAACCACACTTCTTACAATATCTTTTTCAATTCTCAGGACTCTTGAGTAATCAATACTGCACCCGACGTTATGCATGAGTTTGATCAAAGACTTACTTCGTGTTGTATTATGAATAGTTAAGCCACAAGCCACTTGAAGAGGTAGGTCTCGACTGTGATGGAAACTTAAACATGTTTTGTTTTCTACTTGTCTTCGAGAAAGACAATTTGACATGCGCATCTGTGATATATTTCTTGCTCGTCTCTGTATATCTTCGTTCTTTGTTATTTGATTTTCATTAATATTTTTTCAATCGATTACAAGAAATTAATTAAAGTAATTCCCTCTGTTGTGGCTCAATAAAATAGGATTGAAAAAAGACACTTACTCAGAGTATCGAACCCCAAAAACACACTGCTTCCTGGAAATCCGAGTCTCCACGCACACAAAGAAAAATGATGTCTCTCCCGTCTTTTCCTGCAATGTCCAAAGTCTAACATCACTCGGACAACAATTTAGCCTTGCACCCATGTCCCATTCTAATCCTACCTATTAAGCCACAACATTACATGTACAAAGTTACAAAAAGGTGATATTGGTAAGTAATATTAGAGATTTCAAGCATCTGAGTTAATTTTATATTCACAAAATCAACAAAACAAAATCATAAATTCTTCATTTCAAAGCCGAATTTCTATGTTAAAGATTAGCCGTACACAAAATATCCTAAGAACATGTTTTGTGTAGAATTTAATACTGAATACTTTTAGTAATAGACCATATTGTCATAAATATTGTATTTTACGAGATAAACATGAAAAACTAGTACCATGTACGGCACAGCGGCGGCCATTTTGTTTTTTTAGTATGAAATTAATCTGCCACTAGTAGCTACTGTCCACCATCCAAATACTGATTCTCCATGTTATAACGAAGAGATTGATACCACTCCCATGCTTGTATCATCAAAAATCCCACGGGACATAGATTTTTGTACACTTGCAAACAGACTAAATGTATTATGATACGATTTCGATACGAGTGCTGTTTCAAAGCCCGCCATATCCAAAGCAAATGCCTTATCAAACCCCACTATATCCAAAACTTAATTTTGAAGATGGCGGGTTTTGAAACTAAGCTCCTCATTTGGTTGTTCTAACTATTATTTCAATAAAAATAAAGAACCAAACCTGTATTTAAAAAAAAAATTAAATAAAAAAGAAATAAATTTTCTGAAAATTATATTAAAAGCACTAAAAGAAACGAAACTAAAGACGAAATTGTTTGATTTAAAATTATTATGAGAGAGATCAAAAATGATTTTTAACTTTTCGTAAATTTTGCAGGTTATATGAGAAATCTTAATTTGCCTTTAATACAGGATCTCTCATAAGTCTGCACTCATAAGGTGGCGGAGCACCATCCTGTTGAACATTGTCAAGTATGTAAAATTCAAGAAGATGGGATCTGTTGTAGATAAACCTCGCAGCGAGGACATCAACAGTTGAACAGACATCTTCTAATGTCCTGGCAGAGTACTTTAAAAGCCCAGAAGAAGTCCCTCCGCAAATTATCCACAGAGACAAGGGTCACTGAATGTCCATGTACCATATATTGAAAAGCAGTAAATCCAAGATGCAGTTGTTACAAACATTAATTGAGGATGTTTCCTGTATGAGAGTCGAATTCTGCGATTGGGTTCTGCAATATGAGATTAATTCTACTTTTTCGTTTACTATCCTGTTTAGTGACGAGGCCAAGTTTTAAGTAAAAGGGCAGATGAATAAGCAAAACACACATTACTGGTCACCACAAAACCCCATTGGATGCAGGCTTCAAGGCAATGTCGCCTTGTGTGGGATATGGAATGATCGAATTATCGGCTCCTTCTTTTTTCAGCAGCCTGTGACTGAACAGATGTACTTGCAAATGCTCACCAGAAAGAATTACCATCAATCTTAAATTCAGAAGAGGATTTCCCAACGTGGTTTCAACAGGACGGTGCTACGCCGCATTACACCCTATGGGGCTCCAGACTTATGGGACACCCTGTATAGATTTTTCTTTTCGCAATTGATAGAGCTTATGTTTTTCGATTTCTTATTTAGGGTAGACTGGGGAGATGACAACTGGATACAATGCCATTATCGTTGTCATTTGTTTGTGACTGACAGATGTAAATATAAGTATATATGTAAATTTTCTTCACAGCGCAGTGAACACAACGGTATCTTTCCGATTGCAATATCATTAATATTTGGTTAAAAACAACGAAAATAAGCTAAGAGCACTGTTAACTCAGTTTTGTTATGAAGGAATGAGCTAAGACTGATAAAGAATATTCTATACGTCTTACCTTTGCAATGGCGCCTTACCTCAAGCATTGTGACATCTTACCCACGAAGGATGGACAAAATGCCATTTTGTAAGGTTTTCTAAACAGGCTTTTACTCAGACTTACGGATGATACACAATCCTGCCAATTTGTTTTCACGTACATTAACGTACAGGGAATATGCATGAGTAAAATATTATGATTATAATTCATTGACTTTTGGGGTGGCAAGGCACTAATTGAAGATAATTCCTTTGACTAATTGGATGATTTGTTTTTCATTTCATTTCATTTAATATTCAAAATAAATCGTCGGAACCGCAGTGGCGCCTCAAAACCAAAAATTAACAATAAAAAAACTCACTAATGAAATATTAGTGAGAAAATTCATGTGCCAGCAGTCCGCCGGTCTCAATGAATTTTTTAATGCATAAAAAATTCAAACTGCGTATTCAATTATTAATAATGGGTGAGACCAAAAATTATTTATCAAGTGACATCCTGGAACAGCTTTCCATGTTCTTGCAATGTGAAATTTTCACTAATATTTCATTAGTAAGTTTTTTATTGTTGTTTTATGTTTTGAAGCACTATTGCAATTCCGACATCTATTCCTATTAGCCTCGATTCTGCGACCCCGTTGTTTACTAGTGACTGCTCCGGGCTGATGATTGCCAAAGAGCGTGAAACAGCTGTCCCAGTTAAACAAATGGATTGCTGTCACTCGGTAAACAATTGGGTCTCATCCATTGTTATTCAAAATAAATGTTTCTCATTTTATTTTTCATATCAGAATTACTTAAATGATCTCAGTCTATTTAATATCCCATGTTATTTAATCCCACTCTTTTTCATTGACATATGGAAAATGCTCATTGCTTAATAAATAAATAATTTAATTTAATAAATAATAATTCAATAAATAATAATTGCTTAATAAAAAATAATGATTCAGAGTTAACAGTGCTTTCATTATTATTTAAATTTGTTTTTAATTTAAAAATCTTAAATTTTTAAATGAATTTTAAACAAGCTTTACTAAAAACTACCATGAAACTAAGTTAGAAGAAATTTTAGTAAAGTTCAATACTCAATCACAAACAAATTCAATAGTTTATCTTAGACCTAACTTACAAAGAGATAAAAAATATTATTCAGAATTTAAAAAACAAAAATTCTTAAGGCTTTGATAATATAAAAATACAAGAAATAAAGAAATATAATGAGGAATTCTCAGATTAATTTCAATTATAATTAATTTGATAAAAACTCAAGGTTCATTCCACAAAGTTAGAAAATCTGAAAAATAATACCAGTTTATAAAGGAGGGAAAAAAAAGATAATTATAGACCAATATCAATTTTATCCAACTTATCAAAAATTGTAGAAAAAATACTTAACAAATACTATTTATAATTATGTTAATAAGTACAACTTACTAAATTACAATTAATATGTTTAAAAACTGGAATTTCACTTAATATTATAGAAAATCTCCATAACTACATGTTAACTTTCAAAAATCCTTTACTCGTGATATTTCGCAAATTTTGAATAAAATTTGCGAAATATCACGAGTAAAGGATTTTTGAAAGTTAACATGTAGTTATGGAGATTTTCTATACAATTAATATGCTTATCAGAAAACTAAAATCACTCATATTCTATTAAGTAAGTTAACCAATATCCTAAACTAAGATCTCCATAAAAGTATTACTAATTTACTAATTTTTATAGATTTTAAAAAAGCTTTTGATTCAATAAATCATACGATACTGATATGGGTATAAGAGGGAATTTAAATAAATTGATTGAAAATTACTTACAAAATAGGAAATTTAGAATTAAAATAGAAAATTTCACAAATAAACTTTTCAATCTCAAAAATTGTACCTCAGGGCTCTAATTTAGGACCATTATTATTCATCCTATTTATAAACTCAGTATTTAAGACAATTAAGTTTTCAAAAATATTTATTTATGCTGATGGTGTACTTTTATTAAATGATAACGTAAAAAAAGAGAAAGCACAAATACAATATGATTTGAATAATATAATCTCTTGGTCAAGTATAAATAAAAAGTCAAAAAATCAACAAAAGACAAAGCTCATGATAATAAAGACCAAAAATAAACCAATACAGTATAATATTAATATCAAATTACATAATAAAAAATGTAGGAGCATCAATAATACAAATTTGGAATGTAATTGTAGAAAAATCGAAGGTGTAAATGTCTATAAATGCTTGGGAATTTATCAATATAAATTGTTATATTGATAACAATTTAAACTGGAATAACCATTATATATTTATTATTAAAAAATTAAACTCGTTTTTGTATATGTTTAGACATATTAGAGATTTGTTTCTACAAAAACATAAGATTATGATATATGAAGCATTTATTGACTCTTTCGTGTGTTATGGTTTCATGAATTGGATTTTTCTGAGCAAATGTGAAATTAAAAACATTGATATAATAATTAACAAAATATTTAATACGATTAATAAAAATTATAAAATACTATGAATAATCATATTCAGATTGTGATGCTTGGATGTTTAGTTGTCATCAAACAAACCTCCAGTGGTCACCTTGTCACTTACAACAATTATTCTCTAATATTGCACAGATAACTTATTCCTATGGTGCTTATGTCTTATAATATCTTAAACCAACCTAATACTTTTTATTGATTGTTTCAGAACTAAAATGAATACTTTGTGGACATTAACGATGCACATCTGCCATAACTTTAGAACACTTCCGTTCTACTATCGGTCCGTGTATTATCTAGATTTGAAGCTCGAACGCATCAGCTTCCAAATCTCAATCCTTTCGAATTAACTGCTTATTAGGACAAGGTTTTCTTATCTGCTATAATAAGCACGTCCGCTCAGTTAGGTTTCTATTTCGTATGTATCTCTATCATCAATCCTACAAGCTCGAACGCTTGGTTTTCCTTCTAGAAATCTAACAGGCCTATAGCACAAGCTCGTCCGCTTGGATCTTCGAACCTAATTCTCGAAACATAAACCCTATAGCACAAGCTTGTCCACTTGGATCTTCGTATGTAATTCTAGAAATCTAAATATCCTATACCACAAGCCCGTCCGTTTGGATCTTCTGATCTAATCTAGAATTTTAACGTCGGAACTAATTGCCATCATAAATAGCCCTAATTCTTTACTTTAACTTTCTTCTATCATAACAGAAGTCACAAACCTATCTCTATCTACTGGATCCTGACCAAATGACAATATTAAATATTATTTTTCTTCAAATACTGCCTTAGATCGAACAATTGCTTGACATATGGTCCAATCTACGATGCCTCCTGCATACATCCCGGTACCATTGTCCTTCTTCTTATCGGTAAGGTTAATTCCGGCACTAATCGAATCGCACTTCAGACGATTACTTTGCCAATCCACTTTTCCGTTCCAACTTCATAAGATGTCTCAGCAGCTAAACCGTAGTCCTTCTTCTCATCGACGGTGTCCTTCCAATCGACATTCTCCAGTGGAGATCTTACTTAGACTACCTCCCTTGCTGGAGATCTTACTTAGACTACCTCCCTTGCTGGAGATCTTACT
>JAFIDM010007172.1:0-13500 GCA_023159025.1 Thereuonema tuberculata
AAACATAAATTTACATTAGATAAATAAGTTTAACTTTTAACCTTTTTAGTAACATAAATACAATTTCTGTTTGAAATCAGTTTTGAAAAAAAAAAAAAAAGAATTGCCTTGAACAATGTTTTATGATTGAAATATTCAAAATTAGTTCCCAAAGCACGCTTTTTTTAAGCTTAGTTTCCTAGAAAAGAGGGGTTTATTAAATCACAGTCTTTATGTGGGTCGCATAATAATTCAGACCTGCAAAATGAATCTTCTTGGAAATTGACATGCATATTGTCACTTATTTGTCATATTAAATAAACGTAAACTGCAAATCCTTGATGAAATAAAATTTATTCGCTCTGATGAACTTTCCTGATTACAGTCGTTCACGTGATCTGCTTTCTCTGTGCGATTACGGGAGTTTCTATCGAAAAATTACTCGCCAGAGGGTGCTACAACGAATTTTCGAGAATTCCCCGTTTCGGGAAACTTCTAGAAATATGCAAATATAAATATAGTTAGAAAAGATTTAACGTGCCGAGAGAATTGATTAACAAATAGAAAAGAAAACAAGAACGGCACCTGAATAATCAAAATTGCCTTTCCGATTCAATTATCGGGAGGAATTGGGAACGGCCGTTTCTTCCTTCAATCGGGGAGGCGAGATTGGACTGATGAGTCCGTTGAAGGACGAAACGGCCCTTCCCAATTCCTCCCCATAACTGAATCGGAAAGGCTATTTTGATTATTCAGGTGCCGCTGTTGTTTTCTTTTCTTTTTGTTAATAAATATACTTGACTGTTTTTAAATAATTGAAATAAACACAAGAATAATCAATTTAATTAAAATTTATACATAAAATAACATAACATAATCACAAATTTATTAAATAATTCATGATAATATTTAAGGACAACAGATGATCAAACTTTTACCTTTGATTTTTTTTTTTGATTCTGCTTGTGACTTTATCGATAAATTAACACAAGAAGGTTCAAAAAATTCTTAAAGGAAAGAAGTTGAAAGAAAACAGAGCATTAACATTCGATTTTAATCCTTGAAATAATGTTTACGTGAGAGTAGCGCACATCATTTCTGAGACTAGTGCACTGCTTTTAGTAAATTTGAAAAATGTTACCTATTTTAATCCAGGTAAGCTAATTTTTAAATTTTTTTAATGTAAACATCCTGGAGGGGGTCATACCTCAACCTACCTAACCATTAGCTAAATCGGCACACTTGCTTCGCTCTGGCGCTATTGGCGCCTCGCATCAATAGCTTGAGCTCATACTAAATTAAATATTTTTCCCACTTACTTGTATTCTTTACATTGTTAATATTTAAGTAATTTGATTAAAAATCTTTCAAGGAAATATTAAATTTTTAAAATATGTTTCTTTCGTAGGAGTAATGAAGCTTAAATATTGGTAGTAGTCAACACCGTCATGTCACCTTCGGTGCCAAGAAGTGTGCTCTAATCTCACGATATTTTACAGGTGTGCTACTCTCTAGACACCGAAATAACTCAGTAATTTGCTTGTGCTTTGATAAGATTAACATTAATCGGATTTAAGTGAATAAGTAGTAAAGGAAGTAAGATGTGGATTTTGTTCCAGAAAATAGGATTTTTTTTACTTTTCATTTCGGGCATTTTCATGATTTTAACAAAAAAAAAAAAAATCAAAAACAAAAAAAAACATTTTAAGATATCATCAAAAATAAACATTGATTATAAAGATATAAATGGTATTTATAAAAATAATTATTAATCTCAATATATTTAAAAGTAGATATATTTTTCTGTACTTATTATTTAGGTTTTTAGCTGTAAGCAACTCAGTAATGTTGATAGGAAGAGAAGTTATTTTATTTATTTTTTTTTTTTTTGTGAACGGAAAGTTTATAAGTCATCAACTTAAGCTAAAAAAAAAAGTTTCTCACATTCTCTATAAACTTTACTGACTTAAAGTTATAATAGTAATCAAAAAAAATGAAAACTTTTTTTTTTATTGAATTTAGTAATAAAACGTTTTCAATTGGATGTATATTTTTTCTGTCTCTCTTTTCATGAAAGTGGACTCTGGAGGAGCCAGATTCAATCCCCGGTAAAGGTCGGGTTTCTTCCTTAGGCTTTTCCGACGGCCCTTGGGTTTATCCAGCGCTCTAAAAAAATGGGAACCGGATTTCTTTCCCGGGGGTAAAGGCGGGCGATCATTGGGGTGACCTCCAATCTCAATGGTCCCGATGGTCATTGAAACCTCTAGCCTATATCTTCAAGGACCCCTTCAGCTAATGGAGGTTCTTATGGTAAATACCTTCCTATCTACCTTTTCTTCAGTCTTATAACTGTAGATGACAAATTCTTCAATTCAAGAAATGATATCAATTTAACCTTTTTTAAAATTGGATTACAATAAAAACATTAGATTGAAGTGATGTATTTGATTCGATTCCAGGCAGTAATCCTCCAAATCCATAAAGAAAGAGCTTGTTCCGTGTTCTACTGACGTATTTATGGTACCATTACAATATCTCAGTCATTCCATCATTTCTTCTATTTTTATTTCTGAATACAAAGCTTGGAAATCCATATTATGCCTGAGTCAAATTTGCGTTAAAGTTATTGCTTCTCAGCAGTAAATGATACAAGAAATAAATCCGAAAAGTCTAACTGTTCTAATAATCTACATTAAATAGTTGTAATTTTCAAAAGCCTTCAAATTCTATCTTGTGGCATCTTACAAAAGGAAGTACGTTTTGTATATCTATTAAAAACGCTGTAAATGTTGCATTCATTTTATTTTGTTTTTGCCCGTTATCTTCTAACATTTTGAAATTTTGAATTTTTATATCGTTCATCCACTAGTAACTAAGATTATATTTTTCAAGTGCATTAACGAAATCTAGAACTGCCTTAGAAATTCTCTCACGGCAATTGTGAATAATGAATCTGTTGAATCATTCGTTCCCAAGAGGCAACGTCTGACCTGAGGCTGTTTTGATCTGCATCTAATTTGTATCAAACGTAGCAGAAAACTAAGTTAGAGAACTACCTAAACTATCATTAAAATTTCAGCTTTCTAATATGTTATCCTAATGAAGAAGAATTAGAAAGACAGATTGAAATTACATTCCAATTGCAGTTTTTTTTGCTGTTTTGCTTGCTGATCGACGGTAAAACATTAGATAAAGCTGTATTATTGGATGTTGTTTCTGATTGTTTTCGACAATCAGAAATGTTTTTTTATTTACCTATTGCAGTTAAATACTTAAAAACACTATACTTAGATTTTCGGACTAATATTACTCGAGTAAAGTAAGACTTTGAAATTCAATATAAATTTCTTGATCCATCACTAAATTGCCATCAGATCCCCCTTCAGGTTTTGATCTCTTGAAACAACAATTATTTTGGCAGCCCTTTTTTTAATACCATCCTGCAGCTATGGCAATAACATTCCCAAAGGATTTTTTGTGCCTCCCTAAGTGCCTCTTTGTCTAAATCAAATCAAAAACAAGTTGAAAAAAATTAAAAGATTAAACTGCGAAAATTTCCGCTTTTGTTTGCTAAATTATAGTTTGGCCTCTCATAAGATGACCGCCCTGCTTCTTGTATGTCCAGGTGAGATAGACTATCTTATTTGCAAAGATATCAACTCATGTTTTCTTCTAATACTGTCGGTTCATCTTTTTCAAATCCAAAGGAAACGTATCTGGATTTCTTTAAATATGGGGACATATGAATTAATCTATCTACATTAATTTATTATCAATTTTGATAAACAGCCTAAGAAATCCTTCTTCCAAATACTTTAGATAAGGAAACCGTTGTCATTAATTGATCTTCAAATGACGTGAATAATATAATAATAGGGAGATGTTTATTTTTGTGTAATTTTAGTTAATGTTCTATTATTATAAACAACAAGATTGTTAATAATGTAATGTTTCACACAGGCATGGGACATTGTTGCTAACAATTGTCTTCATAGTGAGAATGGTGTGGAAATGAAATGAGAGGATGTCCATGTATTGTGTAGAATGTCGATATCTGTAATGACTTTGGATTTTCCAAGTTGGATATGTATCATTAAAAGATAAGGACGAAATACTTATATACTCAGGGAATGAGAAGATCTTTACATGAAGAAATAATATCTATATAAGGGAAAATCTGTAAGTAAACTTTTAAGAATAGTAATAATTCAGGTACAGTGAAAACAAATGAGATTTGTTTAGCTTCTAGTGATGATATAATGATGCAAATATTATAATGATATCGAATTTAGATGTGAATTATCTCAACAGTCTTAGATTAAAGTGTTAATTAAAATTTTATGCAGAATATGTGATATTTCATCTTTTACGAATTTTTTAGTCGTACGAGAACAGTCTGCCGAAATATAAAAAATCTTCAATTACTGCAGTAAATACAATATTAATGATGTTTAATCAGAATTGTGGGGGTTTTTTTTCCCTTCACAAATGGGATTCTACCATTGAAATGAATAATGTTTCAGTTTTTATTATTTCCTTTCCAAATAATGTTTTTCTCTTTATACATAATGCATCATCTTCAATGACATTTTATTAGTAATATTTTATTATTTAAAATAAAATAATATAAAATTGTGATTTATGACATTAGAATTCTATGTTTCTGTAACTATCTGTTCTATATTTGTAATACAAAACAAGGCAACTTCTACTGTAGATTCTCTTCGTTGGTAAAAAAAAGTGTTTGTTTTTTTTTAATTTTTTATTTTGTTGGAAGTACCCTGAGTATATATCATTACGACAGCGGCAAGACACCTTAATTCTACAAATTCAGGAAATTCACAGTAGTCATAGATAACCGGAAGAATAAAAATGGAAAGAGACAATTAAAAGAAAGAAAAATAACCTATCTACCTCGGGGATTCAAGCCTTTCAGCTAATTTAGTACGTTCAACTACTAGAGAAATATAGTTAATTCAATAATGATATTTTTTTTAAAACAACCAAAAATATTCCATAAAAAAATAGAATTTGTAATTGTTTATTTTTTTTAAATAATCTATTATTAAGAATAAATTTTGAACAGAATCCTTCAAAAGTTTGGTTGGCGTTATCATAGACAGATATCGAAATAAATTACTTTTGGTTGTTATAAAACGAAATGATGTTTATGTAAATATGCATCAGTAAATAGATTGGATAGGTTATATTAATTTATCTTTAAATTCTTATATAAATGTTTATATTCGACGAAACTATTTCTATTTTGTTTTTATTCATTAGGTGACATTGATAGAGATCGTAACCGAGGCATTGAACCACGATCACCATAAAATTTCTTAAGTTTAACAATGAACAAAAATGATGATAATCGTGTGATATAGTATAAAAATATAAAGTTTTTTTTTTCCTTCCAAAATTAGAAAAAAATACCGATTTTTAAAGCAAAATTTTTGGAATCTTGCTAAAAATTTAGTGAAAATTACAATAGTAAGCCAGCCATTTCTCCGATTGAAATACTGACTATTACTTATCTTTTAGTTTCTTATTTCGTCCGTCTAAATTGAGGAGTTGAAACATTGAATAGTAAAATGATAGTTGCTTTAAGCAGCAAAGGGTGACACCAAGTGTTTATTAAGTGATATCCTAGAACAGCTGTTTCACATTCTTTAGTGATCAGCAGTCACCAGTAAACAGGGAGGTCTCGGTACTGAGGCTATTGTGAATAATCATCGGAATCACAATGGCGCCTCACAAACAAAAATCAACAATAAAAGTCTCACTAAAAAAATGTTAGTGAAAAATTCATGTGCCAGCAGTCCGCCGGCCTCAATGAGGTTTTATTTATTTATTTATTTATTTATTTATTTATTTATTTATTTATTTAATTATTGTTGTTTTTTGCTTTTCAGATGTCACTGCGACTCCGATGATTATTCACAATAGCCTCAATACCGAGACCTCGCTTTGTACTGGTGACTGCTTCTAGCTGATGATCGCCAAAGAGCGTGAAACAGATGTACTACGATGTCACTTAGTAAACACTTGGTCTCACCCTTTGTTGTTTATTAATAATTCAATGCGCAGATTGAATTTTCTATATATTAAAACAAAACAAAAAACTTCATTGAGGCTGGCGAACTGCTGGCACATGAATTTTCTCACTAATATTTTATTAGTGAGTTTTATTGTTGTTTTGCATTTAAAGCGCCAATGATGATTGTTTGTTTTCTTAATATTTTTTTAAGTAATAATCATTTCCTACTCTAAATATATATTCGAATAATTTCGATAGATACGAATTCCTACGAATTGAACGACAGTAATGTTAATTTATTATCTAATAAAATAAAAGTAGATGATTTTCAAACGTCAAACTAATGCCTCCTGACAAACCTTCAAGCTTTAAAACGTTTCTTCAGTATCTGTAACTTCTGAAGGAAAACAAACTTAATTAAAAGACATTACTAATTGAATAACAAGCTCGCCAATAATAAATCATTATGAATCAAATAATTACGTTGTAATTTCAATATTTTTGATGAAGTAAATACGTCCCTCTTTCCATGAATATGCAAAGCAAAGTTTCCAAATAAATATCATTATTCGTAAAATATGAGGCGTAATCATTGATAAGAGAAGAAGAAATTTTGATGGATTTATAAATAGAGTAAAAATATCCGCTACCATCAATAATTACAGCTATGATTTGATTACATGGGGATTGAGTCTTTGTAGAAAGTCAACATGTCATTTGTCGATACAGCTTTCAAGGGAAACGTAGCGGAAAATGAATGTTTGTCTTCGAAAGCAACTACCCATTCAGTATATCACTGTGGGTTGAAAAGAGACTTCGTTGAAGCCAAAATGACAGAGTCAAAACCATTAAAAAGCTGAATCACTTCAATCCTTTTAAAGTCTACCCATACTGAAGTTTTAATCGCAATTTTTGTTGTAATTAAATAGCAGAATCAAAACGTTTAAATATATGAATTTGCGAGACGATAACTAAGGAAAAATTTGTTAGGTGATTACTAAGAAATGAAGAGTATCAAGCATTTTTCAAGAACTGACTCTCCCGCTGTTGATGTATATGATTTAGCAATAAAAAACGCTCTGTTCATTTGATGCCGCTCTAGTGGTAAATTCGAATTGCTGTTAAGCTTGGTTTTTTTTTTGAAATTTTTGAAATTTTCCATTTTCCATCTGAAACATCTATTATTAATCAATTTCATTTCAGTTCTATTTCCTATATTTTTGTTAATCGTCCGCCACTTTTGAGTTATTTCCGCATTTACTACCTAAGGTTTTTGCTTCCAGTTCCCATCGACACTGGATAAACAAACTATCAAATTATTATTCTTTTAGTTGACAAATTTTATGATAATACCAAAGTAAACAAATGAACACAAACACTTATTATGTAAATATTTGCGGAAAGAAAATACAAATACAAAAAAGAAAGAAATATGTAGTATTTAATATGACTGAGAACCATGTAAAAACGATCACTAATCATCCACAATTTCAGCTTAACATTATAAAATAATATTTTATTTAATCGCTGTTCAAATATTGTTCCATCGTCTTTAGAAGTCATCTTAATTTTATATGACTGTTATGTTGATAAGACTACAGTATAAAATTTTCATTATCTAAAGGAATTTATTAATTATTTTAGGACAACGCTTTAACAGTATTATCCGAAAAATCTTATTTTTAATACTTTTCTTCAAAAGCTTCTTTTTAATACTTGCCAGTTCAATTTGCCGAAATGAAATTATTAAATGTCTTATCGGTCCCTTTTGATTACTTTCGTTCTTTACTTTTTTTTCCCCTGAAATTTCATTTCGAGGCTTTGATTAAATCTTATCAACTATTTTGAAGAAAAATTTAATTGAAATTTGAATACCCTCTCACTAGTATTTAGATTAAATTCATTAATTTCATAATGAAAACGAATTATCTGATTAAAATTGTTAGGGATTAACTAATTATTAGAGGGGCAGCATTGAAAGAAGCCTCCCAGCTTCAGTTGATTAAAATAATATAAAGTAGTTAAGAAATTAAGCTTGTTTTATATCAACTAAATAATTATTTAATAATATTTCAGTGCGGCATCTTTTTAAATAAAGGCCAATCTCACACACTGTATTCCATTTCACTCACTACTGTTGTATTTTTGCGATTTGTTTTTCTGTTTTAACCTTTATGAGCTCATTTACCTAAGGTTTGCAGTATGTAATAATTAACTTTAGTAAATCTGTTTCATTTCATTGTATAATTTTGATATTTACATTTCATAAATGCGTGTGTACTAAAAGCGTGTGTCAGCATAATTTCAATCAATTCGCCTGCTACCCGTAGTAATGGTAGGGAGATTTGTGTGATTATTTTTCCTAAAATGTGGAGAAATTTGCCAAATCGTAAAGATCTCATTGGAATTAGTCTCATTGAAATTAAAATTTGAAACAGCTTGAAATCTTTCTTCAGTCTTGGTAATACATCTAAAGATGTTGGTTTTCCAGCAAAGTTCTGAAATCTAACGCAATGTATTTTGAGGCTTCAGAGTCAAAAAAAATTTATTACGAATGATTTTCCTAGTTCAATATCATCTTGAGTTTATAATGAGTCATTTTATTTTTCATCATCATTGATATTGGCAGTTCCATGCATATTCTTCCAAATACCTCTTATTGCTATATAGCGACTTATTCCATATCAAATATTCCTTGACATGCCAGTGTAAGTAGAAAAAAAAATCATTAAATATTCCAGAACATTAAAAAAAAATGACTTTCTTTATCACATTGCGCAATTGTGTTTTTCCAACAAAAACGAAACATAAGATTTTTTTCTCTTAGCAGTATTCTATAATCTACGCTATATGTTGTTTAAAATTAAAGCAATAGAGTAGCAGCTTCAAATCTCTGGGAGGATTTTCGTTCACATACGCACATACGCTGTATATATTCCGGGTGGTTATAATTAAAGTGACAATACTCAGCACCCTGGAGCGGGTTGTAACGAACATACGACAATAACACTTGATGCATATACTAATTAGATTATCCGGACGCGATTTCCGCTGAAAAAAAAAATTTCAACTTTTCTCCACAAGGCGAAAATATGGCGCTTTAAGGACGAAAACATAAGAAAAGTTTATTATGAAACGATGGTTACAGAAGTTGTTCAATATGTGCTCCAGATAGGCCAGTTACGTGCTTCATCCATAATACCGTTGTATGCTTGACTTTAAATCAGGCAAAGACTATGCGCGTCCCTGATACACACGATCTTTCAAATATTCCCACAGCCAGAAGCCACATGGATTTATGTCCGGAGATCGTGCAGGTCAAGCACCTAGAAAACCTCTCGAGATTATGCGATCATTCGTGAAGGTCACAAGGAGCAGTTCTTTCACTTGTCGACATGTGTGCGGTGTTGCTCCATTTGCATGAAAACAGTGGTCTCTAGCAACTTCGTTCTTGCAAGGCATGTATCACATGATGAGCAAGGAGTTCACTGTAACGGGCAGTCGTAATGGTATACCTTACTAGTCCTTGAGATGTAATCTCTTCGAAATAAAATGGACCGAGAATAAAAGTACTTGTGAATCCATACCGTCATACAGTCACATAAGCCGAGTGCAATGGCGGTTCATGCACAACATGTGGATGTGACGAACCCTATATGTGACAGTTCTGTGTATTCACCGCCTCTTCTAGTGCAAAATGTGCCTAATTATTCCACAGGATATTCCCAGACCACGTGTTATCCACAGCCATCCTTGCCAAAAACCGAAGTGCGTTGCTGCGGATCTTGAGGTTTGAGTTGTTGCATCATGTGCATCTTGTAGGGTTACCAGAGTAAAGTGGACCAAGGGATGGACAATTCACATGCCACCGCTGGAGCACTGGATGAAGCATCTTGGAAACGTGTTGCATGGTCAGTCACAGACACAGCAACTTCAACAAGGTTCATCGGAATCGGCCTTTGTCCCCTTCCTGGTGCCACACTCAAATCTCCTGTTTATTCAAATTTGGTAATCACGTTCTTTAACCCATTTTTTGACAAGGGCCCTGTTCTCATTCCTTTCAATCGGGATTATTCTCTCAGTACGGCACAGCTATTACTGCCGTTCTGATAAAATAACTTTACTGTTCTGATAAAAGCGCATGGCTTTGATAATCCTCTCAGAATTGCTTGCTTGCAATGACTGCTGACATTCTATACCTACTGTATAGCACTATGAGGAAAAGTTAAACTATTTATTTTTTTCATCGGAAATCGCGTCCGCATAGTATAATGCAACATAACTACCAAGTGTCATTGTCGTATGCTCATTACAATCCGCTTCTGATGAGGCTCAGAATAATTATAATAACATGGTATTTACAGGTTAACATACACACCCATGTATATATATCAGCGTAGGCTGAAGAGACAAGTCTTCTATTGCATTTAACTGAATATGAGAAAGGCCGGATTTGATGTGAGAATTGACAAATCATACGTATTCCCATTGATGACCTAAGCCGAAATCCGTGCAGCAGTCACGTCAAGGATGTATTCTTGAAGAATAACCAATAAACTGCTTGAATCGGACTTGCACTCAGAAATCCCGCTGCGGTAGTTCTCTCACAGGAACCACGACTTCAGACACTTATATGGTATACAGCTAGATGGGAATGGAGATAAGAGTGACACGTATCGTCTTCTGTCTAGAGAGGAGGGAATGATGGCGACGTGTCCGAGGAGATAGGTGAAAAGGCCGAAACGATCGCTGTTTCCGAAATGGATACACACTTAAATCTCTGAATAAAACATGAGAATGCCTTTTTATAGAGGACGTCTTTATTTGTATTGGCAGTTACACATTTATTTGTAATGACCAGCGAGTTTACACATCGACCGTATGGTTTTAAAACACTCTTCATGATAATGGCTTTCCCACAGGAAAATATACATGTCAATATCAAACAACGAACTAGATAGCGAGGTTCTCAATCTATTTCCTACCGTACATGTTTGGGATGCCTTCGGATGACGTCTATCAGTAATAATGCCTTCTTATGGATAATGGCAGAGCTAGTGAACCCTCAGAAATACAGCTTTATCTCTCGATGCCAGGTAGAATATAGGAGCGTATCGCGTCCATATGGTCATATGTCCTGTTGATTCTAATGTGTTACTCTACTGTAAGACTCCACATCAGGGACGAACTAATCAATTATGAAGTAGGCACACTACACTAGAGTACTTCATGGTATACCATTTTCCATTTCCGCCAGAATTGGCGGAAATGTTTATATATATATACAAAACATGTCCAAAACTTTAGAACAAACGCCATTCTTAAGGGTTATAGCCACAGAATCCGACAAAACAGCTTGTGGTGATTTGCATAACTGTAGATGTTTAGTAGAAAAGAGGTCCACATGCAAATTTCTGAATCGCGCACATAGAGATCACATGGTGACTCGAAAGCCGATAAAAAGGAAATGGCACGGCTGGGGAATTATCTTTGTCTGAATTTCTGGACGTGAAGGATTAACTCGACAAACGTGAACCCATAAGAATATACGTGTGTGTGTGTGTATACACCTGTACATACCAGGTCGTTATAATTATTCTGATCCTCCTCTCAGCGTCCTGGAGCGGGTTGTAATGAACATACGACAATGACATTTGATAGATACATTATATGTAATAATCTTGCTGTCCTGAGTTCCTCGGAACTTAGTTAAGCATTCAATTCTACATCCATGATCATTTCCTATCATTTCTGTTTTTATCCCATCTAGTTTTTATAACTGGCTTTTACATTTCCTTTCATTTGTGATCTTGCTCTGTGCTTCCTAAATACATTTTGTGTGTTTTATGTTTGTTGAAAGTACGAAATACATAAAAATAAAATAAAATCTAAGAAGTTACTTTACATACAAGGAAGTAACCGATACCACTTTAAGAAATGAAGGTATTGAGTTTTCCATACAAGTAATTCTGTTTATCTAATTATGTTTCCTCTCTCCAGGAGCTGTGATAATAGGTTCAAGCGGCATTCAAAGGACCAGATCCCTGATGATCGCCTGAGGAATATCACGCCGAAATAACTTCAATAACTGGTGACAAGATATTGGGCAGTGTCTAATGTATATTCAGTTGGCGAAAAGTTACAGTGTGTGCAGGACAGAGTAGAAAAGCACGTATTCGCCAATACTGTCGTGATGAAAGGTGTGTAATTTGAAATTATCTGCACGAATTGTATCACTTCTGTTTGGAAAATGTCGTGATTGTTTAATTTATTCAGGATTGTTTAAGTACTCGCCATAATACTATACGAGATCGTCAACAGCATCCGACATCGCAATCTTCAATGGGAAGGCTTTGTGATGTTACTAAATGCATGATGGCTGCAGTCTTTTTGTACAACTTCTTTTTATGTAACATTGCCCTGTCTTTTACTATTATTGAACATTATAAAGGCCCAAAAACCAAGAATTCATTAAAGGTAAACTGATCTATACAATGCTTTACTATTAACACAAGGAAGGTCCGATGGGCGTTGCTCGAAAATAAAATACGCCAAGGAACTGCAGTTCTAATCGTTCCATATCTATCAATCACGCAAGAAAAAATGGTACATTACCCGATTACCTCTCGAGTTTTAATTCAATATTTTTTTTTTTAAATACTAATGTTATTTTGTATTCGGAAGGTAAAGGCAACCGGAACCCCTCTTGCATACACCAATACTTTTTAATTAGACTAATTAGTAAAATAATCGATTTAATGCTATCTTAGATATTACCATTAATCTTATGTCCTCTTCCTACATAACGTTATTTCCTTCTTTTAACATAAACTCTAATCCCTCTATATTTCCTATAAATTGGGTAATTAATAATTTTAATTAAGTAAAAAAGATTCTATAAACCAGTGTATTTCAAGAATATTAAAGGTAAACAACCTATAAACAGAAATTTCCACTACACCGTCGTCTAAAATATGGAAGCCAGAATGTTATAAGTAGGCTGAATTACAAGATACATTCTAAGCTAAAACCAACAAAAAAAAACAGTCAAACAATGTCTATCTAAAATGAGGTTTTATTTCAAACAAAAGCTTGAATTAATAATAAAAAGTAAAAAAATATTTAAAGTTGAAATAGAAATGCATCGAATAGATTTGAAATTGGAGTAGAATAATCGTTAATTAGTTGAGATTTAACGATTAATTTATAGTGCAGAATAGGAAGAAGAAACCATAAATCTTATATGCATAAAGAGAGGTAGAATAAAAAGGAAAATAACATATATAATTTGAGGTTCTAAATGTATGGAAAACAAAGCCTTTTTAAAATGGCAAATTGGTTGAAATATAGAAGGAAAGTTGTTGACTTGATGATTGTCTTTTGATGATTTCAACAGATGGTGGCCTCAAAGATTGGAATATATGAAACCTTAGACGTTTGTTTTCAATTGTCTTTTGCCAAAAGGACTGCTTCTATCTGGACAA
>JAFIDM010007173.1:0-13496 GCA_023159025.1 Thereuonema tuberculata
AAAAAAAAAACAAACAAACATCAGTATTAACCGATTCTTTATTACCGATAACAATCGAATTTGTGTTCTCTAATCCACAACATTTAATTCCGAGAAGGTAATTCAAAATAAAGCTGTGTATTAACGTGTGTGGAAATATTGAACATAAAATATAACGACAACACACTTTGAAATAACAATATTTAAAAATTAAACTTTAAATGGCTACATGTTTCGGGCATTACTTCCACCGCCCTTCATCGGACCTGGATACAAAGTAACGCAACAACTCGATCTCCAAAGAGACCACAGCAATCGACAAATCCTTAACAGACAGCGCAAGCATAGTAAACCAAACAAAACCAAAAAAGAAAAAAACAGAGGTAGACATACTCAAAACCTATATTTGTATACATATAACAAATAAAATAAAAAATTTATAAAAAAATATAAAATTTAAATTAATTAACAAATTTTCAAAAAGTTAAAAATTACAAAATAAGGTACCTCAGCCGAATAACGCCAGGTATACCTTTAACGCCACCTATCTAATTCTTCATAAATATAAGAGATGGCGGTACTGCAGTAATGTAGTTTCTATTGACATGCCATCTAGTGTTGAAGTGAGTTATTAGCAGACCACCAACATTTTCGAGTGAAATTATATTTCCACCTTTTCGTGTCAAGGACTAGTTCTAACAGGCTGCTACTACATCAATGTAAGATAAAATATAGATTTTTTAATGTTCAGCAAAGATTAACTACATAAAACTATATATTTTTTGATTCTTGAAGATTCTTCTACCATATGTAGATAAGTTAACTGTTATTTTTAAAATTCGGAAATTGTAGACAAACAAGTGTATCATGTGATCCATGTGCTCAGTAGCGCTTTAACGCCATGGTGGTGTTAATGGTCTACATATTCGATTTTAGGTTACCTACGACATTTATAAGTTACTAATATGTTTCATGAAAATATAGATTTTTATCTTATTTATTATTTTGCTTTTATAATCGGAAAATGCCAAAATTAATTATTTTTACATTTCTTGTTTCGTTTTAGCTACAGATTAGAAAGACTGCGTTAATTTCAAGTGATTTTTTATTATTTTTTACTGAAAGTCCAATTTAGTTGCTTTTTACTGTAATTTTGTACAAATAATGTTTACAATGATGGAATAATTCTTAATTTTAAATAAGTTAAGTTACTAGAAAGTAGGTGGCGTTAATTGGACCAGGTGTTCCTAATAACGCCAGTTTGAAAAGTTTTTTTTTTTATTTGAGTTCTCATACGTCTCCAGTAAAAGTTATTATATGTTTCATTATGGTATGCTTCAAACAGAAGATTAAACTTTCTTGGTCGTAATTTTCGTGTTTCGATAAACCTTATTTCCAGACTTACAGTAATTTAAATGCTAAGGTGGCGTTATTTGGGCAGGTACCTTATAAAAAATAATATAGATGCCTATATGAAGCTGGACAGTGATGTGGAATTTGGAAAAAGCCAATACAAAAACCTTATCACTGTTCTTGGAAGATACGGCCAATTTATCCTCACGTCATCAGTGGCGTAAGTGGAAATTAAAATAACTAAAATTTAGAAACAATTTAGAAAACAAAAACGCAATATTCTCTGATTTTGCTCTTTTTATTCAGTTATGACATTAGTAATATTATTGTTAATTTTTAGCTTTTAAGTATTTAAATATTTAAAGTTATTTACAAAACACAAAAAACAAACAAATAAATAAATAATAACAGAAGTCAGTTACGAAATCAAACTCAAATCTTTCTAAAATTTAAGGATTTATTTTTGAGTTGCCATGAGATAAAAATATCTTTAACTTTATTTTTTATAAATTTGAAATTTAAATTTATTTTGAAATTGTAAAATATATTTATTTAAAATTTTAATTGGAAAATTATTATTTAGAAATTCTCTAAGATACTTTAAATTATGTAAAAAATCTTCAAATTTAGAATTAATTTCAAGATATCTTTCAAGTTCTTGTACAAAAATATTTTTATTTTTAAAATAAATTTAAACTGACATTGCTGGATTATTTATGAAAACTATTAATTTTAAAATTAAATAAAAATGTCTTATAAACAATGTAATGTATGGAATTTGATGATCAAAATATATTCGTAAATCTAAAAAATCAAAAAAATCAATTTATTCCGTTTCAAATGTTTAGGTATGTAGATGATTTAATTATTGATTGGACAATTGGGTATATAGAGGAAAAATTTTTTTTAAATTTTATAAATAAACGAATGATAATTCTAAATTTGTTGATTTTTTAGATTCAGTTTAAAAATTATACAATAACATAATAACAAAATACAAAATTCTAAGATAATTAAGAAACATATTAGCATCTTATAAATCCTTAGGATTTTTTTAAAAAAATTATTCCACAATAATACATGAAATCTATCCTTGATTATATGAGTTTAAATTATTTTTCTATTCACAATTAATCATTATTTTTGTATCTGAATATCTATCGATGATCAAAGCTTAAAAGTGTGAAAAAGAGACTGGATACCTATATACACTGGTGGTAAATTAAAAATGAACACCCCTAAGGAAGAAGCATATTAACACCGTATTTGTGTGTGGTACTGGTAGAGAACAGGAAATGCGATGATCAAAAGTGCAGCGCTGTGGAAGAATTAGGAACGAGTCCTGGCCGTGGACAATCCGAGCCCCAGTCAGAAGTTGCTCACCTGCTGCAGGAGTGGTCGGCTGTTTCCGGCACTGCACTAAGTGGTGATGAACGTTGTATACACGCCAGTACGCAGTAGGGAGCACAGGTTGTGCAGTTAAGGGAGTTTGAGCTAGGTCTGCGAGACGTCGGGTGGTCGTTGTGGAGAATCGCTCAACACGTTTGAAATGAAGTGTGCACTGTGCATCAATGTTGGCGCCGGTGGTCAGAGGAAGGTGTAGATGACAACACGCTTTGAAATAACAATGTTTAAAAATTAAACTTTAAATGGTTACATGTTTCGGGCACTACTTCCACCGCCCAATATCGGACCTGGATACAAAGTAACGCAACATACCAATCTCCAGACCACAGCAACCCACAAATCCTTAAACAGACAGCGCAAGCATAGTAACACCAAACAAAATAAAAAAAAACAGAGGTAGACATACTCAAATCCTAAATATATATCCTTATATATAATAAATAAAAATGAAAAATGTAAAAAAAATATATAAAATTAAAATTAATTAACAAATTTTCACAAAGATAAAAGCTAGAAAATATAAAAAGTAATATAGATGCCTATATAAACCTGGACAGTGATGTGGAATTTGAAAAAAGCCAATACAAAAACTTTATCACTGTTCTTTGAAGATATGGCCAATTTATCCTCACGTCATCAGTGGCATAAGTGGAAATTAAAATAACTAAAATTTAGAAACAATTTAGAAAACAAAAACGCAATAATCTATGATTTTGCTCTTTTTTATTCAGTTATAATATTAGTAATATTATTGTTAGTTTTTAGCTTTTAAATATTTAAATATTTAAATTTATTTACAAAAAAACAAAAAACAAACAAATAAATAAATAAATAATAATAACAGATGACAGTAATCAAATCAAACTCAAATCTTTCTAAAATTTAAGGATTTAATTTTGAGTTGTGATGAGATATCTCAAGAATTATTAATTAATAAATCCTATCTAGAAGAATTACAAATGAATAAATAAAATTATGATAAATAAAAATATCTTTAACTTTATTTTTTTTATAAATTTGAAATTTAAATTTATTTTGAAACTGTAAAATATATTTATTTATAATTTTTAATTGGAAAATTATTATTTATAAATTCTCTAAGATACTTTTAAATAATGAAAAAAATCTTTAAATTTAGAATTAATTTCAAGATATCTCTCAAGTTCTTGTATAAAAATATTTTTATTTTTAAAATCAATTTAAACTGACATTGCTGGAGAATTTATGAAAACTATTTATTTTAAAATTAAATAAAAAATTGTCTTATAAACAACTTAATGTCTAGAATTTGATGATCAAAATATCGTCGTTGCAAATTTAAAATCTCCTATGTGTCATTTTGTCGTAAATTAATTTTGCAGATATTTGAATAGCGTTTTCTATTAGGTACCGAACAAAAAATCTCTTGTGTGCAGATCTTTGTATTTCGCTGTGGTATATTCCATTTGTAAAATATCCTAAGTGACCGTCAACATTAAATTGTTCATCAAAATCATCTGTGCCTGATGAACATATGAGTTTTTAATAACCATCTTGTTTTTCCTAATATGTCTCGCCATAATAAAATAAATAAATAAATAATAACAAAACTCATATGTCATCACTCAATGCTGTCTTCGGCTAAATCTTAGAGAGTGTAATATCACGTCGTGCACGCATGAAATAGCGTTTCACTCAGAAACTTAATTTTTACAAATGGGAGATTT
The DNA here is from genome assembly GCA_023159025.1 of Thereuonema tuberculata. Lineage (NCBI taxonomy): Eukaryota > Metazoa > Arthropoda > Chilopoda > Scutigeromorpha > Scutigeridae > Thereuonema > Thereuonema tuberculata. The sequence continues at coordinate 4,446 of JAFIDM010007173.1, forward strand.
TAAATTTGCAACGACATTATATTCGTAAATCTAAAAAAATCAAAAAAATCAATTTATTCCGTTTTAAATGTTTAAGTATATAGATGATTTAGTTATTGATTGGACAATTGAGTATATAGAGGAAAAAACTTTAAAAAATATTAGTAATTTACAAAAAAACGAATGATAATTCTAAATTTGTTGATGTTTTCGATTCAGTTCAAAAATTAAACAACCACATAAACGTATTAGCATCTTATAAATCCTAAGGATTTTTTTAAAAAAATTATTCGACAATAATATATGAAATCTATCCTTGATTATTTGAGTTTAAATTATTTTTTTTTAATTACTATTAATCGTAATTTTTTTATCTGAATATTTATCGATGATCGAAGCTTAAAAATGTGAAAAAGAGACTTTCTTGGATACATATCTACACTAGTAATAATAAATTAAAAATGAACACCCCTAAGAAAGAAGGGTATTAGCACCGTATTTGTATGTGTTCTTGGTAGAGGATAGGAAATGCGATGATCAAAAGTGCAGCGCTGTGGAAGAATTAGGAACGAGTACTGGCCGGGGACAATCCGAGCCCCAGTCAGAAGTTGCTGACCTGCCGCAGGAGTGGTCGGCTGTTTCCGGCACTGCACTATGCGTCAAAGTGGTGGTGAACGTTGTATACACGCCAGACGCAATAGGGAGCAGAGTTTGTGCAGTTAAGGGAGTTTGAGCAAGGTCTGCGAAACGTCGGGTGGTCGTTGTGGAGAATCGCTCAACACGTTTGAAAAGAAGTGTCCACTGTGCATCAGTGATGGCGCCGGTGGAACGAAGAAGGTTTCAACCAGTTGCAACCGTTGACTGGAAGCTGGGCTACGATCACGGGTGCCGCTCGCCAGACTTCCACTCACGCCCTACCACCGTTCAGGCCTCCTTCAATGGTGTAGCGAAACAAGCACCTGGAGGGATGAATGGCGCATCGTTGTGTTTAGTGATGAGAGCAGGTTGTGATTCAGAGCTAGTGATGATTGTTTCCGAGTGCGGCATCGATCAGGTGAGTGGTACCTGCCACACTGTATACGACAGTGAAACACAGGACCAACACCTGGCATCATGGTGTGGAGAGCCATGGCCTACAATAACCGTTCGCCACTGGTTGTCTTACAGGGAGCATTGGGCAGTGCAGTTTACATCCAGACCATCATCCAACCGGTTCCGTTGCCATTCCTACAACATCAGAGAGATGTGCTCTTCCAACAGGACAATTCTCGCACTCACACCGCTCGTGCAACCCAACGAGCTCTCCAATGAGTTCGTCAACTCCACTGCCCAACACGAACACCAAACCTGTCTTCAATTGAGGATATGTGGAACTTGATTCAACGGCGTCTGGTCCGGCCTAAATACCTGCGACAAATCTTCATCAACTTTGCCACCAGGTGGAATGTGTGTGGACCTCGATTCCCAAGGATGATATTCGATACCTCTACGATCGTCTCCTTGTGAGAGTGCAGGCCGGCTTTGCTACTGGAGGAGGATTCACAGGGCCCTGACATGGTGTTTTTACAGAGACTGTAGCCGCTTCATATAGGCGTGTTATCTCGTGCACATGTACAGTGTGTATATAGAATGTGTGAATAAAGTTTCATTCTCCTGGGACCATGGCTTCAGGGTAATTTCATTTTTTATTTTCCACCAGTGTATTTCGGTGAATATTTAAATTAAAATATTAGTTTTATAAAAAAATTAAGAAAAAGGAATAAAATTAAGAAATTAATTTTAAGAAATTATGGAAAATAGAAGGAATTAAAAAAAAAGAATAATAATAAATAAATAAAAACACAAAAAAAAAACGCAATGTATTACGATACTACTTTTTAATCTTGTTAAACCCGTTTTTCCATTATTACAAATATAAAGAATAATTTAGAACAGAACCTTTAGTTCATGATTTATTTTTAAAATTAAATATTACTAAATATTTAAATACAGTAAAACCCCGTTATTACGCTCCCGCTTATAACACTATCCCGTTCTTTACGCTCCTTTCATGCGGTCCCTGGAATTTTCTATGTAACTCTGTATACTTTTACCCTCTTATAACGCTTCAAATCCCGCTTGTAGCGCTTTTTTATATCGGAAATTTTGTATCGAAAAGAAATATAACACTGTAACGATTCTTTTCTTTCCCTGGTAGGAGGGAATCTTCGAACTCTTTGAAGTGCGGGTCTGTGATACAGTAAGTTAGTGCAAAATTTCGAAGCGGAAATCCCTTTCTATAAGTGAAAAATTGCAAATTCTTCGTAAGTACGACGAGAATTCTACACTAAGTCAGAAGGATTTCGCAGAATCTCTTAAGAATTCCCTGATCCAGTCTGAGAACAATAATAAAAAATAAGAATGGAATTATCAATGCAGCGAAGGATGGTTGAAAACGTAAAAAAGTAAAGTGTGGAAAATATGAAGATGCCGAGGAAATTCTAATTGAATGGATTCATCAGTCCCGTGATGCATCAGTGCCATTAAGTGACCCAATCATTCAAGAAAAGGCGCGTGAAATAGCGGGCAGTGCACTAAATCTGCTCCGAAAATATATTTGTATTGCTCCTAGTGGAGTATCAATTGATGTTAATAGTTTCTTCAACCGCATTGAAAATGTCATAATTTATAACAGTAGCACACACACACGGCAAACCACAATCAAAGATTTTTTTAATAGGAAATAAGCTCACATTTGCACTATATCTATTTCAGAATCAAGTATCTTGCCTGTAAAATGGTGTCTAAATGTTTCCCCATCACATAAATCATTTCCCCGTTTATAGCGCTATCCCGCTTATTACGCTTGTAGGTCATGGTCCCTTGACGAGCGTAATAACGGGGTTTTACTGTATTACTAACTTGTCTATCGTGAATTACGGAAAATGTAATTAGAATACGAGGTGAATATTTTGTACTGTTCTGAAGAATACAATACATCATTTCAGAAACCATTTACAGGAACTTTATAGGATATGGAGAAGATAGATAAAGAGAAACAATAAATGACTAGATCTTTAAGTGATATAGGAGTTACACATTACCTATAATACATCATTATTTTCTTTATTTTTCTGTTCTGTTCTATTTTCTACTAATGTCTCTAACAAACCAAATTTTCATGCCTTCCTTTTTAATTGTTACAGAAAAATTTTGAAATGAAAGGAATTGCCAATTGCCTTCACAGCTGAATATCTCTAGATTATCACGTCTATGACTACTCCCTGACCCCCACAAGACGTTTTCTTTCTTTTAAAAACGCCTTGGGAGGGTCAGGGAGTGGTCCTAGAGGTCTAATTTATTACACATGGTCACCTACTTTTTGATGCTGAACACAATGGTGAAGGTTTGATTTGAATATCTCTAACCGTTTGGCCGCTTTAGTGTGTCACAGACAGACAGGAAAAAAGAAAGAGCGACCACCTAGCGGTTTTACAGGCTAGCTGTAAGCTCGGGGCCGCTAAAAAACGTTTATCAATTTATTACTGCACAATATGCTAATATTACTTTCCTTTTTCGCATTATTACAGATGTAAAGAAGAATTTAGAAGAGAAGCTGAGATCAGTGCAAATGAGGAAAATTCCATGGTTCAATAGGCAACTGACAGTTGAACACAACTACATTGGATTGAGTCTCATAAAAGAAGATGACCAATGCAGAGAAAGAAAAGTGACAGAGATTAATATGGATGATCTTCTAGGAATACTGAATCAGGGTAAAAAATTCACGTTGATTGAAGGAAAGCCTGGATTTGGTAAAACAACCATAGCTTATAAAATAGCGCAGTTATGGGTTGATGGAAAGCTTCCTTCTTTCATATTTGTTTTTACACTTGAATTAAGAAAACAGTTAACGTTTAGTTCAGTTAAAGGGTTTGTCTCAGATTATAATAATACTCACCTTAGTGGTAAAGACATACACACAGAGGATATTTTAAAAGCAATGGAACATTCAAAAGTTCTATTTATTATGGATGGCGTCGACGAAATACTTAATTCACAGAAAGCAAATGTCACCAAATTCATTCAAGAAATTAAAGGGGAAAAACATTATCAAGTTGTCTTAACCTCTAGACCAACAGGGATATTACAAGAATTGAACCTGAGTTTTTCGGAGAAAATAATTCTCAGGGGTTTTTCTAATGAGGGTAAAAAGGCTTTCGTGACTCAATACTTTGGAGGGAATTCAGAATCAAAAAGAGCAGATGACATTTTAGAAAAAATAGAAAATAAAGTATCAGATCTGAGTGAATGCCCAATGATGTTGCTGTTATTTTGTTTTCTGTTAGAAAATCAACCACAGCATTACGAACTTCCTGTCACTTTTACAGATATATTCAAAGAAATTATCAACTTTATACTAAGTAGATATGTACTGAAAGATGCAAAAGCAAAAGTAACAGCGAAACTAGATTTTTTTGAAGATGTCGCTAGTAATAAAACAAAACAGATACAGGAGGAATTATATTCAGTCGGTGAAAAATTATTCAATGCAATAATTGAGAACAAAATAATTTTCACTGAAGCGGAAATTCAAGGAAATACACTTATTGAAGCTGGATTTTTCATAAGATTACCTGGTGATGAGTATTTTCTAGAACCCTTTCATAAATTATTTAGTGAGTTTTTGTGTGGATTTTTTTTATTTAAGTTATTTCTGAAGAATGTAGAAAATTTCCATCAATTATTTAGAGAATTTTTATATGAAGTAGAAAAAGAAGATTCACTAATAATTCCTTTCCTGTCTGGTTTATTAAAAGAAAAATCAGTAGAAATTCTTAAATTAATACCTGAGTGGTTTTTTTATGGCAATTGGACTAATTACTTAATTCTGTATCTTGAATGTAGTCCCTTCTTAGTTGACAGAAATGATTTGTTAAAACTAAACCCACCAGAATTACATTTGGATGTAACCATTGTTAATCAGGATGTAATTGTGTTAGAAAAAGAATTCAGACAAATTTTAAAAAGAAATTCCTTTATTCAAAAACTTAAATGGACTATCTTGAATATCAATGTACTTCATTCGTTTTCTGCCAAGAACTTTAATCTGAGTTATTTCCAACAATGTTCCTTTAATGTAGTGAGAATCTATTTTCCTTGCCAATTTGATAAATGTAGAAAAAGCGAATGTTCTCAAGAGCCTTTCAGCCAATCAGAGATGAGGGTTTTAATGCATGAAATTTTAAAGCTGAAACCAAATTCAGTTCATATTTATTTCCCTCACTGTAAACAATCCATTAATGCAATATTAGAAACAATTTCAAGAGCAAATTGCTGTTTGGATGAGTTGCGTTTATGCAATTTCAGTTTAAAACAAAAGGATGTAGAAATTGTATCAGAAATTGTTTTACACAAAAGATTAAAGACATTGGTTTTAGCAAATGAAATGAGTTATTTGAATTTAGAAGATAAAATTAAAACAACTCTCAAAATGCATCAACTGATTAAATCAATAGAAAACGATGATTGCGTATTGCGAGAATTACGCTTATTTGATGTTTCCATTGCTAAAGATGAGTTCAATTCACTTATGGATGCAATATACAGATCAAAAACCCTGATTACACTTCAGATGGTTTTCTCTTCTCCATTCGGAATTATCGTTGATTTGAGTAAATTATGCAACAGTGGAAAACAATGGGAATGTATAAATCTTCAAAACGTAGAAGTGATTATTTCTTCTGATTCATCTCTTTCCATTGATTTCTTAGTATTAGGTAAATGTATTTTAGAGGAAGAGAGTTCAATCAAACTTTTTGGTTTGTGTGAAATGAAGATTTTAATGTGTGATAGTCACATAATAAATGCATTTTGTCATAGGAGAACATTAACCCCGTCTTCTTCGAAAGCAATCACTCATATATTAATTCAGGATGAAACTTTAGACATTTCCCCTGAAATATTTTTAAAGTTTCCTAATTTGAAATGGCTCATGTTTGATTTTAGAAATGGATTGAAAACTAATGAATCGAACAAAAGAAATTTCAATGCTCTTCTAAATGAAAGGGAAATTTCTTTAAATTTAGAATTTATTCTGACGTTCGATACAAAAGAACACTTAATGATTATTGATTTCATTTCGGAAAGTCTTCAAAGTATCATCAGAACATCAAATGAATTTAAGGAAATTGACATATTTGAGATACAATTTGAGCCTCAATCGAATCTTTTCAATGAGGTCAATGAACTCACTAAAAAAGAAACAAAGGAATTGTTGGAACATATTTCATTATTTGTTCCCTTTCTACAAAATGATTTTATTAATATTTTAATTATTGAAATTCAACAGTCACAGAGAGGACACATTTTAGGTCCATTTCTAAACATAGAGAATTATTTCTCAGAAGATGAGTTTGAAATTCAATATCAGTATAAATATTACAGTTCGCACTGGTTATATTCTGCGCAATGGATCATTAAAAAGAGACAAAGAAAATCTCTCTCTAACTGTAGAGTTATTTAAAAGAAACGACTACAGAAATGAACTCACTTTCTAAGGTGAGAAAATTGTCAGAATACTACGTGTACTTTTAGATAACTCAAATTATCAGATATTTTTGATCCTTTGTTGTATAAGCTATTCAATTCTTTAAAAGGGTTTTGTTAATCAAATTTCAACTATTACTATTGTTAAGTTTTTATCCTTTTTAATTGAGGCTCAAAATATAACAATGAAATAACTAGGATTGATTTGGAAACTTCTTATTTAAAAATGAAGAATGAATGATTTTTCTTTTTCATTAAAGAAACAATGAAGATAATTAAAAGCTAAATAACTATTTCATGGAAATTATCATTTGTACATTCTTTTAATTTGCTTTGTGTTTTCAAGTCTTTTATCTGAAAGGAAAAAAAAAGCTTATGTTTTTCTATAAAATCTTTTAATACTTAAAAGAATCTTGTGTTACAAATTTCAAATTCTATTTCATATATGTTGTAAAATCCATTTTGTCATTTTTGATTTTAATATTTTAAAAAGTAATAAAAGAAAATATATCTGGAAAATATGTACAATTAGGCCTTTTTCTAACATTAGTCAAAACTTTTTATTATTTTAAATTTTTAAACTCATGTTTAGAAAAGACCATTTGTGAAATTGAACATCAACGAAATAACAACCATTCAGATTTTAATTCAATTTAATTTAAAAATGTTTTTACTGTAATTGAGACTGAATTTCCATTTCTTTCTTATAAATTTGCTTCCAATATGATGACTAATTATTCATTTCTTTACATAAATAAATTTGTAATTTTAAAATTTTTTTTCATAAAAGGACATTCACTGAAAAAGGACACTCGTAATTAAATTCAATTGAAAATATCCTTTTGAATAATAAAGAGAAAGCATTTTGGTGCAAAATTTTTCACTGAATGTAATTCTAATGAGATATATTTTCTTTTACTGACTGAGGATCTTGTTCTATTGATATTTAAATAGAATTCTGTTTAATTCCATTCTAGAAATAAAGTAATCTATTGTCATTTTTAGCAGTTTAATGAACAGTTCTTTTTTATCTGAAGGATGTTGAATGTAATAAATTAAATAAATAAGAATGGATTATAATAATTCTTTAAAATTTTAGAAAACAATTCATTTTTTTTTATTTTTTTTACGTAAACTTTGACATTGATATAAAATATTTTTCAATGTAGTTATTTCAAAATATCATTGACTCTTATTGTGAAAGCTTACTTGAAATTCATTTTTGTACTTTTCTTCTAATTGCTTGTGGTTGTGCGATTGAATATTATTTCTCAAAGAAAGATTTGTTTTACATAATATTCAGATTTTGTTTATCAGATTATTTCGAATAAATTTGTAATTATTATAAAAGTAAATGTGTTTCTCCTCTATTTTATTGTCAATATTTACATTTCCTTTCAATCGTACACATTTTCTAATTAAATTTTAGAATATAATTAATTATATTCTAAATTGTAATTAAACAGAACATTGAATTTGACGACTTGAAGAACTGTTATCCAGTTATTCTAACATCATTTACTAAAAAGATAATGAAAGAAATATTTTACTTTTGTTTTAATAATATTATTGGAAGAGTTTTCTTTAAATGAAAGAACTATAAATATCCAAAGATTAAGCAAATGTAAAAATGTTACAATTATTTTTATTAGATGGATTCCAGAGGATTTGAAAAGACTTGATTTCAGATATGTTCAGTTTATTACAAAATCTCTCAATAAACTTTTAGTTTTTAACTTTCAGAATGTTCTTCAATCAGTGATTAGGAATTTATTTTTTAAAACACACCTAACACACACTGTTCAGTTTCATTTTTAGATAAGCTGCAGTTGTAGAGGGTTGAAACCGTCTTATGTTAAATATCTTTTTATCTTTTCCTAATTTTTAGATGACAATTATTTTGAGTTTTTATTATGTGTGGTAAAGGTTTTTAGTACTGTCCATCTTTAAAAGAATTCTTTCAACCTCCACACGTTAAAAAATAATACAAACGTTCTGTTATTCTACACTGCCTCCTTTGGCTTCAAAAACAAATGTTTCTAAACTAGCCGGGTATCGTCACTTTGCATATATCCAGAACCCTTGCATATTATAGCATTAAAAACAAAAATTTCGTTTATTTAGCAAATTAATATCGAGATCGGAGAATATACGACTTCCCAGCCCATTGTGGCCTTCTCCACATGTAAGCATTCAATGTAAGCTTCGCTTATTTTTGCTGACAAGAGGGAGGGGGGATCAGATCAATGCTTACATAAGACAGACAATTTCTTTTTTCATCAGTATTTCAGTGGTATTTACTGTGAAAGATTTTGCAATCTTAAATAATCACAAACGGAAAGGGGGTGGCATCTGATTATTTTGCTTACAAGGGGGGGAGGGGGCCTAAAATGACTAAAGTAAAATGTACTTGAACTATGGTAATCTGTGCAATTTGAATTTGTAAATGTGCATTCAAAAATTTATGTGGATAAATATACTCTGTCTTTTATTAATCATGAAACATAAAACGTCTAAATGAAACTTAGAAAGTCTTAAGGTAAA
>JAFIDM010007174.1:0-13496 GCA_023159025.1 Thereuonema tuberculata
AAATAAATAAGAATGAAATCCTTTTTACAAACTATCGTTATTATCATAATTTCATTATTACATTAGAATAATATTTAAGAAGGCTTCAAATATATTATTGATAATTTAAGAATTTTATTGAGAAATAGTTCATAAGTTATTTCTGCTTCCACATTTCTACATTTGTTCCTGTATTTACAATTTCTAACATAAATGATTTCAATAGTTTTTCTAATTATACTATTTTCTTCTTTACTTAAAATTTGATATCTTGTTTTTCTCACTATGAATTATTCATAGAAATATTTATTTTAATAAAGAAATGATAGTGATACCTTTTTATTTTTTTCTATTATATCTTTGTAATAATAAAAAAGTTATAACTTATACGTTTGATTATATCTTTACCAAATACCAATAATGATTGAATTATAATTTTAACTCTTGATTTTCTAACATGTTAAGCTCACGGAATCTCAGGTTAATCCTCAAGTGAGATATTGGTAATAAATAGCAATACTCATACGATGTGAGAAATAGTTATGTAAGATATGAAATATAAATAGTTATAATAAAAATTCCTAATTCTTAAATAACAACAAATAATTTATCTCTTTTAATATATAAATTTATATTAATTCTCAACATAATTATAAATATCCCAAAATAATGTGAAGAATTATCTTTTACATTTCGAATTTAAAAACTTAAGAAAGGGATGGAGGAGGGGTTCCTTATCAAAAAAACCTTTGGTATCCATGTGTTTCAACTAAAGATAATATCATAATCTATTTCTTCAAAACAGCATATAAACAGCCTTTCTTCTATGTAATGGCGATCCGCGCTGGGCAAGTTTTCCCGGGGTTCTCCCATTTCCCTTGCATTTCTCACACCATCCTTTCTCAGTCTTTCTCTCCGTCTGTTCATATTTCCGTGGGATAGAACAATAGATCTTTCAGGTTGCAGTGCTTGGCTGTCAAGCCATCCACGCTCACCACATTACATTACATTTTTCTATGTAATTTAAATACAAATAACAAAACTAATTTATACAATTTTCTTCTTAATAAGGTTAATACAATATTTTTGAAGGAATTATTAACTTTCGGAAGTTTCTTTCCTTATAATTTTCATTTATTTTCCAGTACATTTAAAATTGTAAAGATTTTTCTTTCTTGCTGAGTAGTCAAATGTTTCTTTCTCTACTCTTTATATACTATTTATTATAATTATATATTAATAATAGATTGTGAAGACACCACTGCTAAGTCCTATTGATTTACCTTGTTAGAAATTAAAATAAGGTATAACTTACCTCATTGGAGAACTGGAAAGCACTGAAGAAGATCACAAACAGACTCACTAAACAACTGATAATGCTAATAACACAGTTAAACATTGATCGTTGACTGATGGTTTTGGTGAGGATTAGTTGAGTAAAAACACTGTATACAGCACCACAGATACGAATGCTGCAAATAATAATTCTAAAACAAAGAAATGGAGAAAAAACATTGCGAATGCTTTTAACAAGATATATTAAACAACCGTACAGATGTAGTAGAGTTTTCAGCTGTATTTTGTTGATTCCAAAAGAATTCAGAAAACCTCGGAAGCATCTTACATAATCAGAATAGGTTTTGCAGAAAGAAAAAAAGATACCAATAGTAATTATGGTACTAACTTCCCAATATACGTTTAGAAATTCTAAGCCTATACCAGTAAATGTAATTGTCGACTGCCAATAAAATGGAAAACTCATATTCACTGCTATGCTAAACAAACTAGGGACTAATACGACAGAAATAATAGAAAAACATCCATTTCTTTGATACCCTAATTTCTTACGAAGGAATGTTTCATTATCTTTCACTTCCTTGAAATGTTTTCGACATTTCAACATCACATCTAAAATCAGAAACGGAAGAATTATCAATTGAGTCATATAAACAATTGTCAGAATTTCAAGAGATGACCTCAGGACATCGTCAGTTATATTCAAATAAGAGAATATGTCCTTACTTTTACGGATAAATGTACAATAAACAATAGCTCCAACAAAATAGAACAATCTTATTAAACAACAATATATGAAATCAATGCTTTGAAATGTAAATCGCAAATGCATTGATGTATCGGTTTGAAATGGAACAAAACCAAATACCTTTAGAATTATCGCTAACATTCTAAACATTCTGTAAGAAAAGGGCATATTGTTATGTTGGTGAAATAAGGGACCTTCCATATCGAATAGATTTTACAATCACTTACAAGATTAACTTATAATTCAATCCCAAAAATATAAAATCGATTACTTCCAATTCACTGAAAATATTTTTTTTAAAGCTTTGAAAATTTACATAAGTTTTGAAGAAAGAAAAAGTCAAAAAACACGAACTCTATTTAAATTTCAAATTGAAGAATTGGCGTTGAAAGTAAAATGAAAGTGTCAGAGGAAAAACGATGCTACTTCAATTGAATGGAAGTAATATTTGAGATCAATATGTTCATCGTCAGTTATTGATTCACGATTTCAAAAGAAATCACATGTTTGAGCATGCGCACTGGAGATCTTGTACTTATTAGAGAATTGAGAAGTTGTTATATTTTATTTTTTAATTTTGAAAAATAAAAAAATATATATTTGGTAAAGGTAAATTATTCATAAATTGTTTTAATTATTATAAAGCATTGAGAAATGACACAGAAATAAAAAAATATCTACGCTTTCATCTGGAAGAGTTTGGGACGGACCGTTTCGTCCTTTTCAGGGACTCATCAGCCAACCCACTCTCTATGCTTTATATTTATTTCTGGCACGTTAAATCATTTGAGGAGCTTAGTTTCAAAACCCGCCATCTCCAACAATTGAAAATTCCGAACCAATGGAGTTTTTTGCTCAGTTCAAATCAAAACCCACCGTTTGCATACACTTTAACTTCAAAAACCGCTATGACAATTAGTCTGGTTGCAAGTGTACATCCGTGGGATTTTTGATGATACAAGCATGGGAGTGGTATCAATCTCTTCGTTATAACATGGAGAATCAGTATTTGGATGGTGGACAGTAGCCACTAGTGGCAGATTAATCTTATACTCAAAAAACAAAATGGCCGCCGCTGTGCCGTACATTGTACTGGTTTTTCATGTTTATCTCGTAAAATACAATATTTATGACAAAATGACCTATTACTAAAAGTATTCAGTATTAAATTCTACACAAAATATGTTCTTAGGGTACTTTGTGTACGGCTAATCTTTAACATAGAAATTCGGCTTTGAAATGAAGAATTTATGATTTTGTTTTCCAAAAAGTGCAAAGAGTGTTGTTTTTATTAATTTTTTTTATTTGCAAATATATAAATGTTAAGTTTACAATTGAATTACATAATCTAAGACATTATTAGACTTCAAAGTTAATACAAAGACCAAATATATGTCTACTGTATTTTACTAAACAACAGTTTATCAATTACAATCTCCATCATAAATCTCGTCTTCACTTTCTCTAGCTGATTCATTGCATTCATCTATGTCTTCCGTATCCTAATACCCTGGTTTCACAGAACGACTTAAAACGCGATTTCTCGCACTTTCTCGTTTCTGAGAACCACGTGACCAGCCAGACCGGAAGTCGGTAGCGCTGTCCGAGTTTTGACAAGTAGTTATACCGAATGAAGTCGTTTCCAACATGGCTGCCAACGTGATCACCTCACCGCAACGAAAGCAGCACACAGAGTGGACCGAAGGAGAGACGATTATTCTAATAGAAATGTGGCGGGAGAATATTGACGATTTCCGAAGAATGAAAAGAAATCATCGGATTTACGAAAAGATGAAGTTAGAATTGGAGGAATCCTACAAAATAGAGAAAACCTCGGCAGAAATTAAAAATTAAATAGATAATTTGACAAAGAAATTCAGGTACATTTCCATTCGAAGCCTTTTTGCTTTACGCTTATAGGCTTCAAATAATACCTTACATTGATGTATTTTAACGTCGAGCATCTGAAGCTGCGAAATCATAGACATAAACATAAAAACGAACATTTGTTTTTGACCTTGATGCGGAACACAAACTTTGCTGATTGGCGCCATTTTGGTTTAGCACAATCCCAGCATGCATTGCCCAACAACTAGATCCCAAAATGCATTGCAAACAAACTGGTTTTTCTTCTCTCTCATGAAATCAGTCAAGGTCCGATTATTCGTTTCGGATGCGTCACAAACATACGTCACAGGACTGAACGAGTTTCTAAATCGACTTTTTCTCCCGGGAAACCAGGGTATTGGAGTTTTCACAAAGTTCTGGATCACCTTCACATCTACACATTTCTGTGCACTTTAGTCCATACATGAGACAGGTGCGTGGTGGACAACAGCGACCTAGGGAGCATATGCAACTACAAAGCTCTGCCATAAGATCTGGAACACAAGGCAAGGTGCAAGCAATTGGTTCAAACCTTCCTCCATCGTACGTCTATCCGAAGCTGAGTAGTGACGGTATGACTGGGTTTGGGTTGATATCTTGATTCCACACAAGTGCCTGAACATGAGCTCTTAACAGTGCAGGAGTTACAGCAGCTTTTGTTGGTGGAAGATTTTCATCTTGACACTGTTTTTTTTGTGAAAAGCCACCATTGCACATTTCCAATCTCAGTCATTGTAGTTTTTGAAATATATAATTGACAAACAAATGACCCCAAAGCGTTTCTGACATCGTCTGGAAGAGTGGGTATTGTACCAATCTTTGCTAAGGCCTCTAGTAGGTCATCATTGACGGAATTGAATGTTTTCCACCATTTAAGCTTCCCTTTATTGACAAATGTCCCAGTGACATCTGAACCAGATAAGGCATGAAGTCCAGGGAGAGCAGCAGATTTGAGTAATCCCAGTGACTTGTGGATGGAAGCTATGTCAACAAACCTTTTCATTCCCTGCCCAAGGAAAATTCCAAATTGTGATGTCATTTGAGGAAATCGCCTTAAGGCTAAAACCAGAACATCTGTGTCTGGCAAATAAACGTGCGTTGTTCTGTATCCTTGTTGTGATATGTATACTCCGTGAAGTATGATTTTTGTATCTGCTTCTTCCTGTGTGGTCCGAAGGCTTGACACATCTGTTCCATCTGATGATGATGCTTGATCTCGCCAACTAACTATATATTTATTGTTATTGCTCACTCCCCATTGAAATATGTGACTAGAGAGAAACTCTGTAAGCTTTGTTTTTATTATGAGCAAGCAAATTCTTCATTGAAGTTTTGCTAACTATCATTTCAGATGTTATTTTGTAACGGATTGGATCACTGCCCAGTTGCCGAATACGTCTCATTTCATTTTTTAATGAATCCTCCTTATACGTGTCAAACACAACATGTACTGAATTGTATGCATTGAATTTGTCACCAATCCACTTGCCTAAGTGTATTCCTAGATCACGACATGTTTTTACAGTGTTACGTTTATTGTAAGTGTGCAGTAGAGCCATTCCATCAATTATAGCCGCGATTTTGTCCGATCCGTGTGAGTCATCTGTTGGATGTGATAGTGGTGAACTGCTGTCAATCTGTTCTTCATTTGATGGCAATGACTCCAAAATCGCTGCAAGTTTGGATTTGTTGGAACAGTGTTGCATTTTCCCATCACTAGCAAACAATGATTTTGGGAGGGGTGAAAATTCGTAATTGCTTAGATTGAACTTTATGACAATATCATCTCTGCTTCGAGATGCAATCAATAGCCTAGACATAAGTGAGAGATCTGTTTTCATAGATGCAATTTTGTCTTTAAGGACAACTTTAATCTTTTTTGCTGACGCTTTACAAGTTTTTGTGGGATATTTCTTCATTGTAGACCAAAATTGTGTTTTGTGGCTATTTATACGCTCTGCCATGAAAGATTCCTCCAACTTTTTACCCACTTCTGCTACGTTACTTACAAAATCTTGCACGTCCTCCGGGATCGTAGTGTTTGAGTAAGAATGTGGCTGAGTTGTTGGTTTTTACACTGAAAAGAGTTGGTAGAATTTTTAAATGCATCTTTCAGTTTCAAGACATTGCGATTCTGGCGTTTTTGGGCACTATTTAGAAGCCCGTGGTGATTCGTCTGTCCAACAGTTTTCATCTCAAGCAACATTTCTGTCTCATTTGAAATTCTGTTCAGTTCGGTATTTACAAAGAAGAAACTATTTCTGGCATTATCATTTTGTGTAAAACCTACCAGTCCTCCTTGCATTTTCAATTTTCGGTTTTGGTGCTCTAAGGCTTCATCTGCACCTAGGGCACAGAAGGGTACACATTACGATTGATAATCCATTTTCCCTCTATGAAGTTTTTCCAGATATCTGGATCTGTTAATTGTAATACATCCATCTCAGCAAGATACAGTGAAATCATTCGTGCATAATTTAGTCTATTAAGAGCAAAGAAATATTTCAGAAAGTCATGAAAAGAAGCCTGGCTGAGATTCCAATCAGATGTTCTAACAGATCTGATAAAGCACAGCATAGACTGTACCATATCCATATATGAACATGCCATCTTGAAGACTGGTTCCACTGATTTCCTAGAACTCACAAGTCTTTTAATTTCTTCAAGTATCCTATTTTCTTTAATGAAATAGATTACTGCATCATGTTTTTGTTTAATATTGGTTTCATTCTTAGAATGTAAACTCACTGCCAGTTCATCTAATAGAGGTTGTAACAAGGTAATTTTTCCCGGGTGTTCCTTGTCAAATTCTTCTAGAAGAAGAATATTTAATGTGGTTGTAATAGTTAAATGGGCTTCAATAGCTCTCCTTATGTGTCTTCCCTCTAGTATTTGTTTCATAGTCACCGAGGAGTACAAATCGCATTCGACCCACAGCTCTGGTATTCCACTTCCACATATGAACTCACCAATTGTTCTAAGTTGAGCTATTATTATATGCAGCTTTCCAGGCTTCAATATCCATTTGCCTTTGCAATCTTCTTTTGCCATTTCAAGCTGCTTTAAAGATTTAGAAATTGCCATGTCAGCTGTAACAACGACTTTGTTTGTCGTTTTATTTATGGATTCGTTTAGGTTTTCAAGTTGCCTCATAACTGTTAACTGAACAGAACTATTAGTTGGAGGCTCTGGAAATACTGGCAGCAAGGAAACTCTGGAAACACATTTCACATCTCCTAAATATCTGTTATACCCAATCCATGTGGGAGAGGAGATAGATATATCATTACCATTCAATATGGATCTTCATAATAGGAACCAAACACTGTCAGACCATATTGCTTTCTGATGTCACCTTATTGTTGGACAATATTGGAAACGACAGTTTCTGGACAACATGTATTCCAGTTCGTAGGTTTTGTACAAGAAAGGATTTTTGGTAAGACATCTTCAAGAGATGGTAATGGCAAATTATTTGATAAGGCCAATGATATTGGAGCATGTCGATCAGACTTTTTTACATCTTGGTAAACAGTTACAGCCGTCCCATGAAATGTCCTTCTTCCATCAATGGTGTCTTCACAAAAGTCAATATTGTCCATAGCACAATGAATAAACCTGTCAGTAACCAAATCTGGTGGTATGTACACGCCCTCATTGCTAATGATCCTATTAACCACACTTCTTACAATATCTTTTTCAATTCTCAGGACTCTTGAGTAATCAATACTGCACCCGACGTTATGCATGAGTTTGATCAAAGACTTACTTCGTGTTGTATTATGAATAGTTAAGCCACAAGCCACTTGAAGAGGTAGGTCTCGACTGTGATGGAAACTTAAACATGTTTTGTTTTCTACTTGTCTTCGAGAAAGACAATTTGACATGCGCATCTGTGATATATTTCTTGCTCGTCTCTGTATATCTTCGTTCTTTGTTATTTGATTTTCATTAATATTTTTTCAATCGATTACAAGAAATTAATTAAAGTAATTCCCTCTGTTGTGGCTCAATAAAATAGGATTGAAAAAAGACACTTACTCAGAGTATCGAACCCCAAAAACACACTGCTTCCTGGAAATCCGAGTCTCCACGCACACAAAGAAAAATGATGTCTCTCCCGTCTTTTCCTGCAATGTCCAAAGTCTAACATCACTCGGACAACAATTTAGCCTTGCACCCATGTCCCATTCTAATCCTACCTATTAAGCCACAACATTACATGTACAAAGTTACAAAAAGGTGATATTGGTAAGTAATATTAGAGATTTCAAGCATCTGAGTTAATTTTATATTCACAAAATCAACAAAACAAAATCATAAATTCTTCATTTCAAAGCCGAATTTCTATGTTAAAGATTAGCCGTACACAAAATATCCTAAGAACATGTTTTGTGTAGAATTTAATACTGAATACTTTTAGTAATAGACCATATTGTCATAAATATTGTATTTTACGAGATAAACATGAAAAACTAGTACCATGTACGGCACAGCGGCGGCCATTTTGTTTTTTTAGTATGAAATTAATCTGCCACTAGTAGCTACTGTCCACCATCCAAATACTGATTCTCCATGTTATAACGAAGAGATTGATACCACTCCCATGCTTGTATCATCAAAAATCCCACGGGACATAGATTTTTGTACACTTGCAAACAGACTAAATGTATTATGATACGATTTCGATACGAGTGCTGTTTCAAAGCCCGCCATATCCAAAGCAAATGCCTTATCAAACCCCACTATATCCAAAACTTAATTTTGAAGATGGCGGGTTTTGAAACTAAGCTCCTCATTTGGTTGTTCTAACTATTATTTCAATAAAAATAAAGAACCAAACCTGTATTTAAAAAAAAAATTAAATAAAAAAGAAATAAATTTTCTGAAAATTATATTAAAAGCACTAAAAGAAACGAAACTAAAGACGAAATTGTTTGATTTAAAATTATTATGAGAGAGATCAAAAATGATTTTTAACTTTTCGTAAATTTTGCAGGTTATATGAGAAATCTTAATTTGCCTTTAATACAGGATCTCTCATAAGTCTGCACTCATAAGGTGGCGGAGCACCATCCTGTTGAACATTGTCAAGTATGTAAAATTCAAGAAGATGGGATCTGTTGTAGATAAACCTCGCAGCGAGGACATCAACAGTTGAACAGACATCTTCTAATGTCCTGGCAGAGTACTTTAAAAGCCCAGAAGAAGTCCCTCCGCAAATTATCCACAGAGACAAGGGTCACTGAATGTCCATGTACCATATATTGAAAAGCAGTAAATCCAAGATGCAGTTGTTACAAACATTAATTGAGGATGTTTCCTGTATGAGAGTCGAATTCTGCGATTGGGTTCTGCAATATGAGATTAATTCTACTTTTTCGTTTACTATCCTGTTTAGTGACGAGGCCAAGTTTTAAGTAAAAGGGCAGATGAATAAGCAAAACACACATTACTGGTCACCACAAAACCCCATTGGATGCAGGCTTCAAGGCAATGTCGCCTTGTGTGGGATATGGAATGATCGAATTATCGGCTCCTTCTTTTTTCAGCAGCCTGTGACTGAACAGATGTACTTGCAAATCCTCAGCAGAAAGAATTACCATCAATCTTAAATTCAGAAGAGGATTTCCCAACGTGGTTTCAACAGGACGGTGCTACGCCGCATTACACCCTATGGGGGTCCAGACTTATGGGACACCCTGTATAGATTTTTCTTTTCGCAATTGATAGAGCTTATGTTTTTCGATTTCTTATGTATAGGGTAGACTGGGGAGATGACAACTGGATACAATGCCATTATCGTTGTAATTTGTTTGTGACTGACAGCTGTAAATATATGTATATATGTAAATTTTCTTCACAGCGCAGTGAACACAACGGTATCTTTCCGATTGCAATATCATTAATATTTGGTTAAAAACAACGAAAATAAGGTAAGTGCACTGTTAACTCAGTTTTGTTATGAAGGAATGAGCTAAGGCTGATAAAGAATATTCTATACGTCTTATCTTTGCAATGGCGCCTTACCTCAAGCATTGTGACATCTTACCTACGAAGGTTGGACAAAATGCCATTTTGTAAGGTTTTCTAAACATGCTTTTACTCAGACTTACGGATGATACACAATCCTGCCAATTTGTTTTCACGTACATTAACGTACAGGGAATGTGCATGAGTAAAATATTAGGATTATAATTCATTGACTTTTGGGGTGGCAAGGCACTAATTGAAGATAATTCCTTTGACTAATTGGATGATTTGTTTTTCATTTAATTTAATTTAATATTCAAACTAAATCGTCGGAACCGCAGTGGCGCCTCAAAACCAAAAATTAACAATAAAAAAACTCACTAATGAAATATTAGTGAGAAAATTCATGTGCCAGCAGTCCGCCGGTCTCAATGAATTTTTTAATGCATAAAAAATTCAATCTGCGTATTCAATTATTAATAATGGGTGAGACCAAAAATTATTTATCAAGTGACATCCTGGAACAGCTTTCCACGTTCTTGCAATGTGAAATTTTCGCTCCTATTTCATTAGTAAGTTTTTTATTGTTGTTTTATGTTTTGAAGCACTATTGCAATTCCGACATCTATTCCTATTAGCCTCGATTCTGCGACCCCGTTGTTTACTAGTGACTGCTCCGGGCTGATGATTGCCAAAGAGCGTGAAACAGCTGTCCCAGTTAAACAAATGGATTGCTGTCACTTGGTAAACAATTGGGTCTCATCCATTGTTATTCAAAATAAATGTTTCTCATTTTATTTTTCATATCAGAATTACTTAAATGATCTCAGTCTATTTAATATCCCATGTTATTTAATCCCACTCTTTTTCATTGACATATGAAAAATGCTCATTGCTTAATAAATAAATAATTTAATTTAATAAATAATAATTCAATAAATAATAATTGCTTAATAAAAAATAATGATTCAGAGTTAACAGTGGTTTATATGCTTTCATTATTATTTAAATTTGTTTTTAATTTAAAAATCTTAAATTTTTAAATGAATTTTAAACAAGCTTTACTAAAAACTACCATGAAACTAAGTTAGAAGAAATTTTAGTAAAGTTCAATACTCAATCACAAACAAATTCAATAGTTTATCTTAGACCTAACTTACAAAGAGATAAAAAATATTATTTAGAATTTAAAAAACAAAAATTCTTAAGGCTTTGATAATATAAAAATACAAGAAATAAAGAAATATAATGAGGAATTCTCAGATTAATTTCAATTATAATTAATTTGATAAAAACTCAAGGTTCATTCCACAAAGTTAGAAAATCTGAAAAATAATACCAGTTTATAAAGGAGGGAAAAAAAAGATAATTATAGACCAATATCAATTTTATCCAACTTATCAAAAATTGTAGAAAAAATACTTAACAAATACTATTTATAATTATGTTAATAAGTACAACTTACTAAATTACAATTAATATGTTTAAAAACTGGAATTTCACTTAATATTATAGAAAATCTCCATAACTACATGTTAACTTTCAAAAATCCTTTACTCGTGATATTTCGCAAATTTTGAATAAAATTTGCGAAATATCACGAGTAAAGGATTTTTGAAAGTTAACATGTAGTTATGGAGATTTTCTATACAATTAATATGCTTATCAGAAAACTAAAATCACTCATATTCTATTAAGTAAGTTAACCAATATCCTAAACTAAGATCTCCATAAAAGTATTACTAATTTACTAATTTTTATAGATTTTAAAAAAGCTTTTGATTCGATAAATCGTACGATACTGATATGGGTATAAGAGGGAATTTAAATAAATTGATTGAAAATTACTTACAAAATAGGAAATTTAGAATTAAAATAGAAAATTTCACAAATAAACTTTTCAATCTCAAAAATTGTACCTCAGGGCTCTAATTTAGGACCATTATTATTCATCCTATTTATAAACTCAGTATTTAAGACAATTAAGTTTTCAAAAATATTTATTTATGCTGATGATGTACTTTTATTAAATGATAACGTAAAAAAAGAGAAAGCACAAATACAATATGATTTGAATAATATAATCTCTTGGTCAAGTATAAATAAAAAGTCAATAAATCAATAAAAGACAAAACTCATGATAATAAAGACCAAAAATAAACCAATACAGTATAATATTAATATCAAATTACATAATAAAAAATGTAGGAGCATCAATAATACAAATTTGGAATGTAATTGTAGAAAAATCGAAGGTGTAAATGTCTATAAATGCTTGGGAATTTATATTGATAACAATTTAAACTGGAATAACCATTATATATTTATTATTAAAAAATTAAACTCGTTTTTGTATATGTTTAGACATATTAGAGATTTGTTTCTACAAAAACATAAGATTATGATATATGAAGCATTTATTGACTCTTTCGTGTGTTATGGTTTCATGAATTGGATTTTTCTAAGCAAATGTGAAATTAAAAACATTGATACAATAATTAACAAAATATTTAATATGATTAATAAAAATTATAAAATACTGTGAATAATCATAATCAGATTGTGATGCTTGGATGTTTAGTTGTCATCAAACAAACCTCCAGTGGTCACCTTGTCACTTACAACAATTATTCTCTAATATTGCACAGATAACTTATTCCTATGGTGCTTATGTCTTATAATGTCTTAAACCAACCTAATACTTTTTATTGATTGGTTCAGAACTAAAATGAATACTTTGTGGACATTAACGATGCACATCTGCCATAACTTTAGAACACTTCCGTTCTACTATCGGTCCGAGTCTATTATCTAGATTTGAAGCTCGAACGCATCAGCTTCCAAATCTCAATCCTTTCGAATTAACTGCTTATTAGTACAAGGTTTTCTTAGCTGCTATAATAAGCACGTCCTCTCAGTTAGGTTTCTATTTCGTATG
Source organism: Thereuonema tuberculata (assembly GCA_023159025.1). Classification (NCBI taxonomy): domain Eukaryota; kingdom Metazoa; phylum Arthropoda; class Chilopoda; order Scutigeromorpha; family Scutigeridae; genus Thereuonema; species Thereuonema tuberculata. Next base: position 12,822 of record JAFIDM010007174.1, read on the forward strand.
TATCTCTATCATCAATCCTACAAGCTCGAACGCTTGGTTTTTCTTCTAGAAATCTAACAGGCCTATAGCACAAGCTCGTCCGCTTGGATCTTCGAACCTAATTCTCGAAACATAAACCCTATAGCACAAGCTTGTCCACTTGGATCTTCGTATCTAATTCTAGAAATCTAAATATCCTATACCACAAGCCCGTCCGTTTGGATCTTCTGATCTAATCTAGAATTTTAACGTCGGAACTAATTGGCATCATAAATAGCCCTAATTCTTTACTTTAACTTTCTTCTATCATAACAGAAGTCACAAACCTATCTTTATCTACTGGATCCTGACCAAATGACAATATTAAATATTATTTTTCTTCAAATACTGCCTTAGATCGAACAATTGATTGACATATGGTCCAATCTACGATGCCTCCTTAAACAGCCCAGTACCATTGTCCTTCTTCTTATCGGTAAGGTTAATTCCGGCACTAATCGAATCGCACTTCAGACGATTACTTTGCCAATCCACTTTTCCGTTCCAACTTCATAAGATGTCTCAGCAGCTAAACCGTAGTCCTTCTTCTCATCGACGGTGTCCTTCCAATCGACATTCTCCAGTGGAGATCTTACTTAGACTACCTCCCTTGCTGGAGATCTTACTTAGACTACCTCCCTTGCTGGAGATCTTACT
>JAFIDM010007175.1:0-13495 GCA_023159025.1 Thereuonema tuberculata
CATTTCACTGAGCTAGGTAAGCTGGGCGGATTGAGGTCAATTAACCTCGAAACAGTACTGTCTCCGATTCCCAGCACAAATACAGTTGAATCATTTGAGGAAGGCAGTCCCCTCAGGCGTTGGGACTGAGAACTTGAAAAAATAGGGGAAAAGGGTATAGAAGGGTATAGATAAGTTGGGGTAGGGAGAAAAGATTACAACAGTGTTTGCAGAGCTTGACCTCGTTATTATCGGCTTTAAGTAACTATATTTCCGAAGAGCTGAATTCTCAAAATACGAAAAAAAAGGATCATATAAGGCCTTTTTTTAATTCCGTAACAATACCCTGATACCCTTTCACCCCTATTTTTTCAAGTTCTCAGTCCCAACGCCTGAGGGGACTGCCTTCCGCAAATGGATCAACTGTTCCAAAAAATAGATCAGTGAATTTTTGTTTTGTTTAGTTAAGTGCGTTCTTTGTTTTATTTGACTGTAATAATGTTATTTGTGAGAGAACTTTTTAGCTTTTGATGATGACATGACATTAACTCTGTAATCTTTCATTACTGAGGCACCCTTTAAAAAAAAAAAAGAAGTTACAATTGGGGTAAAATGATAACTGCTTAGTAACGTGTCTGGCGGATGTTTTTCGCATCTACAAGCAGAACATGTAAAGAAGTGTAAATATATTCGAGGGGGTCATTTCCCTTGGTAGCTGGGCAATAAAGGGAGAAGATGACGGGGAGGGAGTGTCTTCTCCCATGGGTCGTTCGCCTGCTCTGGGAGATAGAGGAAACGACGAACGAATTGACTTCCTTCCGATGGCGGTGGGGGTAACTAAGAAAAGAAAGGCAGGAAAGTGGGTGTCATAAACATCCCTCACGAGTCAGCGGTAATAAAATGGGAAGACAGATAAGAAAGTCATCTGAAGACGAATACTAATTAAACATTCTTCAAGAAAATAAGTGACGGAATAAGAGAAAGTTCCGCTTTAAAACCGGAAATGAATTTCTTTCTTAGAAAAAAAGCTTTTATCTTATTTTTACCAAATGGGAAAACCACACTAATGAAATCCGAGTGTGAATGTATAACAACTTTTGAACAAGGAAATCGATCTTCATAAAAGCTGAAATGCAAATTTTCGGACAGATATGAGATTACTTTTTGCATTTGAAATTATTTCTGTGTGGTTCCCTGTAGAGAAACTTGCAAGTGAAGGAAGAGGAGAAATGGATTCTCCAACGATGACAGGCAATGAATTTTTTTGTGAACACTTAAAAAATGAACTGAATTACGTTTTACAAACCACTTTAAATTTGCACATGCTTCGAAATGATTAACATTAACAGGATTTTAAATATTAATTGCCTGGATTGGAGGCCAAGTGGTTAGGGCGCTTGGCTGCGGGTTGGAGGAAGCGGGTTCGATTCCCGGTCTCAGCGGAGGGCGGGAATTTTTTCCTCGCTCCTTTCTCCTCCAAACGGGTCCCAGGGTCTACCCAGCCCTCTGTCAAATAGGTTTCCCGGTAGTTAAAGGCGGGCGGGCGGGCGTCGGGCCAGCCCCGTGACCCCAACTTCGTCCCGTTGGCTTACGTCTGTCGGGAGCCTAACCTCCCACGCCCCCTAAGGCCGGTGTCTTTAACTTTAATTGCCTGGATTACGCAAAACTGTTAATTCATGCTGTGCACCAGAAAGTGAAGTAGTTAAATTCAGAGCGGATGATAAAGACAACATGTGTTAGGGGAGGGGGTTAAGTATGGAGACTTTTGCTACTCTAAAAAAACCAACTGCCACTTTCTAAGAAAGTAGTTTTCAAGTTCTTGCAGGATGTTTTTACTAAAAAATTTGTTTATAAATATCGATGTTCATTAATCTTTACTTATTTTAAAGTTTTTTTTTATTAATTTTTCTTTTTTTTTTGGCTTTGTAACATCTAAAAAATGTAAAATGTTATTATAAAATACAAAAAACAATGTTTAAAAATATAAAATAAAAATAAAAAAATATATAAGCAACATTATGTTATATATATATATAATAGTCTGTGTAATATTATTTATATATTTAATGTGTTTTATATACTATATTTTTGAATGTATTTATATGTTTTATATTTATATATTATAAAATATACGAAAAGGCAGTTTATACAATATTTTTAAAATGAAATGTTATGTTTTTTGTTTTGGTTTTTTTCTTCGGAATTTTGAGTTAAAAAGTTGTATAGAAACTTTACCGGACCTTATGGTTGTGAAGGAAAGATCCCCTGCACTGTCTGGCGATTTCCTTGGAGAATAAGCTTTATGACGGTCCAAAGATAACTATGCAGTTAATTTGCAGGATATTTATTTATATGGATCTATTGATATAAAATAAACTCAAGAAGACATTATTTATTCCAGTTGGAACCAACTCAGAAGCGCAGCCAGTGACGTCTCTCCTGCACAACACAGAAGTCTAGAAGAAAGCCTGGTTTGTTTGGGGATGGGGAGAAAGAGTTATGGAGGAGCCGAAATGAAGGAAGCTAAATGGAGATAATGAAACTGCAGAATTAATTGACAGTATTAAATAAAATTCAAAAAAAAAAATTTTAGAAAGCACTAAACGACTGCCCGTCTCTTCGCTCGCAAATGTAACCGGAAAACAACGTTTTATTTATTCAAAAAACACAAATTACATCAAGTAAACAAAAATTAAAGCTAAAAGTAAAAAAAAGTTTGGTTAAAATGAAAATTTAGCCTATACACTAATTTTTTTAACCGACATTTAAAAACATATATGCATCGCTCGAGCTTTCGGATTTCCTAAGTGGAACCCACTGTCAACATGAAACAACTAAAAAAAGGTCTTACATTATATCCATTGAAAAACCAATAAAATTCCATTTAAAAGATTAACGACTATTAAGAATAGTTTCTGTTCGTTAATCTTCTTCTGTTGCTGTGATTGGTCCTCTACGTCTCCCTAAAATTGATTGGTGAATGCTGAAGTCCGTACTGATCGGATTGTTATTGTTAAAAATTGGTGCGTAGGCTGAATTTTCATCGTAAGTAATACTCTGTATAAAACAGCACACGTTAAAACTATTTTTTAACAATAAGTTCAAATTCTGAAAACTATACGCAATACAATATTGAAATTCATTTGTAACAGTCGGAAATTTGCGCAGTTGAGTTGACTATGCAACGCGCGTGCATACTTACATTGTTGACAATACAACACTACTTCTCTTGCGCGTGCTGTTGTGCAATTCAATTGTTGCGGACGTACGCAAAACACTCATTTTAGTAATATACATTAGTTTATATTATTAATCTTAGATTAAAGGTCATATTGCCCTTAATAAACTTTTTATTAGATAAATATTATTTCATCATGTAATCACTAATTAATCTTTTTTGTTTTTAATTGTTGGAATTATATTAATATTTCATTATTACTATTAAATTCATTATCCAGGCTTATCAAAACAATGAGTCCGCGCTAATTTAGTGGCTCGTCTTTTGTTATTGTTTTATATTATTGTTACTGCGTCATGTGGAGTGTGATTTTTATTATTTTATTAACATCGATTATGTCTTTTATCAAATTTAGTAAAAAAAAAAATTCATCGTCAATTTATAATATGAAATATAAATATAATTTATTTGTTTTAACTACTTTTTTTATACTAAAATTTTTTTATAATAATTTTAGTATACCTCATTATAAATATGAAAAAACAATTACATTAAAAACTAAAAAAAAATAATAGTAACTAATATTTACTTTATTTTGTTTATATTTTTAACTCCGTATTTTATCAATATTCCGAAGTGACATGTTTCGAGTTGACAGTCCATTTTTCAGGAAACCAAATTATGATAAAGTTTCTAAAAACGTCAACGAAACAACAACTTCATAATTTTTGTAAAAAAAGAGAAGAATTTGAATGAGTCTTAATAATTAAAAAACTACATCACTTCATCTTTTTCTTGAAAGTTTTTCTAAAAATCGCCATATTAATTGAAAAGAGTGAACACTTTCCCATAAAAGGAAAGATTGTCTTACGACGGCTTAGGGACGAAACTCTTCTTCTAAGATGATTCCACTCTTTACTTAAGGGATTTTATCGAAGAGCCGTGGATTTAATTCCCTCTGCCAATATTGATGTCATTAGTTGCTTCAGAAATTGATGTTGGGAAATTTGACTGAACCAAGAGAATTATGAAAATTAATATCACGGATAAGTTCAAAAGACAAACTGAAAGTAAGAAAACTGAAATCTTATGAATCTCAAATCTATCACTAAACTGTATTGCTAGAATTTTTTATTATTATTATTATAAATTTACTATTTACTCAAGTACAAAGATACTTAGATTTCCGGGTTGGGCTGATGAGTCCGTTCAAGAACGAAACGGCCGTTCCCAATTCCTTCCCGTAATTGAATCAGAAAGGCAATTTTATTCAGGTGCAGAATTTGTTCTTATTTTGCTTTGTTACAAAGATACTTATTACAATCTTAATGTATGTAGAACATTTAGTGGATCTGGTAACCGAGTGCTAATGCATTTGACTGCGGCCCAGAGGAGCCGGGTTCGATCTCCGATACCAGAGGAAGTCGGGAATTTTTCCACGCTGACTTCTCCTTCAGGGGTCCTGAGGTCTACCCAGCTCTTTTGAATGGGTACAGGGTTTTTTTTCCCGAAAGATAAAGGCGGAAGGGCGTCGGGCTGACCACCAGGCCTCAACTTAGTCTCGTTGGTCACAAAACGCCTGGAACCTTACTTTCCAGTGGCCCACATAAACCTAACTTTTAACAGTGTATTGTAAGCAGTGTAATCCCACTTTGATAGGGACGAATCTTAAATTTAATGTTTAATTTCCAATACAATTCATTTGCATAATTATAATACAGTAGAACCTCATTATAACGGACCTCATTATAACGGACATCGCTTATAACGGACAGGTTTTTAAAAAAATATAATAATAATAAAGGATGCATATGTTTATCTGACGAGTTTTACATTTCCAAGCAAGCGATTAAACATCGATCATTTAATGAAAAAAAAAATTTAACGTGCCCGATGATTCAAAGAATTGAGTAAGCAAACGAAGGCACAACGCTACAAGGAAGGATTCGCAACTTTGTAGCGTTGTTCCTTCGTTTGCTTTCTCAATTCTATCGATCATTTAATTTCGTTATTGTCTGAAATTCCACAAATTGCCGCACACACTCATCAGTTTTTATTCAGTAACCTTTGAGTCATGTCGTTAAGTACTTTTTATAGCTAACTATTATCCTTTCATTGATGTACACCCTGATGCATTACACCGATATAGAATTATTTGTTATAAACCGGATTTTCATTAAAACGGACAACCTTCAGCCCCAATTAGTCCGATATAATGAGGTTCTAATGTATTCAGTTTAACAGATAAAAAAAGCAGCCATAAAATTGAAAAAATATCTTGTTTTCGAATCAACATAACAATAAGCTTCAATAAATTAAAAGATAATTACAATCCTGAATTGCAATTACGAAACCTCTTTTGTATTAATCTGATTAATTCTTTAAAATCGCAAATATTTTGAACAATTGAAATACACGTGGCAATGATGCTAAGTGCTGTCATTTAATTGTTGTTTATTAATAAATGAGATTGCCATTATGGTATAATGCAATACTTCTTCCTTTTATTACGTTCTTCAGTGGAAGCAAGAATTTAATAAAACAGAAGAATAATGCATGAACCTGACCAATAAAAAACAGAGGTAATATAAACTGCTTTAAAGAAAATACAAAGAAAATGGAGAAGGATGGCAACGACATGATTAAGTGTTCGTTATAAATGTACGTCGCTGTTAAGTAGATAAATATTTTCATCTTTGTATAAATAGTTTATGAGTTATTGCATAAAAGGAAACATTTCTGATACTGTACATTTCGTGTGAAAATTTCAATTTTGATTTTTTTTTGTAACTTTTACGTTTAATAACATTTTTTTTCAACTGTACAGTATACAATACTTAAGCATTGTTACAACATCGCGCCAATATCCTTTGGAGCTTTGCATTCGCAGGATTTAAAAAAGTATGAACCTCCCCCAATAAGAATTCAGCACATTTAGTAGAAATTAGCTAGTATCTGTAATTCTGGAAAGAAAAAAATAAAAGATCATTCAACAGCATCACAATGAATTCGGTGGCAGGGAAGATGCTGTAAAAACTGGTAGGAATAATGGTATTCGCTCCTAAATCCAGTCATTTCAGGTTGGAAGGAGAAAATGTACGATTAATCGACCTGCTAACAGATGAGAAGAAGAAGAACGAAAGAAAATAAAAGGTTCGCAATGCGATGAAACGAACAAGGTACGCCTTTGTGCATTGAAATGAAGGGAAAAGGGAGGAAGGAAAGGAGAAAAAAGATGGGAGAAGAACTGTGAGTGAACAAAGGCTCCTGGCTTTGAATTTAAAGCCGAATAAGTAAGCAATGCAAGTGAAGGTGATAAGGAACCTGTGCTGGATAAGAAACTGCGAATAGTTTTAAAAGATGCAAATGAATGTCTTGAGAAAATGTGTCTTTAAGAAAATGTGTCTCGATTCACTGATGTGTTTGTGATTATTTACAAGAGAAATCATAAATGAAAAAAAAATCCAGTTTCAAAACTGATTCTTTCAATTAGATTGCAAAACAATTAGAAGTAAATTTCGAAGTAATGGAATAATTCGAAATGGTATTAATGAATACATTTGTACATAGAGAGCATATATTTTTATTAGATCAAGTGATTATGCTTACATATGTCTGCCGCGCATCCACCGCGGTGTAAGTGTATTTCCCAAAGGTGAAAAAATGTTTAAAAGTGCGTTTACAACTTTGAGGTCCCGCCCGACTTCTAAGCCCTACCCCTCCTACAAACCCGTGAACTGATTTCGACTTTTTTGTTACTTACTTATAGTTAAACCAATGCCCTAAAGGGTATTGTTAGTGGCATAATCTCTAAAAAAGTTAGCGGCAAAATCTCTAAAAACACCGTGAGTATAAGGGTCTGAAAATAGGAAAAATTATCAAAAAGTGGAAGTATATAGACAGGATGGCCGGAAAGTTACCGTATCCCCTGCTATGTTGTTGTTATATTAAGGGGTACCGAAACATCTCGGCCACCCTGCTATTACAAATACTATCAGTAAGTAACTGTTGATAGTGAATCTCTTAAAACTCCTTTACTCTTATCACAAACGACATTTAGATTGACACTAAAACAGAATCCAGATGTAAACAGATGAATTTATCTCTTGTTGAGTCTCTTTCTGATGATGATAGCCTAGTTTACAAATGCTTTAAGAATGCGACGATGATAACTTGTTTTCTGTTAGCTTTTGATCTTTAAAGATAAATCTTTAAGGAATTAAACTATTAAGATTTGAAGTTTTAAAGAAATACGGGAAGCAATTTCTTTCAAAAAATGGTTCGTATACAGGAGAGCCCCGATTATCCGCGAGTACCGCAAAAAATGTTTTTAAATACGAATCTCAAAAAAACCAATTTTAATGCAAGCCAACAGCAGGAAAATACAATAGGTCCTATAACGCGAAGGTCGAAAATTACTGACAGGTTTATTGTGCATCGTAATCCTATAGGCCTTCTCGGAATTTGTGGATGCAAACGTAGAGCAAAGGTTTCTGCTTTACTGTACATATTTTAAAAGCTTTACATAGTATGTTTTTTATATGATAAAACGTAGTTTTTAATAGTGAAATATTTTTTTTCGTGTTTACACCTCATTTTTAGTCTTTTTTCGGGTTATCCGCGATTTTCGTTATCCACGAAGCCCTTGCCACCCAATTCCGCGGATAATCGGGGCTCTACTGTATGTATTGGATGCACCCTACCAAGAGGTCAAATGCATAATCTTCCCGTCTAACAGCAGTCAGGTGAAAATACTGCACACTTAAACGTTAGTCAGATTTTAAGTGCTTCCAGATACTTTAAAAATACTATAAAATAATAATAAAAAAAGGCTCTTACCGATGTGTCATCTAATTATAAATTTCAGATGGTATATGAATGCTGTATACGATACTGGAGACTTCATTTCAAATATTTATACTTTAAAATTATATTTAAATAAAGGTGAAATCCCTCATAAAATTTAAAGTGTTAACTCACAGAGCCTCGAATTCACTAAACGTATTTCGTTTTGGAAGGGATTTGAAATCAAATAAGAATATATAAATAATACATTCAGTAATAGTAGATGATAGTTTATTTTGTTCAATATTTTATGAAATGCATTATTCTTGTGTACATAGTGAATTCCACACTGTTGACGTTCCTTAGAGAAAATACTGTTCGACTGTTGTCATTCGGGATCAAATGGTAGTGAAAACTTAAAAGGTATTGAAATCAATGCTACTGTATTGATGTTGTAGAAGTAGCAGAGGAAACTAAAGCGGTCTAAGTCAGTTGATATTGACTTACTAGCAGCAATCACTGTGAAAAGCTGACCGTTTTAGAAACGGTAGAGAATCGTTAAGTACGACTTTTTACCGTAAAAAATACGGTAAGTGTTTAATAGTTACAAGACTTGCTACCGTATTTGGAACAGCAAATTTTTTTATTTCTATTTGTAATTTACAAGCAAGAATATTGTTTTAGAGTCAAGAAACTTTCTCAACGCCTTTTACTCCATCTTCTCTTGTAATTTATTTAGTTGCCACGCAGTTTCCGTACCATCACAAAACATGGTCTTCCTGCACTTCTTTTCCCTTTCTGAATCCTGACTGCCGCCAGTTTCATCAATCTAGTACTTTCCATCCTTTCATTACCGTATTCCCTTTATATTTAAATTTCTCATTTCTTTCTTTATCCCAACTGCTAGATTGTTAAAAAAGAAGAATATGGAAGAAAAATCCTCTTCACAGTTTGGTAGTAGTCACAAAACCAAGAGACTCAGTACAATTTGTAATCCATCAAACGCGTGCATTGTCAAGGGACGGTCTACGCAAATGCCCTAAAATTTCCTGGTCTACACAAGCTAATGTTAGTTTAGCCCCAGACATTCTTATAGGGGTAAAAATAAAGGAAAGTGCACACTCGAGGACTGAGCATTGATAACCAATGTTCGCCAATACCCCTTGTAGACAGCATCTTTGTGCTTTCCATAGAAAGACATGGGATTACGCTCGATTCTGTAAGAACGCAGCATTTTCAATATTCCTGTAGATCAGGCCTAAAAGTGATGTCACCATTTAGTATGTCACCGAAATCAATGGAAATCCGAAGGTGCAATGTCTGGTGAATAGGGCGGATGAATCAGAACTTCCCAGCTAAGCTGTAACAGTTTTTGCCTGGTCATCAAAGAAACATGCGGTCTTGCGTGCTTATCGTCTTCCATCTTCAATATTAAATTAACTACACAGAATTCACCAATTTTGATCAGTTTTTGTTTTAAACACAAGCTGATATAACAGCTATCATAACAAAATGATGTCGAATAACGTTAAAGACACCTAAGCCCTACTAGAGCCAACGCACATAAAAAAATCGAACAACTTTTTGGTCAATCCAATATACAGGGTATTTTGGAAATGGTAGACAAAGCGAAGAGATACGGGTTCCAAAGGTCAATTTGAGTCGAAAATGTTCTATGACATTTTGTTGTAGAGCCGTAGTTTTAGAGTTAGGAAATGAATGCTTTGGTAATGGTCCCTAATCAAAGAAAGCTCAGTTCTGGCCATTTTTATCATTTTCTTTAATTATCCTACCTCTTTTCAGTCGTGATATTTGTTATTCGGATTGCTTTTTGTAATAAATCTTTACCTAATTTACTTACACTTCCTAATGTGAACTGAGCTTTCTTTGATTAGGGACCATTCCCAAAGCATTCATTTCCTAACTCCAAAACTACGGCACATACAACAAAATGTCATAGAACATTTCCGACTCAAATTGACCTTTGAAATCCGTATCTCTTCGCTTTTTCTACCATTTCCGAAACACCCTGTATATTCGCAGTAAGCTAGCTTTCGCCGGTGTGTTGTTTTTAAATGCTTTTTCTGTCAACCTAGATCAACACAAAGTATTAAATTCAATGAACCTTTTGAAATATTGCTGAGCCAGACGTCAGAAAACAGACAGAAGAATAGTTAAGCAAGTTTTCTTGTATTACAAGACAAATTTGATTTCGTAAAACCAATTTTTTTCCCTTTTTTTTTATTTTTATAAAGTGTCCATTTGGAATGAGATCTTGTGTTCGCGGCAACTCTTTCCAATCAGTGAACAATTTTGTAGCGGAGCGTCGAATGGAAGGGTGTGGGGAGGGGGTGGGTTACTTAAATAGGAGAGAGAACAAATGGGGGTGGGTGGGGGAGGGATCCACTGATGGAATGCGTTGGAAACGAGAAGTGGGGGCGAGAAGAAGAAGACTATCGCGAGATTGTCAGTGGGTCGATTAGGCACGAGCACGAGCTCTTCTGCCATTAAGACCCACTCTAGACCGGCGTAAAACATCAGCAGACAACAAATAAACGTCCTCAGGGCGAAGTTACTTAAACTCCCCCGCTCGTCGCAGCACAAGCAGATGCCGCCAATTCTCACAAAAACCAGGGGTCACGAAGGAAAAAAATAGAAAGAGAAGCTTTCCAACGAGCATTCGAGAATGTAGGGAACAGGTTAATCTTAAAAAAGGACGAAGTAAAGGATTATCAGATTATAATATTAGATTATTAGATATTTTTAAAACCAAGAAACATGAAAGAAGAAATGAAATTTTCACATGTGCATTTGAACATACAAAGTAGACACCGACACAAAAAATTTAAACAAATTAAAAAAAGTTTCAACACATTAAAAAATTCAGAGCAACCGGTTTCGCCTTTGCGACCAGGCTTTTTTCGACTCTTAAAAAAGGAAGCATTTCATTAGTTTTATAAATAAATAAATAAATAAATAAATAAATAAAGAAAGAACATCCTGAGAGAACATAAAGGCTTTTTTCTTTAAAACATTGCTTATTTATTAACATCATGTTATATTTATAGCGTTCGACATTTTCCGCGGTTCTTGGAACCCGATCCCGCGGATACGGGGATTCTACTATATTTCTGTCTACTTAACAGTAAGAAAATGTTATTACGCTAACAATGACAACAAACGAAAAAAGAAAGAAGTTATGAAGCCAGATAATTGGTTTTCAAACTTCTTAATTTCCAACGAAGGCTTCTGACTTCTTAAATTTTCGGAAACAGCCTTAGGCTTATACGTTGAGCAGCTCAGCCTTAAGTCAACCACATGAACCCTTTTTAAGTGTCATTAGAGGGAGAATCAGGTGAATCCAAGAGTTCTCCTCCCACAGCCACAACGCCGCTTCAAGAGGAGAGACTCGAACGTTCTAATGAGCTGATTTTCCGTTTGGAAGTCATTGGTTAAGTAAAAAATAAAAATAAGGAATAAAAAAATAGAGGATAGAATTCATTCAGTAAATTTCCGTTACGATACAATTAAAATATAGTTAACAAAAGATGAAAAAAAATATACGGAAATGTCTCTAGAAAACCATACGCTGTAAAGATCATAACTCAACAATACAGACAACTCTCGATTTACGAACGCTAGCTTTAAGAACATTCGTCACAATTCATACAAACTTAGTGTCACAGATGCAGAAAATATGAACTGTAATGAAGATAAAATTGAAAGACGTGTAAAGGTGAATACATATATATAAATGTATTCATATATGAATGTGTATTCATTTCTTTATTTCTGTTTAGTAATTCTTTTAGTTTAATTAAAATTAACCAATACCATATCTTGTTTTTTAGCTACCCATTTGGGAGCTATTGTGATAGTAAACAAAATCGGTAGCTATTGCGTTTGTCCTGTCCGTCCGTCCGTGTCTGTCCCGCCCTCTCCTGAATATAAAAAAAAAATTCTAAATTAATAGAAAATTATATATTTTCCCATTTTTACAGAAGCAACTTAATCATATTTGGTACACGTATTTTCTTAAATTCCATTTAAGATAGTCATCAACTCTAAATAAAAGTCGTCAAATAATAATAATACGGACTGAAAGATTCGAAGGATAAATTCCGGTGATGAGAAGTTGAATAAATTCCATTATCCAAACAAATTTTGATTTCATTTTTCGGCTCTAATTCAAGGAAACGAATTGTCGGTGATTCGGAATTCGGTATTCTGACGATGAATCTATCGAGTTTGATATATTTACGTTGACTTAGTGTTGAAACCAAATAAATTCGCGAAATTTCGTTTTCGTTCAATAGCAGGAATAACCGATTATGACAAATCGGATTTCGGTAATATATTATTTCCTGTTGACAAACATTCCTTTTCGACGAAAAAACTGTCGGTGATTTGTAAGTCGGCTTTCTGATAACGACGAAACGAATTTCGGTGAAATAACGGTTGACGTACTCTTAAAAATCAATGAATTACCGAAACGAAATTTCGGTTTCTCTCTCCTTTTTTTTCCGAAAAAAAAACGTTAAAAGATTAATTGTACAATTCATTTTATGATCTAGGCGAAGCAAAAATTTCATGATCAGAAATTTGATTTATGGTTGAAAAAAAAAAATCGCAATTCGAGAATAAAATTTCGGTTTCGGTTTTCGGCCAACTGCGTGAATTCAACATGAATATCTCTCTGCTAAAACTTCAAGCGCTTTTTTTGGAAAAACAGATTTCATTTCTTTCAAATTACATTCTTTCTCATTCTTTCTCTCCTTCAAAAATGAAAAATTTGTTTTCGCCAATTCTCTCCTAACCCTCTTATCCCCAAATTCAAACGATTCCAGTTTTTTAGAGAAATTGATGTGATCCGACGATTTACGGCATAGTTTTTTTCTTTTCTTTTGACCCTTCATACTTCTTCTCCTTTTTGTTCTCTGTCCTTTCTACCCAGTTCAGAATGTCACTGTAATGATGAGCGAGTGGTCTGCTCAATTTTTTTTCTTTTTCCCGCAATTCATCATCTATTTTCTTCTTTTCTTTCGCGAAGCTTCGTCACATCGTGTGTCGTTCACAGAGAAGCTGACGTTGATCTGTTTTTGATTAGAAAAACGGAGCAAACGAAAGTCCGTTTCAGAAGCAGAAAAGTTGGAAGCTAATGCACCGTTTAATTGAAATGACAAAAGACTAACAGCGCTTCAATCACAGAGATTAAACAAAAGGACAACAAACTACGCAGTTAAGAGAAGCAGAACAACAAAACAAACAACAAATTGAACTTATGTGTTTTTGTTGTTTTTGTTTGAGAGAATCATTTTCGTATATCCACGGTTTGTTTGATTTTCCACAACTATTAAGTTCTTTTCAGTTGCAGTTAAGGTTAGGAAGCCAAAATATGTTTATTTTTACTATACCAACGAATACAATACTAACCAATCGGAGGCTTCGTAAATATTCATCGTTTTTTTTCTGGTTTAATGGTGATGGCCCCTTTTAGCAAGAGACGGCTTTCCTGTATTCATCCGGATGTGTTATTAAGATCTTTTCAAGGAT
>JAFIDM010007176.1:0-13493 GCA_023159025.1 Thereuonema tuberculata
AAAAAAAAAACATCTCTCGAAATGCAATGATAAAATAAAAATTGAGGGTAATTTCCTCATATTCAGCAAAGCACGTGATCAGACAACATCTGCTTGACTTTGTTCAAACACTATTAGTCATCCATAGAGACATTTGCCAAAGGTATTCAATGTTATTTCGATAATAATCCCAGAAATCATTTCTTTTCTCATTCTTTAGATGATCTTGTTTTATTAATGAAAGAAAACTGAAAAAGAAAAAGTTCTGTTAAAGTAAATACGTCATTTAAAACTTATTAGAGTGTCGTTAAAAAGGTCTTGCCAAGAGTAGTTCAGAGCCGTAGAGTTTGTGCCTCTAGCTGATCGGGCTCCAGTCACAAATGAAGAAAATTATTCAAAACTTATTGAATTCAGTCTATTAACAAGGTTTAAGCTAAGAATGACGATTATTGAATTATGATTTTTTATAAAAATGATTTTTTATAAAAATAACCTAGACATTTCAATATTAGACTTATCATCGAATCTATATGAAAACATAACTTATTTAATAAATAAGACTTCATCTCTGAAATATGAAATGGTACTACATGCAATATACAGGCCTCCTCATACTAATATTACACAATTCTGCAAAGAATTACAGGCAAATATCTTAGAAACAAAAAATAAAATAAGTAACAATATTATTTACATAGGCGATGCAAATATTGACATCTTTAAAAATAATTTGAACACAAATACAATTAAATATTTACAAAACTTTTATAATTATGGTTTTACCAATCATGTTTACAAACCTACTAGAATAGCAAATACAAAATTTACAAATTCAATTACTTGCATTGATCATTGCTTACCCAATCTTAAAAACAAAATCATACAGAAGTCACTATTATACATTGGGGCATATCAGATCATTTTGGGATACTTATTGAAATCAAAAGTAATATTAATAATATTCAAGAAAAAAAAATTGACAGGAAAGATAAATTTAATGGTTTGATTAACGATGACTTTTTCGAAAGCAAGTTGAAAGAACTTATTCTCCAAATGCAAAACAATTTAATTTCTGATTCAAATAAAATAATAAAAAAAGCTAAAATTATAAACTGGAAAAAAAATATAGTAATATATATATAATAAACAAAATATTCTCAACAATCAACAAATAAATAATTATAAACAACCATGGATGGACGATGAACTGATGAAACATATAAATAAAAAAAATAACTTATTCAAAAATGTTCAAAAAAATAAAAAAAATATAAAGTTGCAAAATATTTATATAAAAAAAAGGAATTGGCTTAAAAATCTTATTAATAAAAAAAAAAGAAATACTTTAAAAACTTGATAGAAAATGACCCAAAAATAAATACTAATATATGGAACTTTCTAAATAAACAAATAAATCATAAACAAAAAAATTTGGAAAATACTGAAATAGAAAAATTACTAAAAATTTATGATGTAAATATCATCTTCAAAGAGTTTAAAAATGTATTTATAAAAAGGAAAACAAATAGTAATGAAATAAGTTCTAATTTGAATAAATTAAATTATGAAAAAAATTTCCAAAAGGATGCTATAGTAGCTTTTACTCCAAATTTGCTAGATATTAAAAATATTATATCTAATTTAAAAAAATCATAATTCCAATGGATGTGATTTTAATCAAAATAAAGGAAATTAAAAAAACATGAGAATATTTTAGCACAATTTTTGGAATTACTATTCGAAAATATAATTAGTACTGAAATCTATCCAAACTTTTGGAAGTTTGCATATATTATTCCGATTTACAAAGGTGGCAACATAAAAAAACTATTATAATTCTGAAAACTACGGACCCATATCTTTACTCTCGGATATTTCAAAAATATTCGAGAGTTATTTACATAAAATCATCTATAATTACATTAATGCAAATAAGCTATTAAATTGTAATCATTACGCATGTCAACCAAAACAAAAAGCACTGGAATTCTACTAAAAAACCTTTGTGAAAATATAAATAATGAACTTAATAACGGAAAAATTATATATATTGCCTTCATAGATTTTAGTAAAGCCTTTGATAGAATAAATCAGGAATTGTTATTGGAAAAATTGAAAAATCATAGGCATTCGAGGTAAAATTCATAATCTAATAAAGAATTATCTACAAAATAGAAAAATGAAAATAAAAATTCAAAACCATGTAAGGAAAATGTACAATATTAGATCTGGGGTCCCGCAGGGCTCCAATTTGGGACCTTTATATTATTTAATTTATATATTAACTCTATAAACAACTATATATCCTTTTCAAATATCTACTTCTACGCTGATGATGTCCTAATCTTTACTAATTACAGAGATCAAATGAAAGCATATAATGGTTTACAAATGGATATAAATGGGATAAATAACTGGGCCATAAATAATAAAATGACACTAAATATTAAAAAGACAAAAGTAATCACTAAAAAAATAAGAATAAAATGATAAATAAAAATTTATATTGTTTCTTGCACAAAAAAGATTGTATAAATTTGGTTGATACTAAACAAATAAACAATGTCTTATGTCATTGTGATAAAATAGACTTCGTCACTTAGCAAAAATACCTGGGTGTATATGAGGAGAAGAGAAATTTACTTGGATTACTCTTAATCATTATATAATAAATAAATTAAACTCCTTAACCTATCTGTTCTACAACATTAAGAATATTATCCCATTAAAACCAAAAATTATAATATATAAGTCCCTTGTGGACTCTGTTCTGGATTACGGACTGGACAGTTGGGTTTTTATTAATAAAAAGCAAATGGAAAATATTAATAAAACATGTTTTAAAATATTAAGAAATATCTTTTATAATTTCAATACAAAAAGAATTGAAGAAAAGAATGATATAAGGAAAAAATTTAAAATATTAACTATTGATGAGAAGTATACTTATAAAACAATTTTAAATAATTTTTTTATAATAAAAAATGAAAAAAATAATAATAAAAACAGTATAAGTAGAAACAACTCTCTTATTTCAATAAATGATAAAAAAAATAAAAACCAATTTTGGATACCGTTTAAACGGTTATATTATACATAAACTTTTTAACCAAATTAAGTGGGATAAGTATAATAGTCAAAAAGTAGGTGACATAAAAAAAATGAATCATTGATATTGTCAATAAAAATATTAAATTAATAACTTAATTAATTTTTTAAAATTTGAGTGGGATATTGTTTCATTAGATTAAACTCTCAGAACCTATATCACAGGTGTGCAGTATTGTAAATACACCTACATAGGTCTGATAAACATTAAAAATAAATAAAAATTCTATATAAATAGTGAGTACAGATTGAGTCACATTTACGTTAGAATAAACTGCGTCGAGACACGGTCCATACCTGGTGGTGCTTCTTGAAGGTGAGACTAGCTTGAAATTAAATTCTTGTAGAAGTGGTTCTAATTTAGTCGAAGATGTTAAAATGTCTTCGTTAAAATATATTTTAATTTGCACGCAAACGACTTTTCACTCCGCTTTATTATAAGTAGGTCTTTTGTATAAACTTTTGAATAATTTCCTTCATTCACATATCAGAAGCCGTTGCGAAGCATTGTGATTGGTTTACTAATCGCTATGGCTACATTGTTTGTTTCCAGTTTAGGTTTAATCATTTCTTCAAACGGAGCAAAACATATTAAGAGCAAATGGAAAAAGAAAACCTAATTTAGAGGCCAAAGTTGGTCGGCTTTTGTTAACTACATTAGCAAAAGAAAAAATAATTAAATTCGCTGATAATTTTTTAACATGTACGTAATTAAATAAATGAAAAATAAATGAAATAAATGAGCATAGGGGAAGGTGTTGTACCTTTGACCAGTTTTCACTAAATGAATTTTACAATTTTTTGTACTCAAGTAAATCCTTACCTGAATGGATACAAGTGATCTTCACTCATCTTGCAATCAATTGCATGTGTTTTATATAATATATTTTGAGTATAAATATTTTATTTTTATTTTACAAAAAAACTATACCTTGTGGTCAAAGGTACAACTACGTGTTGTCCCTTTGACCAGATTATAGTTGAAACTGACAGTTAGATACAAGTTATTTAATTAACATTTTTATTCAGAAATATATACATTTGACAAATATATGTAATTCAAAGTAGAATAATGAAACATAAAATAAATTCTAATGGCTTAAGTAGCCTACTCCTGCCAGTTTACTCTATATTATACAACGAAAAATCAATGTCTATCTCCAAAAGAGAGACATTCTTTTAGTCGAGCTGTGCCACCAGCTGTGGTTGGATTTGGTAGCCACAATATCTTGTATCTTCTTGGATGAATTTCGCCATTTTCGGTAGTTTTTTCAAATAAGGTAAAGTCGCCAAATATCGCACCTCATTTTGTTTTTTCATTGTAATTTTTCTAAATTTTCGTAAAAAACTTCAAAAACAACACCATTTTTCTAGTTATTTATTAGTGTATTAATAAAAAGAAACAATATTGTGCTTTTTAAGCATATAATTGTAATATGAGCTCGAAACGTAAACAATAGTTTTCTTAAATTTATAATTGTGTGTTCCTAATGTCGCCCCCGGGTACGGTATTAGGGACACATAAGTAATATACTAAGAACAAGTTGAAGTACTGCAAATGTTTTTAATTATTTTCTGTATTAAAGTTACAAAATCATGTTTTAGTCAAACAAAGTAAAGTTTTAGTCTTCTATATTAATTCTCCAAGCATGTAGCACAAATGAACCTAGGATTGTCGCAGTCTTCTGCACAGTCTTCATGGCACCAAGTAAAACATTTAGTGCATCTTATCCACTTTTCTCCACCTCGATTTTCCGAAAAGTTTTTCTCACAGAAAGGGCAAGTAGCATCGCTGTCATCGTTGTCTTCGTCGTCTCTGGAAATCAATGGAGGTTCCTCATCTGTCTCGTCTTCCGACGAAGACTGTCTTTTCGAACATATCTTTTTTTTGGCAGGTGAGTTTTTATTTTTACTATCAGTTCGCCTCTTTCTTGTACGTTTTTGTTTCTGCGCTGTCAGTTATTTTCTCTTGCTTCTTCTTTTCTGATTCTTCTAATTGTTTTTTATGAGGTTTATAAACCATCGCTCGTTTATAACCCATCTCCTTCTTTCTCACTGCGTTCTCTGCTTTAATCATAGCATCTGAATCCCATGTCTTCTTCTTTGGCATCGAAAGTAGAAAAAATAATAAAAAATGAAACAAAAATGTGTCATTGACAACACACGAATCATTCATAATGGTGTGCCTAATACCGCACCCGGAGCGGTATTAGGGACACCACTGGGTGCGATATTAAGCTGTTTGACATTTTTCCTTGAACAAACAAAAAAAAAACGTTTACAAAATGTAACCTAAAATTTGAATGAATCCGTTTAAATCTTTGATAATAACGGTCTAAAACTGTAGGTAACTATATTGTTTTATAGACAAACCCTTATGCTACATGTTACTGCAAAGATTTTGGAAAAAAACTTACATTTTCAATATAATGTTATTTTTCTTCTCCACGCGATAATTTCTGTAGCTCCTTCCTTCACAAGTCAAAATGTCCTAATCAGGTGACCTGTTAATTAGTTCCGCAACTGGATTCCACATGGCACTGCCTGTTTTCAAGAAACCAAGGGGTACGGAAATAGGGCCGGGTGCGGTATTTGGCGACCTTACCTTATTTAACTTTAAAATAATCACATGCTGCTTTCTTTATTTGGGCCACAAAGTATTTCTTGTTTTTTTTTATTATTGTCAGCTTGACAAGGACATAACTTTCTTCAACCAAATCTTCTTGTTTAATTCCTTCTCCAACTCATGGCATTCATCTGAAAGATCGAAAATACTTTCCCCTGATGAATATTCAACATCAGATTAAAGTCGTGGACAAATAATCGATTGTTTACTTTCATTGGATAAGATTTGATAAAAAATATAAAATTTGGCAAAAAATATTTTAATTTCCATCTGACATAATGCTAAAATGAATATAAGTAAAAACATTTACATATTATTAAGTAATGTTGTACCTTTGATCTGGTCAGAGGAACAGCACCCTGCTATGGTCAAAGGTACAACATCAGTCAAACTTACGTTTCACGCCATGTTACAATTTTT
Source organism: Thereuonema tuberculata (assembly GCA_023159025.1). Lineage (NCBI taxonomy): Eukaryota > Metazoa > Arthropoda > Chilopoda > Scutigeromorpha > Scutigeridae > Thereuonema > Thereuonema tuberculata. The sequence goes on from JAFIDM010007176.1 coordinate 6,134, forward strand.
AGGTTAATCCAGTCATCTTAAAAGTCCTAACAATTAATCTATAGGCATATATGTATTACTCATTATTGTTAAAATAACAATCAAAAGAAAACAAACAATGTTATTAAAGAAACATTCACTTGCAAAATACTTACTTTTCGGTGATGGAATTGGAAAAATATTTTTCACTCCTTGCAAGTCAAAGATCTAACTGCTACTGAAGGTTTAAAGACGCAAATAGTGCGAATGCTACACATTAAACAGAAAAGCTTTTAAAGTATGCTGATAGATGACAGCACAAGCAAGAGTGGTCAAAGGTACAATCGGTCAAAGGTACAACACCTTCCCCTACTTAAAATTAAATGATATATATAATTAAAAAGCCCAAACCTGCTCCACTAGTGAAAAGAATTCTTCAGTAGCCTCAAGGTAAAGAATTCAAACTGTCTTTTCATTATAAGCTGTCCTCATTAACATAAAGGCACGTGATGTTGCACCCAATCACAGCGAGGCCAAATATACACAGTTCAAATGGGAGTAGACGGCAGTTCGGTCTCAGATATCACTGCTGACATGAAAGGTTCCCATCCGAGATAAAGGAGTTGATTGATCTGGGTTCAAATGTTTCTTCAAACTAAATGATTGAAGTTTGCCCGTAAGAGACAAATGGTTGTAGGTTTGAATTGAAATGCTTACCTGAATTATTTTTCAGACAATTATCAAACCGAATGCAATTCAAAGAATTAGTCAATATTTTTCCGTGAATAATCTTAAGTTGAAAGATTAAAACAAAAGAGCAACGGAACAATAAAAGACGTGATACGCTCGATGCGATGCAGTATCGATTGTTAAACAATGAACTCGTGTGACGTGAGAGTTCGGTTGTTGGATGTGAAGGTGAATCGAAGAAGAATGAAAAAATGGCGGTGGATGATAACGGACGTATACTTAATGTTATCTCGTTATAAGATGCAACGGAATATGAAAGCTGAATATTCCTTGATCCTGGAAGTAAGAGGCAGTGAAACAAAGTAGGTACATGCTGGAAAGCAGATTGGAAGTTCGTTCGAATTAAGAAGTATTTAAGAAGTTACCAGATTCGAATACTTATCTTCAACGGAGTTCGGAAGTCAGCGAATAGGAAGACAACGTAAAGGCTATTCAATACCGGACGAGTAGACGGAAGATATTAGAACTTCAAGTTATTGTAAGTAACCTTTGATTTGTTCACACGGAGGGGCCGTTACATAAGAATACCGTTATTTACTCAAGATGGTCACATCACAAGACACAAAGTAAAGACACAAGTAAAGATTACAAAGTAAAGATTTAGGGCGATAATACAAGTACACATAGAGTTGACAGAAAGAGACTTTTAAACGTCAATTTAAGAAAAGTACTGTACATGCCTTTAACGTGAGATACTTCGTATCTTAAGACGAGAATTCGTACAAGTGATTAAGACAAACATATTTATGTAACAAGCACTATTGAAAGAATATATACATAGATTTGTTTTTAAATGCATTGCCTTTGTTTTTTATTTACAACAGCTTAGCTACACATAAGTATAATCTTGGTCCATTATATTATTCGTAAGTTCTCTGCCGGAGTTAAGGTTTAATTAATAACAGCTCCATTAGGAAGCATTAAGTTAATCGCTTCTCCTACAATGGTTCACGAACAGCCATTACTTCCAGTGTGGCCAGGAATCTGAGTGTGCAAAAAAAAACCTCACTTCTAAAATCAGGAAAGAAAAAAAAAAAACTCCTTGCATTCTCTTCAAAAATTAGTTTGCATTTTCAAATGTTTTTTTTCACTTAATTTTGAAGTAAAAAAAAAAGAAAGAAAAGAGTTTTATTTTTCTTTGGAGATTTTAGAAATGAAGGTTTTTTTTTTATGTTTTCGGGATTTACTAATTTTAAAAATCAACGAGACCAAGCAGACATCTAAAAAGAGGTCTTCGCAAGTACCCAAAGTATTGTTCCACCCACAACAACTACAGCTACAGCTGGCAACTACAGCTGGCAAATACAACTGCCTCTAATCGACTTTTCCCATTAAAGGTTATCGTGGAGGTGGCATCAGTGACGGTCTGATGGTGCTGGCATATTGAGAAGATGGACAAGTCCAAATATATTAAAAAAAAAAAAGTCCCTTTCTGCTTCGACGTAATAGTAACAATCAATTGGATATTCATACACGATTTCTTTAATAGAATATGGTCTGGAAACGAAAATCCAATCAATACTTTTCATTTTCCAGAAGAGAGAATGTTTTTTTTCTGGAAAATAAATAATGTTATTAATGAATAAAATAAAAATCTATTGTAAAACAGTTAAAACACTAACTATATTTAAGATAGCTTTCCCATTTTTTCAACTTATTAAATATCACATAATAATAATCTTATGTAGAGAAACAAAACAAAAACAAAAAATAAAAAAATATACAAAAAAAAAAAAACCATACAGTCACTATTGGTATTTTTAGCGCTCCATTTGTGAGCTACTGTGAAAGTGATGAAATTGGGTTGCTATTGCGTTTGTCCCCCCTCCCCCCAACAACTCCCGACCGGAAGGTCTGATGGACAAACGGACTTCACCATCGTGTTCAGAGGCCGAAATACCTTAGGAATGGTGTTTCACGGACCAACGCCCCCACATGTTTGAGATTTTCAGCATTGTTTTCATTGGATTTCCGCTATTAGCTTAAAATGTTAGAAATGCAACCATTTATTTTAAAGTTCCAGCTATAGCCTGGGAAATAAAGTCTTAGACTCATGTGCTGGAGGTTGTTGGTTCGGATCTGTATATCTATTTCTTCTTTTCTTTTAATCTTTTTTTTCTCAATGTCCGCGTAGGTTTTTTTTTTTTATTTTTTGTTTGTTTTTTTCTTAATTTTTTTTAATTTTTCTTACGTTAATGTACTTTCTTTTTTAGCGGCCTCTAGGTTACAGCATGCCTTAAGACATAGGGGACCGCCCTTGTTTTTATGCTTGCTGGATATCCAGACCAAACGGTTAGATACAGTGGCCAAACGGTTAGAGATATTAGAATGAAACCTTCACCATTGTGTTCAATATCAAAAAGTAGGTGACCACGTCCAAAAAAATCAGACCTCTAGGACCACTCGCTGACCGGATGTTGGGGGTCAAAAATGGTCGCTTCTGATAAAGAGGAAAACAGCGTCCCCCAATATTGATCCTTCTGAACACATTTTGTTTACAAAATTGTGCGTCTTACGGGGCCGCTTTGTTTTTTACACTGTCTAAAAGCATTAATTTATCTAGTTTTTGTAACTTACTTTTTCTTCTGTGCAAATAATATCGACATACTTTATATTTCTCTGGATATTCTATCATTGCGTCACACACACACACACACACACAGAGCGAGTGATAAGCGATACTTAACAATAATTTGAATGTAGTCCTGAAGAATTTCTGTTTCATTGTAGAAATTATTAATTATTTTTTTTAAACTGATTATGGACACGTTCAATGTCTTCGTGGGTTTTATTTGATTAATGGGTCGCCCGTAAGTTTATACTTTAACACAAAATTATTTTTTTGTTTTTCTGGTAAATGATTTCAACTTCAAGTAAAAAAAAAATTTAACATGCTGTTAAAATAATTAAAAATGGCTCACTATCAAAAACACATTTCCAATAATAAAAAATTAATTAAAACTCCACAACGTTTCAAACCCTCACCTTTCCTTTAGGGTTCTTTTTCAAGTGTCTTATCCCCTATTTTAAAAAGATCCTCCATAGTTGGTTTCATTAACGAGAATGATATACAAGTTCCGAACAAGGATATAGAAGCTCCATCTGTTGTGGATGACAAGTTGATTTCAACTTGTTTTACTAATATAAACAAAACTGATGTTAGACAGTTCTTTTCGCTAGTGAAATCGATTGGAGCTTTTTAATTGTATCTGTATCATTTATTGTTAAGTGTTTTTGTGTTGGGCTAATTTATTTCTTATAGTTAATATCACACACGTTAAAAAATTGTGAGTGAATTTAGGCTAGTTATTTTTATTGCTAGTATAGTTTTGAAAAGGTGACTTAGTGTATCCTCTAAATTAGATTTTTTTTGTTAAAATGTTTTGCTCTGTTTGAGAAAATGCAGATCCGATTAAACCCAAACAAAAAACAAAAATGGAATTCAAAATATTTTAAATGATGTATTTATTTTAACAGAACTTTTTCTTATTTCAGTTTTCTTTAATTAATAAAGCAGGTTCTCCTAAATAATAAGAAAAGAAATGATTTCAGGATTATTATCGAAATAATATTGAATACCAGTTAAGGTGGGAAGAAACATGGAACCTCCAAGTCTAAATTAAAAAACAAGAAATTCACAATAAAAATAAAATGAGGAAATTCATGTGCCAGTCTCCGCTTGCCTCAATTAATTTTCAACCCGCACATTGAATACCTTTGGTAAATTACTCTTCGGATGAGTAACACAATTTGAATAGATTCATGCAGATGTTGTCTGTTCTCCTGAATATGAGGAAATTGACCTCAATTTTCAATTTATCATTGTATTTCGTCAGAAATATCTGACGAAATACAGTGATAAATTTTTGATTACCGTGTTTATCGAAATTCTCCATCATTAATTTCCAGCAAAAAAATAAATAAAATAAGAAATGCTCGTCTTCTAAAAAGAATTCAAAATAACATCGTTTCAGATTTGACATTTCTCTGGACAGAATTTAGAAAATCGAAAATGCATTTTAATTCTGAACTAATAAATAAATTCATTACAAAATAAAAGGATTAAAATTTGATACCAATATTCATCTCACATCTCAAGACAAGCCTGTTACACGCTTATTGGCGATCATCAGTTGAGAGTAGTCAGAATGAACATTGCAGGTCTCATAACGGGGGTGGATTTGAAGTTCAGTGGGAAAGGGAATGGAACCTCCATGAATATAAACAAAAATTGGTCTCAAATTTTAATGTGTTTATATATCTTTTAGGGGCTTTTTTCTTTATTTTGATGCACATAAGAAATTCCTTGAGGCTGGCAGAGCCCAGCACAGGAATTTTCTTTTTCTTTATTTTTAATGTGTTTTTATTTTATATTCGTGGAGGTTCCATTCCTTTTCCCACTGAAAATAAAAGGACCAACCAGATATTTAACTCGTCATTTTTTTTTTCTTTCTGATTTTGGATAACAAGTTTCGTTAAGAAACATGATTACAATTTCTATTTTGAAATTTTGAAAAAAAATTCAATTAATAATGAAATCGAAAAATTGATTTTTTGAAAAATGGCGGGTGATGGAAATTTTGATGTGTTTTTTTTCTGAAATCAGCACCCTAAAATTTGTATCAATCAGCCAGTACTTCTCAAACAAGTTTTTCATTGCAGACGGGTCAACTCGATGATATTTGTCATTTTGAGTGTCATTTGCTGAGCGAAGTAGGTTATTTTGATCATAATTTCTTGTTTTTTTTTCAGGTAATTGAGATAACCGTGGTTTAATAATGAGATGTAAAATGAAACATTTAAAATAAATTTCGTTCAGAATTAAAAAAAAAAACTTTTTTTGTTTTGTTTTGAAATTTTTGTTTTAATCTTTGAAATGATGTCGAAATTCGAATGTTGACACACATTCATTCCTACCTTAGTAAGTGCAATGGTTTGTGCTTTTATGACTTGAGTTCTAAAGGAAATTCGTGAGTGGAGGTTGCATCATGGAGCCCTGGTTTAACATCGTGAATCGCCTGTAAGGAAAATACAGAATTGTACAGTTTTCAAGACTATAATAAAATGGAGTAAAGTGGAGATTAAATGCGGAATTGACTAACGATTATGAATTATATAATAAAGAATCTTTTGTTCTTATCAATCCATTTGGAAGCTATTGTGATAACGACCAAAATCGGTAGCTATTGCATTTGTTCTGTCCGTCCGTCCGTGTCTGTCCGTTCCTAACAACTGAAGATCAGATTAAACCAAAACAGTAAACAATAATAGAATAAAAATATAAGTTTTAAATGACGTATTTACTTTAACAGAGCTTTTCTTTTTTTCAGTTTTCTCGTAATTAATCAAACAAGTTCACCTAAATAATGAAAAAGAAATGATTTCAGAATTATTAGCGAAATAACATTATATACCTTTGGTAAAATACCCTAAGAATGACTAATAGGGTTTGAAGAAAGTCAAGCAGATGTTGTCTGATCACGTTTTCTGCTGAACATGAGGAATTTAACTTCAATTTTTAATTTATCATTGCATTTCGTCACATGTTTTTTTTAATAAACGTGTTTATGGGTCAATCAACTATTCTTTGTACCTAAGTTTGTCCCGAACACAAATTTAATAAATATTGTTTTTGGAAATAATTATTGGACTTTATTTTTACCCCAAAGTATTATTAGGTCATTGATCAAAAGCTTTAGAGTGACCGATGTTAGTTTAATTACGAATATTTTATTATTTTTACTGTAACTTAGGAGACAATTTTTCCCCGCGAGTGTTTGGTTTCCCTGTTACTTCAGAGACTTCGCAAACTCCTAAAGTGAATGTTTTAATACAGATTGGTATTAAATATACAAAATATATGTTAAATAGTAGTAACTGATAGTAAGGATATGCAACAATGACAGGGAAAAGTAGGCTGTTGGTTTTGTTTTGTCCCGCAGGGACAGTAACGCAGGGGACAAATTACCGCCATAATCTCACTAAATAAAGCAAAATATTTCTCTTCAAATTAAAAAAAGTGCTCTGCCCGTTATCTTAACTAAAACGTCATTCACTAATCGTAAAAATGTGCTCCATAGGAAGTTAGATTTTCGATGTTTGTTTGTTAGAAAATCATTATGTTGTCACTAGCGTTTAGTACAAAGAATAGTTGATTGACCCTTATCTAAGGTCAGGTTCCTCTAATTCAAACGACTGTCTTTCCCGCTTTACGCCCATCATTGAAGCTCGATTGGGGACGGTGATATATGAGATTACATTCTCCTGTCTAAACTCAATATGTCTTCGCGACTATCCGAAAATATTGTTACAGTTGCCTATAATCGAAACGACTGACTCTTCCCTCTTTAAGGTTATCCTTGAAGCTGTGTCAGTGATGGTCTGGTGGTGCTAACGTAGATGATGACCAAGTAAAGATTATTAAAAAAAAAATCCCTTCCTTCTTCGACATAATTTTATCTTAAAATTATTAATTAATAAATAATATGCAATTTTATTCTTTTTACTTCTCTCAAAAATGTATAATATATAACGAATAACTCAAATATATCAATGTGTATGTATTAAACGGTAGCATCTGATGATAGGAAGCTGTACAAATGCGTAACAGGACGCAAATAAAATGTAACGCAAATAAATTGAATGAATGAAT
>JAFIDM010007177.1:0-11180 GCA_023159025.1 Thereuonema tuberculata
CGAACACGGGCAGGTGCACGTCGAATTGTGTTGCACCCATCCACTATGCAGTGCGTGGGCGTCAGGAACCGGAGGTGTACAATATGTGTTAAGATAATCCCGTACGAAAAAGTCCAGAGGGTTTAAATCAGGGTATGGAGCAGGCCAAGCTGTTGGTCTCCCTCTTTCCATCCAACGGTCAGGATAATGTTACGTTGATTCAGAAGTCGTCGGGTTGTATAGCTGAAATGAGGTGGCGCACCATCATGCATGAACCACATGTGACGACGAGTGTGCAAAGAACAGCCTCCAGGCAACTCATTTTCCAGGAAATCCCTGTAAGCATCGAGCACTTTCTGTGAAACTGTACGGCCAACATATCTGTTGCATAGTTCATATCTTGGAATTAAAGCATTTCCAGGCCCATGTTTAAATGACATTTATTCGTTGTTTTGCACGACTGAATACAAAACAATGGCAGCACATTTCAGGTGCACCCTGTATAAACAATACCAAATTTACTCCGGAAATACTGATGCTATCATTCAAATATACAGCACTTCTATAGTAATTAATTTATAAATTTAATGAAAATTTAGAAACGATGCTGAATTTGCAGTAAGAACTTTCTACTTCCGAAGTCAAATCCGCGGCTGAAACGTAAGCATAAAAACGGACAGTCTCTAAAATGCTAAACGCATTTCTCCGTCTTCGTTGTGTTTCCGTAACGTAATTGCATTAGTGACGTAGTTACGTATTCAGGGTCACCAGAATTGAGCCTCATAAGACGTAACGGTGATCTTCAACTAGACGAACATATGTTATATAACTAAAACGGCAATTATGTTACGGAAACATAACTTATTCTACTAACGAAGAAGTGCGTTTAGCCCTTTATTCATATAAACACAAAAATAGGCACACTTACATTTGAATTCTCGTCTATGAAGGAAGATTCATTTTCCTGTAGGATGGCAACCAATACCAAAAGACTACCATACAGCTTGACGGCTATGTTGCTGTTTAAATTTGTTACACTATCAATTCGTGTCAACCATTTGTTGACTTGAACGCAGCCCTTCGTGTCGGTCTCAGATAGATTCCTTGCGTAACTCAAGATGGCGGGTGATATGGCTGCTAAGTTCTTTCGAAAGTTCTTTCTCAGGTCGAACTTCATCAGCTTCTGGAAGTGCTGCAACATGCATCGGGGAGTGAACAAATAAGGCCACTCTCTAACTATTTCCAAGAAGTAGAGGGGTGGATGACGGTTGATAGTGACTCGCTGGGCAATGAAGGTCTGACGCATTAGATATTCGGTCTTCTCTGAATCAGGATCGTCATTAATGAACTTCTCCTGCAGCAGGCGTTGTTTCCTCTTCATTGTATTCTTGGGGCTCATCAATCTAATATCTTCATCGTCGTCCGATTCCTGACCAGGACGTAAATCATCCGAATCACTGTCCTTTTGCGGGACACCATTATTCTCTAAAATCCCCGCAAATTCATCTTGGACGGAGGAGTCATCGCATACTTCAGTGTCAACATCAGATTCATCGAGATCCGCGCTACTTGCGCTACTTGCCTCCTCATCACTGATTTCGATCACATCGTTAAGTCGATGGTTATTTAACGTGAAGTTGACGTTAAGACCAACTCTTCTAGCCGGTTTCACCTTCTCCGGTTCTTCAGAATTACCGCAATAACGAAGAACGCTTTTATTCTTTCCTAACACTTGCGCTTCTCCCTGTTTTTTCTTATCAGTTTGTGGCTTAATCGGGGCAGCGTAACTTTTCCGCTCCATACGGTTTTTCCAATGTTGTATAACTGGTAATTCAGATTTGATCGGCTTCCTCATCGATATCTGGATTCTTACACAATTTCTCTTTCTCCTCTCGTTGTGTTGAGGAGTCGAGTTTCCGTTTCAGCATATTCTTCGGTGCGGGAGACTTTGATGCATTACCATTTTCTACAAAGAAAAAAAAACAAAAAAAAATTATGTTTACCATAAACATTTCAAATACACCAAATCACAAATCATTTTCTTTATACAAGTATCTTTCGTTTTACGCGACTAGTCCGTTTTTAAAAATCGCCTCCATAACCTGAAATTGAGGAAAATTAATTACGTGGCAAAATTACTAACAAAAGTATCTTTCCCAACTTATGTCACAGAAGAGTATTTTAGGTAGAAGTAACGAAAACAGATTTCATTCTCTAAGTAATCTTGCCCCGTTACGGCGTTACAGTCGTTTAGCGTTTAGTTGATCGGTAATCGAGGTTCCGTCCCATGGCCAGGCCGGTGCTGGATACCTCTGAAGGGCGGGGGACGAAGTAGGGTGATGAGGGCGCCACCTGAGGGGGTCTGAGGGGTACCCGGAAAATTTTTGAAAATCTAATCCCTGGAAATCACTTTTTACACTAACCTGGCTTCAAAAAAATATACAAAATTTGGCATATTTTTATCATAAATTTAGTTTTCAAAAACTAAACTACATTATGTTTCTGGGAAACAAACCTGTAAGAGTGAACAACTTCTAAATCACAGCAAAGTTGCCATTCATGGTCTTTATATTCGATTGCCTCTAGCAGCAAAAGCATGGTTTCATAAGTTTTTTTCATGTCTACTGCATAAGCCAAAGGCAGCGATGGGAATGTATTGCCATTATGCAGTAGTACTGCTTTCAAACTGGTTTTACTGGAGTCAGTAAATAGTCGCTCTACACCTAGCTGCATCATCAGATCATTGACATCTCTACATTCACTCATTGAATTCTGCAAGTCGAAATATTGAGCGAAGGAAGTACCTCTTGATCTAAAACAGGAAATTTTTGTCCCTGGAGCTAGAAGGTTCCGTTGTTGCAGTCTCGACCCCAAGAGTTAAACTTGCTCTTTCGAAACTTTTAGATCGCGAACCGAATCGTTCAATTCCTTTTCATTAAAGAGCTGAGGTGAAATGTCATGAGATTGAGGGCAGTACTCTTCTACATGTTCAGTACCTTCTCATTCACTTGACCCAACGTGGGTCTGTTTCCGTGGCTTGCAAGTGACAGACAGGAATAGGCAACCCTTCAGTATGGGATACAGGCAAATGCACTGAAGATACATTTGAATACTTTATTTTATGTCTAGTTTTGCTTGAAGGCCCTGCAATATTTGTGAGGCAGAAGTAACAGTCTTAGAAATGGTCTTTAGGCTAACACCACACCATAGGAACAGCTAATGGCATGGCTCGGTCTTTTCCTTTCAACCATTCGGTTAAAATAGTAATACAGGTTATGCAGGCAATATGAGGTATAAAATTTTTATCTTGATCGTAAAGAGGGCATCAAAATACAATTTAAATGCCTTCTTAACTAAATCAGTGATTGGTTTTCTTTAGTCTTTTGGGGTGAATTTCACACACACATAAGAGTTGTCGGGGTGGTTTAGACAACAACGATGTTTACCAGTTGCCATTTTTAGTAAGTGTAAGTTTTAAACACCACAACTTTCCAATATATCTCTCTCAAGAAACACTCACTGAGGCAACAAAAACTCACGATACACTGTTAGGCCGAGATAAGTATGATGAGAATTGCACCATGCGTGTTTCTACGTGCTCTAGATCACAAAATCTCTTTTGCACTATTGTAGGGTGGGCAGATTTTTACTTTGGCAAAGCGGAACACCATTGCCCGGGGGGGGGGAGACCGTAAAGAAAAAAAAACGGAATCTCCAGTTCAACAACCAAAAAACGGAATCTCAAGTTAGACAACCAATAAAAAAAAAGAATTCAATAACCAAAAAAAAAAATCGGGACTTTTTTAAAACGCCGCAGGACGCGGGACAAATTGTTAAAAATCGGGACGTCTAGTAACCTTAACTATTGGATTATCTTGCCATCAAGTGAGTAAAGTTTAGAATCTTCACCACACTTGCCATCTAGTGACGATTTTTAAATCTTCTAGCACTCCTGTACCAAACAAAACAAAAATTTAAAAATTAAGCATCTAAACAAAAGAACAGAAAACAGCGAAATACTGAAAATAAAAAAAAAAACCTTAAAAACTCAAAAATCTTATGTGCTAGAACATTTTGAAAGGAAACATTTTGGATTCTACACACCAAAATACATACTTATTGATATATCACATCCCAGATGCAAAATGGCTGCTGACTAGTGATAAGATCTGATGCAGCCTTCTCCAAATCTCATGTGACGTGGCACATCCTTTGATTTGTTTTAGTTCCCTTGAACTAATTGTCAAGAGTTAAAATCTGCTTTTTAGCTGATGAATATCATTTGGACCAGATTTGGTGCCATTTTAATGATCTCGCCGATTACTGAATAGTCTGCTTAAAATATCGTAAACTCACTACAGGATATCTTCAGTCTTTATACTGTACTACAGTAACACTTTGAGATACGCCGACGCTAGGTGGCCAAGTGAAAGTGAGGGTAGTCAGGAGAAAAAAGTTAAGAAAAGTATAAAGAAAAGTAAAGAATATAAACCAAAAAAAAAAAATAAATAAAAAAACTAAAAGTAAAAAAAAAATAAAATACGTAATATTACGTAGTGTACTGTAAGGTACGGTACGGAATCAAGTGTCTCTACCCTCCCTTCCTCCTCCGCACAGGCCGCCATTAGCTGCTACTGTATCGTCCGTGAATAAGGACTCATAATTAAACCCCATTTAATTTTATATCAGGAATCCTTACATACTATAATTTTTTTTGTTTGTGTATGTCTCTATAGCAATTAAAAACATCTTTTTCTATTATTATTAGCACTAATAAGGGAGTTTTTTAAAAAGAGGGCCGGAACGGATTATTTTTTTTTCTGTTATTTCTTATGGGAAAAAATGATTTCACGAGCTCGGTCCTGGAACGGATTATGCTCGTATCTCAAGATATTACTGTATAAGGGAAAGAAAAAATGCTTTATTTTCTTATAATATATATTTATTAAATGTTAATATTTATGTGGCCTGGTGGCACTTGGCTGCGGATTAGAGGTGGCGATTTCGATCCCCGGCCTCAGCGGAGGGCATTAATTTTTTTCCACTCTCCATTCTCCTGCAAACAGGTCCTAGGGCCTACCCAGCCCTACGTAGAATGGGTACCGGGTTTCTTTCTCGGGGATACAGACGGGCGAGCGTTGGGGATGACCACCTGACTTCATCTCAGTCCCGGGTCACTGAAACGCTGGAGACTTAATTTAACCATGGGCCGTAGTGGGCCCCTATGGGATACACCTAATTTTACAGTATGTTATATTGTACATTATAATGCTTAAATGACAAGTGAAATATTAATGAACTTAATAAGTACAAAATACAAGTTGTAAATACTTAAATGAGCTAGACAATACTTGTTTTCCTGAAATTCAGATCAAATTCAGTGGCATATCTAAGGTGGGAATGTGGGGCTCAAAAGAATACAGAAAATTAAGAAGCAACTCTTAGAACTATAGGATTTTATATTAAAAAAAAGAAATTTAAAACTACTGCAAAAAATATGGTCGAAAAGAAGAAAATACATAAAACATTCTCTGCGAAGTCCTGCTTCATTTTAATGTACTATGCAGACATTGAAGAATTTCTCTCCCACAAGTGTTTGCTGAATTAACAAGCTATCCAAGTTGATGAGACGTTAAAAGTCGAAACAGATCTGTCCCGCTACTGAAATCCCCAATGCTTCTAAGAGAAGCAAGAAATTCCTTAATGACCACGAGATAAATACTTTCACTTTATGACTGCAGTAACTTAAGGAAAGAAAAGCAGCTTCAAATTGAACACCATTCTGATGTTTTGTTAATTTTTTTAATTCTCTCAACTTTTATTAAGATTTTATGCAAAATGCAATACAACGGAAATTTAAGACTTATTCTCGAACATAACATTTAGTTAATAACGCATTCACGAAAATCGTGATTTATCTTTTAAAAAAAAAATTCCGAGATTTACCTCGCGTTGACGTTATGGGCTCGACTATAAAAGATGGCGGAGGCTATGCATTTATTTAAATAGCACAACTGTAATTTCACTGTCTCGGTTGTCAATCTTTACTACTACTATTGTATATATCGTTGTTACAGTCTAAGGGCTAGTTTCTTGTAAAGTTACGGAGAACAGGCAATTTTAAATTTCAAAATCGTTCTAAATCGTTTCCCGCCATCTTGTCGTCATCTACTGTCCCGAGAAACTAATCTCGAAAAATAAAAACTAACGGTATACCGCGGATAGGACCAAGTATTTTCGAATCACGATTAATTGGTTCCGAAATTTAAAATAAAACCAAAGTGAAATTTTCGTCTTTCGCGAAGTTTCTATACACTATTATTTTGAATCGAATCGAACAATTTTTAGTTAATAAAAAATTGAAGATTTGTCCTTCATTAAGTAGAAATGAATTACACGGAAATTCTGGGTTTTTTCGAATAATTAAGTATTGAAGTTAGAATTATTTAGAATTTAGTTAAATTTAACAAAAATTTTAATTTCCTTTGGAAATCGAAAACTAATAGAAGTATTGTTTTTCCAGATATACAGCTATTAAGAAATAATTTTTCCTAAGGTACCTGAGCCATATAACGCGATGTATATCTTTATGTATAAATGGGAAACTAACCTAGACTTTTTAAATATTAACAAGAAGACATTAATGTTTCCTAATCCAATTAATAGTTTGAAAATTCCAGTAATAATCATCGACTACAGCACAAAGAATATGATTGAAAAATTCAAGAGGGAAATTTTGAATAACAAAATAGATGTGATTAAGAAGAAAATTCAATATCTACAAAGAAAGGAACTAATCCATAACAAGAACTTAAAATCGTTATTGAGTAAAGAATTGTATGAAGAGAATATAAAAGAAAATTGGTTATTTTATAAAGAAAGGAAAAAGAAAGTTATGGTTACAGAAGAAAAATAAATATAAAAGAATAAATGAGGAAGACAAAGAGAAACATAGAAGATTTTGTAAGGACTCTGAATATATAGTTATTAGTAACAGAAAGTATACAAGATGAAATAGCTCTAAACAAAGGATTGGATTTCAGCATTAAAGGAAAATTTAATAAAAATGCTATAATTTCCAAAATAGAAAAAAAGGCTTGGTATTTAAAAGAAAACAAGGAAAACATTTGCCAAGTCTATAATAATTCAGATTATAATGATAAGGAATGTCCAAATATTGCGCAGAGGGAGATATACACCATTAACAAATTAGTAAAGGAATCTGAGTATTTGATAATCAGCAAATCTGATAAAGGTAATAAATTAGTAATCATGAATAAAGAAGATTATGATAAAAAAGTTATAGAGTTATTAGAATCTGATACATTTGCTGAATTAAATGAAGACAATACTATAAAATTACATAAAAAAGTTAAGAAATTCTTGATACAAATTTTAAAAGAAGGAATTCTTAATTGGTACCAATATAAAGAAATAATACAAAACATGACAGAAATGCCAGTTTTTGAACCTAGCGTTAAGATTCATAAAATAAATTACCCGATAAGACCAGTCATAAATTCTTTTGGCTCTCCTTCGCAAAATTTGGATAGGTTCTTAAACTCAATTTTGAAATTTATGAAACTTGATAAACCTGAATTGATTTTGAAGAACACACAGGAAATGGTAAACACTATAGAAGAATACAGGGATAATAATACTCATAAGGTTATAAAATTATACACTTTAGACGTAGAGTCTATGTACACTAATATCCCAATCAAAGAAGCTTTGGAAATAATAGAAAGTAAATTTACTGAAGAAATTAAAGAAAGATTCAAAATTAAGAAAGATTGGTTCATGAATTTGATTAATTTGATTTGTAATAATAGCTAGTTTATGTATGGAGAGAAAATGTACATTCAAAATAAAGGATTCCCTATGGGGAGTCCAATCTCAGGTTCAATATGTAATATTTACTTAAATAAATTTGAAAAAGATAATATTATGGAATGGAAAGAAGCTAAATTTCTTTACAGAAGATATGTTGATGATATTGTGATAATCTGGGAGGGAACTAGAAGACAATTTGACAGATTTTTTAACTAAATTAATAATATACATGCAAATATAAAATTCAAAGTAGAAGAAAAAGAAGGGTGTATCAAGTTTTTAGATGTAAAAATTAAAAAAGATGATTCTAAAATGATACAATGTGAATATTACAGGAAGGAAATTCAAAGTGAACATATGCTAAACTTAAAAATCAACCACTTAATGTCTACAAAGAAAGAAATTATAAAAAATCATCTAAGACGTATAACCAATTATACTCTTGATTTTTTTTAATTATTTTTTACAGAAAGTCAAATTTAGTTGCTTTTTACTGTAATTTTGTACAAATAATATTTATAATGATGGAATAATTCTTAATTTTAAATAAGTTACTAGAAAGTAGGTGGCGTTAATTGGACCAGGTGTTCCTAATAACACCAGTTAGCAAGGTTTTCTTATTTGAGTTCTCATACTACTCCAGTAAAAGTTATCATATATTTCATTATGGTATGCTTCAAACAGAAGAATAAACTTTCTTGGTCATAATTTTCGTGTTTCGATTCACCTTATTTCCAGACTTACAATAATTTAAATGTTAAGGTGGCGTTATTTGGGCAGCGTAGTTTATTAATAATCTCAATGATAACGACTTTCGTAAAAGGATTTCGAAATAGAATGGCTGTGATAAGCCTAACTTGTGGTTTTTTACAATAATTATTTAAATAGTATAAAAATTAAATATTAAATAATTAAATTACTAAAGTAAGAAATTAAATATTATGAAAAAAAGTTTTGGTAAAACATCAGATGACTGTGCATGCCCAGATGAAAAAGCTAATGCCTACTAATGGTAAGAATACGAATAAAAAAATAATCTTATTAACAAAAGTATTTTCGAATCATGTATTCGAAAAGAATGTAATTTATATTTTTCCGTGATACTGCATAATTATTAAATAATAAAAAAAAAAAAAAATCGAAATTTAAAATAAAACGAAAGTGAAATTTTCGTCTTTCGAGAAATTTCTGTACACCATTATCTTGAATCGAATCGAACAATTTTCAGTTAATAAAAAATTGAAGATTTGTCCTTCATTAAGTAGAAACGAATTTTATACGGAAATTCTGGTTTTTTTCGAATAATTAAGTATTGAAACTAGAATTATTTAGAATTTAGTTAAATTTAACAAAAAATTTAATTTCCTTTGGAAATCGAAAAACTAATAAAAGTATTGTTTTCCAGATGCACAGGAATTAAGAAATAATTTTTCCTATTAATAATCTCAATGATAACGACTTTCGTAAAAGGATTTCGAAATAGAATGGCTGTGATAAGCCTAACTTATCGTTTTTTACAATAACTATTTAAATACTATAAAAATTAAATATTAAAGAACTAAATTACTAAAATAAGAAATTAAATATTATCAAAAAAAGTTTTTTCATTTTTCCTTCTCTTCTGAAATATAATTAACGTTACGTATCCTAAAACAGTTTTAAAAATAAAAAGGCTTACTTCCTAGCCACAAGCTTTTCAGCTCCATGATCAAATGCCTCGCTTCTAAAGTCTTCAAAGGCGGACACAGATCTTCAGTTTTTAGAGAGATTACGGATTCTGGCGTCCTCAGTCCACTACTTTTTAATTGGGTTTTTAAGATTTTTGCTTTAGCTGGAAACATCGCCTCAATAACATGGTATAATTCTTCCATGGCGTGAAGAGTTCTGTTTGTGGACATTTCAGGTTTTCGTTCCACTGCTTCGCTGTAAACGAGAATGAACGAGATTTTACTCCTTACCCTAGCGAGAAAAATAGGAAACGTGAAAAAAATAATAAAATTAGACCTACAATGTGATGTTACGATATCAGTGATTTTAAACTAATTGTTATGACAACTTTTATCTGCGTTAATAGGTAAGTGACAGACTTTTAATTGTGATTCGATCACGACTTTGCTTTGAAAAAAGAAGGTTGCCGAAATTGTTATAATTAAAAAATAAAAATAAAAAGTTACATAAATTTTGTATTATCTTTATGAAATTATATTACTTCATGTATAGAATAAAATAGGCCTACACCGTAACATAAATATATCATTCAAAAACTTTATAGTGTAAAAAAAAAATAAAAAAAAAATAAAATAAAACCTTTAATTTATTTTCTCCTTCCATCATCCCAATAATTTTAAGAAAGACCCTCCACCCTAAGCCCACTCCCTTCAACAATGATCTCCCTAAACTTTTTCTCCCCTATTTTCCCACCCTAACCCCAAAAATCAGCCGGATTTTTCAAAGTTTCGATTTCCAACCAATTTTCTTTTTCCTCCTCCAAAAATCAGAAACATCATATCCCATCCTAAAGATCCCACCCCCCACTCCTCAAAAACAAGGTATCTACTCTATTCCGTGTTGCTGCGGCCAATGTTATATTGGTCAAACAAAATGTTCCCTTGGCAAGCGCCTACTCGAGCACCAACAAGACATAAGAAACCGAAAAACAACCGCCGTCACCACCCACGCCAGCATCCCCGGTCACATCTTTAAAAGGATAAAGCCACCATTCTGTCTCAACCCTCTACCTACACTTCCAGAAACATCGAAGAATGTGTTCATATTCTTAAAGCAGGATCCACCGCTCAGTCAACTTAAATGATGGCCTAGGCCTCCACCAAATTTGGAAATGGCTTCTCTTCCCCAACACACCCGTATTGGGAAACGTCGATCTCTCTTCAGTCCGCCGGTTTTCCCGCCCAAACTAACCTTCCCGCCAACTCCTACCGTCCCGCCAAAACCAAGGTTTTTCCCGCTCCTACCTGACCTAACTCTCTTCCGTCCCTACATATACGCTCTCCCACCTCTTTCCCTCAGCACTAAAGACGATTCCTGAACAAATTAGGACGCGAAAGGCCTCGTCTGTCTCTCCTGCATGATGTGGGAAATACCCCAGAAGAATCTCGTTTGCAGTAACGTCGCCCACAGTCACATTAGGACTACAATTTAATTTTTCTTCACAAGAAATAACTCAACAAAAACTAAAACTTTATCCAAAGGAATAAAACCGCAACAACAAGAAACTGTCTAAAGGTGAACCTCATTTGATCAAAGTTGATTAAAATTAAACATGTCGTATGATGAGTGGAAAAAAAGCTAGTCAACTTTCAGGGATTTCAGAGACTGAGAAAAAGATTAAGTTATGTTACTTTAATTTT
>JAFIDM010007547.1:0-10908 GCA_023159025.1 Thereuonema tuberculata
AAAATGAGCTGGAGTTAAAACTTCCGGATGTGGATCAGAACTTAATAAACAGAGAGGTCGTGAATTTAAAAGGCACTCAATCTGAATAAGCATAGTTAACATTTCTTCATATGACAATAATTGCGTTCCTATTACTCGATATAAATGAGTCTTAATACTTTTGATGTTCGATTCCCATATTCCCCCAAAATGTGGAGCATGGAGTGGAATCATCTTCCATGTAATACGATAATTAGTTAAATCTTTATAAGAGCCATTCGATAGTCACTTGAAAGTAAAAACTTATGCAAATCATCAAGTTGAGCCTTAGCACCAATAAAATAGTTCCATTATCTGAATAAATATAAGAGACTGGACCACGGCGAGAAATGAAACGCTTAAAGGCTGCCAAAAACGAATCAGACGTCAAGTCCGAAACAAGTTCAAGATGAATTGCTTTTGTGCAAAGACAGATGAATAAACAAAGATAAGCCTTTTGCGAGTGATGACTCTTCGACGAGAAAGAGTGATTTTAAGGGGACCTGCGTAATCTACACCAGTGTGTACAAAAGCTTTGGTCTCACAAACTCGATAAGATGGTAAATCAGCCATTTTTGGCGTAGGATGAATAGGTGATAGTCGAAAGCAAAAATTACACATATAAACTCTTTTACGGATTATAGATCTGGCAGAAAGTATCCAAAAACGTTGTTGAATAAGAGACATAAGCAAACTAGCTCCAGTATGGCAATTTGTCTGATGAAAGTGGTCAATAAGAATATCCACGACATGATCTCGTTTGAGAAGTAATGCAGGATGTTGACATTCAAAGGGAAGATCAGATCTAGACAGTCTTCCTTCAATACGTAATATGCCTTCTTCATCAATAAAGGGACTAAAACGTCGAAATGCTCTTGAAGGCAATCTGGATTGTCTTAGAGGGTGTAATAAATCAGCAAAATACACAGATTGTAGTGATGAGATAATGACCTTTTCAGCGGCAATCAAATCTGAAGCCGAGATCTTATTAGAACATGGAAGTTTTTTCATAAAACGCAGTACATAAACTACGATGCGGAGAAGTTTATTCCAAGATGATATGCGTTGGCTAAGAGAATATATGATTGACTGTTCAGACAAGCAAGTTGCGGTTAATATACAAGTTTTGAATTCAGGAATTTGTTCATACGATTCATTTTAGAATGGCTTAACAGGCCATTCTGATGGTCGTTTCTGAAGCCAAGAAGGACCTTTCCACCAAAGTTCATTAGATATTAATTGAGAAGGTAATAATCCTCTTGCAAGACAATCACTAGGATTCTCTATACCAGATATATGATAAAAGTTAATTGGTTTAATGTTTTCTTGACATTGTGCGATGCGATTACTCACAAAAATTGACCAGAGGTACGGAGAGGAATGTATCCATGAAAGAGCAATGGTGGAGTCAGAAAAGGCATATATACCTTCAATAGGAATACAAGAATGATAAGAATCATAAACAACCTTGAGCAATTTGGATAGTAAAACAGCTGCACAAAGCTCCAGGCGAGCAAGAGTAACAATTTTCACTGGAGAAACTTTAGACTTTGAACATAAAAGTCGAACAGTGATATTACCAATGGAATCAGTAACATGCAAATAAATAACACAACCATAAGCACTCAGACTAGCATCACAAAAGGCTATTAGATTCACCCGACAATTAACGAGTACACCAATATGACGAGGAATCACTAGGTTCGAAAGTAATGGTAATTCTTGAATGAGCAATTTAAAACGCTTAATGATCGAATCAGGCGGAGTTTCATCCCAATCTACTTTACTATACCAAAGCTCTTTGATTAGCAACTTCGCATAAAGAATCACAGGAGCTACTAAACCCAACACATCAAACAGACGTGCAATAAGGGATAAAATCTGGCGTTTTGTGCATTTGTCTTCGGTTTCAGCAGTTGTTATCTGAAATGTATCCTCTACAGGCAACCAATTTAAAGACCTAAGACTTTTAAGTTAGACTTACTGTCTGATAAGTTCACTGAAGAACGATGCGACAGAGGCAGAGCTGCAAGTACCTCAGCTGAGTTACTAGTCCACTTAACAAGATCATAACATCCAGCTTTAAATAAATCTATCAACTCTCGAGCAATTCGAACTGCTTGATCCTCGGAAGCGATCGAAGTGACTAAATCATCCATATATAACTCAGATTCAACTATCTTTGCAGCATCTGGAAAACGATGACCTTCATCAGAGGTTAATTGACGCACTGTGCGCATAGCAATTAAGGGATAGATCTCAATCCGAAGGGAAGGCGATTAAACTGAAAACTGCATATATCTCCTCCTTATTGAAACGAAATTGCATTTTTAAAAATTTGCGATGCGGTTCATTTATAGCACTTTGTAAAAACATTTGGTTAAGGTCTGCGGTTAATGCAACAGGATATAAGCGGAAGTTAAGTAACAATTTAAACAAATCAGTCTGTAAATTCGGACCAGTGTACAAAATATCATTAAGTGATAATCCTGTATGTGTTTTAGCGCTTGCGTCTAGTACCACACGTAACTTCGAGGTGACCTTATCTTCACGTATAACTGCATGATGCAGAATAAAATAACCTTCATCATTATTTTGAGTAGCGGGCACTTCTGAAAGGTAACCATTTGATATATATTCATTTATTACTCCATTGTATCTTTCACGAAGTGAAGGATCTTGCTTGAATTTACGCTCGAGCGCGATTAAACGTCTTGAGCAACAGCACAAGAACTATCTAATTCAGCAGGATTTTTCGAAAAAGGTAAGTTAACAGAATATCTTCCGTCCTTATCTCGGGTAACAGAAGCAGTATAATGATTTTCACATTCTATCTCTTCAGGACTGAAACAACGAGAACAAGGAACTTCTTCTAACTCCCAAAACTTATATAAGGCATCATTAAGATCAATACTAGCCGTTGTAAAAAATGAAGCAATAGAAGGTTGTACTATTCCATTGAAAGTGTCATCATAAGATGTAGGGATATCATCCAAAAGAACATATCCAAAAGGGTTTGAAGAGCAGGAGGTGCGGATGAACCGGAATCAACACGATTACCTATATATATATATATATATAAGGGAACAACTGAGCTCCTACCACAATGTCAATACCTCCGGGAATATTCCACGTAAGGTCTGCTAGCGGCAGATTGCTAAGATAAGACATATTACTACAATTCACATAATGAGCTGGTAGATTATCAGTAATTGCATCAACTACCAAAGCGTGTATATAATGTTTATGCGGAGATACACGAGATTCAAGTGTCAAATAAGTAAAACCATGAATAGGTCTCGATAACAATCCTACTCCCTTTATGAATGAATTATTCAAAGGAGTGATAGTTAGATTTAACATCTTACAACAATCCAAAGTAATTAAATTATTCTGGGAACCATTATCAATTAAACATCTAACCAATTTCCGGTTATCATTATCACCTTGAGCATACACTTGAGCAGTTGATAATAATATCGTGAACCCTGGTTTTGTCTTTGGAGACAAAGAACCTGTAGTAGCAGAAGGTATAAGTGATACTGGTTCGACTTGAGGTTTATTAGCCGGAATTGAAGGATCTGTGGAGGTCACAACTGATGGTAAAACAGTGGCTGCACTGTTTGCCTTGCGAGAACCATCCTTATATTCTGCGGACTTCTGAGCATTCAAGAAATGTAAAAGAGTATGATGTCTCTTACCACAAGTTTGACAAGAACGACGTGACTTACAAAATGAAGTTAGATGGGAAAGGCTTAGACAATTTATACAACCTCGCCTTGTTTTGACAAATTCATATCTACTTTGCGGAGAATCCAGCTGTTTAAATTGTGGGCATTGATAAAGTTGAATATGATCATTTTTACCACATAACTTACATGAAGAAGTGCCATTACTCCGTGGTGATCGTGTAACACCATTGGAAACAAATGTTTCCGAAGTAGTACGAGAATTACGTCCCAAAGAAGTAGAAAAAACAGCAGATCGCTGAGTGGATACCAGGGATGTCATTGCATTCGTAGCACTGTTCAATCGCTGCAAGAATCTTACTTGATCCTGAATAAATTCAATGAATGCTTGACATGTAGGAATCTCTTCATTACGTACTGACAATTCAAAGCTTTGTACAGTCTGGGCATCTATCTTTTTTAATGCAATATGTAGCAAAATAAAGTCTGTGAGATCCTTTATCCCTAATTGCTTTACAGCAGCAATAGAAGCAGAGTATTTCTCTACAAAAAAATTCAAGCTATCAGCTGTGTGAGTACAATTCTTCAACTCAAAAATATTAGTCAATAATGTGTACCTAAAGCACGTTTATCTTGATACTTCTTACTAAATTATCCCATAAAATGTTGTAGGTATCACCAGTGGGAACAATTCCTGCTACTATCTTCAAAGCCTTATGAGTCAATTTACCCATCAAATATTGAACATGCTGAGAGTCGGAGAGTTGTGGGTTTATATATATATTAGCTTTAAATGATTCATAAAAAATTGGCCAGTTGTCAGTATTTCCGTCAAATGATCGAATCTCTATTGGAGGTAATTTCACCTTATGCGGGTTAAAAGATGTACTTTGTGATGCTTGGCCGGAAATAGTCCTAATGTTGTTTCTAACACGTTTAATCCGAGCATACAAATCTTCCAAAGAAATTAATGCACTATAATCAGGTTGAGATGAGGGTTTAATTTCCAACTGAACTTCATTTATTTGATCAACAACCTGTTCGAACTTTAATTTCAATTCCTCTATAGTCTCTGACTCTGCCATGAAGTTTTCGTTCAATTTGTTATAACGTTCGGCAGGACTAATCTTTTTTGAAAGCTCATAAATGGCATTAAATTTCTGAAACACTGCATCCCTTTTTGCAATCAATATCTTAAGCTTAGACTCCATGCTGACTTACAATATGCAAACCCAATTAATTTAATCACTTAACTAACGCAACTAACTAACTATCCACCTAACCAACAACTAACTATCCACTTAAATAACTATCCGCCTCGACGGACCAATTTTATACTAATGCATTGGCTTATTAACGCACACATTAGAAAAAAAGCGGTTGGTAATACATGAAGAAGAAAAAAAACTATGGCGGACATTACCTTGGCGTTGTCTTCAATTCTCGTAGGTTGGTGAAATGCGATCTTAAATCAATCCAGATAATAATGCAGAAATCTCCTTTCTAGCGCTGTTTATAGAGATTACAGAGACGTCTCCAATATATATATACATATATATTAAAAAAAAAAAACAAGGAAGCGGAGATAAATTATTGGTGATTTTGAATCCGGCACACATTCCCGCTTTCCTCTGCTCTCATCAATCATCTGACTAAAAGTTACTCTCGTGGCCAAAAAACCAAGTCAAGTTCATACGCCAGGTGTCGCCACAAACAAAACAAAAGAACAACTTCTAAATGTATTAACAACAGAAAAAAGCGTTGTGGCGCGGCCAGAGTTCATTAGAATGAGTTAACTGCAGTTATTAATTATTCAAAAAATATTTGATCATTATTAATGAAGTTTACAAAGATTTTGCTACAAAGTTTCTTTAGAGAATTTATTTTAGTAAATATTATAAAATAAATAATTAAGTATTTACGAAGGCTTGAAATAAAATTTAAGTCTAATTATGTAAATGTCGAAATTTAAATACTGCAACGTCATCATCAGAATGGCGATATAAGAAAGCCCGGAACCTCGTTTTGTAAACAGTATTGGTGAAGGAGCGATTGGCTCGCGTCTTGGCAGGCAGGAGCAGCCCAACGTTACTGCAGTCGACACAACGACGAATACTATTTCGAAACTCCAGAGAAGTTGCCCAGAAGTTATATCAGCATCAGAGGCTGAAAAACGAAGAGTGAAGACAGCAAATGCTTATATACATCGTGGAGAAACTGAGAAGAAAGGTACAAATAGTTAACCAAACTATTGCAGTCACGAGGAGAGGCAATTGCAGTCGGCAACGTGGAAAATTCCGAAGTTCAACTGTTCTAGTCAACGAACGGAATTGTGGGAAATACTCCAATCAGCTGATGAGGCAAATCATATGGTCACTGAACGGAACCGAAGTTAAGTGAAGAAAGCGTCATTGTGAACATAACTTGTGGAATCTTCAAAACGTTGAAATAGAAGGTCTTTGAGTTGAAGCAAATTTCATTATCAACGGATTTAAATTATGTGCTACAGGAACAAGCGTTACCTGAAGGATACATATGAAGATTCAAACAACTAGATACTTCAAAGCTGTAAGTAAAGACTTTTTATTTAGCGAATAAATTCAAAGCTATTTATTCGAGAAGAATTAGTTATTCAAGGAAATTAAATTTAACAGAAGACAACTATTAAAGACTTAAATCAGCACGATAATTAAAAGGTTTAATTGTCGTAATTATCAAGCGGAGCAGCGATATCTAAGAAGTATTATTTTAGTGATTCAGTGCAAAGTGAATTTGAAATAGTCTACAGTGATAAATTCAAATTAAATCAAGTGCATACGTTCAGTGCTCCAATGTGAATAGTGTATATTAGAAAATATTACCTGTCTTCAAGTGTTAATGATTCATATCCAGTTCCAGTTAAAGAGGAAAAAATAAATATCGAGCTGATATTTATTTTACGAAGAAATCAAAGAATTGAATTCAACGAGTGTGTGAATATTCAACCTGTATTCAGTTATAAACTTTACCCAGAACTATTTCAATAATTAAAGAACTTTTAATTATTTTATTTCTGAATGAAATTCTAAGATATACAATCTTGAATCTCAAGTAATCAAATACTTTTAATAAAAGATATTTCTTTTAAATATTAAGTGTCTTTGTCTTATTGTGTCTGGGGGGGGGGGGAAATCTCTGCTAATCTACCTAGTTCAACTATTATCCCCTAATAGTTTCTTCCAAAAAAAAAAAATAATAATAATAAAATAAAAGTCAAAAATTAAATTGAAAACTTGCTTTGCGCGGTTTAGTGCTGTGGCTCCAAAATGGCGCCGCGCCGTACGAAGAGATGTCCATATTTGTCTATGGACACAAAGAACATAGTGACCTTAATGTGATATAAGTGGCTTGAAACCATAGTGCGTCAGTCTTTTCTATTGGCTAACGCTTCCGCTGCCATGTTTTTGCCAACTGGAGCACAAGTTTATATAGGCCACAGAAGGGATTTTTCACATTTTAACTAAAATTTTTTGACTCTCAGTTGTTCTACTGCCTTTGATTGAATTTAATGTGAATTATAAAAACACAAAAAACATTTTTTTTTTCCATTTTGCACCCTAAAAAAAAAAATCACTAAGATATATATATATATATTTTTCTTAAAAACAAGAATTTATGTTTTTACCAATCCAAAAAGTGAAGCAATAATTTTGATGGGAGATTTTAATGCCAGAGTAGGTAATCAACCAATTACAAAATGCATAGGAACAGAAGGAGAACCAACAAGTAATTATAATGGAGAAATGTTAAAAGATTTCTGTGTTTTCAATAATTTAAAAATCAGTAATACTTTTTTCAAACATAAAGAGATACATAAATATACATGGGAAGCTAGAGGAGTTAAGTCTATCATAGATTATATTATTATAAACGAAAAACTCAATAATAATATTAAAGATACGAGAGTATATCGTGGAAGTGATCATATGTTAGTGGAAAGCAGATTTGAAATTAAATACAAATCCATTTATAAAAAGAAAACAGAAAATAAGGTAATTTCTAAGAAACTCAAAATTTACCTCCTTGAACAAGAAAGTATTAGAAATTTATACAGAAATAGACTGAAAGACAAGATAACAGAATCTACAAACAACATAGAATTAGATTGGAAAAACATCAAAGAAGGAGTATTACATGCAGCAGAGGAAAGTTTAGGCTATAAATCACATAAAAACAAGAAATGGATTAGAACTTGGAACGAAGATCTACAGGAAAAGATTTGGAAAAAAAAAGCAAGCTTTCAAAATTTATCTACAAAATAAAAACACAAACAATTATGTAGAATATAAAAAATTGCGAGCAGAAGTTAGGAAACTATCACGGAAAACACGTAGAGAAGATTGGGATAAATTTGTTAAATCTCTAGAACATGACATCACAGGACCCCAAAGAATAGGCTTCAAAATTTTCAGACAACTACAATATACAGAAAATGATAAATTAAGAATGAATTTAATACCAGAAGAAGAATGGAAAAAACATTACAAGTCACTCTGGAATGAAGAAGATCAGGTAGAAGTTGAGAATGATTTTCAGAAATTTGATAATACAACGGAAAGCTCAGATGGAATTACAATGGATGAATTAGAAAATGCCTTAAAAAACTCAAAGAACAGGAAAAGTCCGGGATCAGATGGGATATATATAGAATTATTTAAATATGGAGATGAAAAATTAAAAGAAAAATTACTCAATCTTTTTAATGAGATCTGGAAAAAACAACAAATACCAACGGAATGGGAAACTGGAATAGTAATTAGTATACATAAAAAAGGACCAAAGGATAATTGTCAAAATTATAGAGGAATAACATTACTACAGACAGCATACAAATTATTTACGAACATTATAAAAAATAAATTAACCCAGTTTACAGATACTTATTTAGAAGAAGAACAGTGTGGATTTAGGAAAGGAAGAGGATGTACAGATGCTATATTCACATTGCAGCAATTACTTGAAAAAAGAAGAGAGTTTAATTTGCCAACATACCTACTTTTCATTGATTACGAGAAAGCTTATGACAACCTAAACAGAAATTTACTGTGGAAAATTATGGAAGAAGATAAAATTCCGAAGAAATTAATTGATGTAATTAGAAGTATATATAGAGAAACAAAAATTAATATAAAATTCATGAACGGGAAAATATCAGAGCCTTTAACTGTAAATAAAGGAGTGAGACAAGGATGAGGACTTTCCCCAATATTTTTCAACATATATATAAATAGAATTCTAAAAGAATGGAAATCAATATATAAAAATGGTATCCAGATCACAAAAGATAAAAAATTGAAGACATTACTATATGCTGACGATCAAGTTTTGATAGCAAATTCAGAAGATGAACTTCAAATTGGAGCAAATCATTTAAATACTATCTCAAAAAATTATAAAAATTTCGGAATTAAAAACAAAATCCATGGCAATGTGTGGAAAACAAATACAAAGAGTGAAAATTGTAATTAATGGAAAAATAATAGAACAAGTATCAGAGTTTAAATATTTAGGAAACATAGTTTCATGTTATAACGATGAGGCAAGCCTGATATCAAACATACAGACATACAACAGAATGAATGGAATAATTAGAAGAAGATTTGGAAAACAAATGACGAAAGAAACACTACTAAGATTACATAATATTACAGCCAAAGCAGCAATTAAATACGCGAGTGAAACCTGGATACTAAAACAAAGAAACAAACAAAGATTGGAAACTGCACAAATGAAATTTCTGAGACCTTTATTACGATTTACACGTCTCGACAAAAAGAAAAGTTATGATATTCGAGCCCAACTTAAAACTCCAAGTTTAATTCAAGAAATTCAAAATTACCAAAAAAATTGGCTTAACCATGTAAAAAGGCTATCTAACGACAAGATTCCAAATTCGATTTTGAAATATCAGTCCAAAGGAAAAAGAGACAGAGGACGACCAAAACTACGATGGAAAGACCAAAATCATCTTCAGAGCTAGGAACAGACAATCATTGTCTATACCTAAGATGTTCAAGACAAGACAAGACCAATCCAAAAAGACATTTTTTTTTTTTTTTTTGCAAAAATTAAATAAAAAATAGACTTAAAATAAAAACCAATTTAAGAAAAAATAAAACAAGCCTTATATTTTGTGAGCAAAACCACACATTTTGTGTGTGTGTCATTCATATTTCTTTTATATACTATCAGTTATTTGTTACGTAAAGACATTAAAATAAAATTAATATCTCTTTAATATTGTTGAATTTTAATAGGGAAAATGGTTGAAATAAATAAAGGGATATAAAGTCCTAACAAAACTGATTTCAGAAGAAAATTTAATCATTTACTAAAAAACATCTAAAATATATAAAATATCTTTAAATCTTTTTTTATTTTTTTATTTTTTTTTTGTGCAAAAATTAAATAAAAAATATGAGACAAAAAATAAAAATCAATTTAAGAAAAAAATAAAACAAGCCTCAATTTTGTGAGCAAAGTCTTTTATTTTTAATTTTTTTGGTTTTTGAGTCATTCATATTTCTTCTATTGACAGCAGTGCAACATACTATCAGTTCTTATCAGTTATTTGTTATTTACTTTTTTATTGTCTTTATATATCTCTTGGATATTGTTGAATTTTAATAGGGGAAATGATGGAAATAAATAAAGGGATATAAAGTCTTAGAAAAACGGATTTCAGAAAAAAAAAATTAATCATTTCCTACAAAGTAACCTAATTACAGTCCTTATAATATAAGTTAACATAAAACTATAATATCTAACAATATATATACAACAATGAACAAACAATAGGTTTATATACAACTATATACGCAAAAATAAACAAACAAATAGATTTAATAAATGTAACTTCATGATAATAATCCTCTAAAAATTCTTTACTCAATAATATAACTCAATAATTCTTTACTCAATAATGTTCAAGGAAAGAAATAATTTTATTATTTGCTGTTTCGACCTTATGAAGAATAATTGATCAGATTATTCGAAATATTGTCGTTATTATGGATTAAAGACTTTATGGAGGATTATTATAGTTATATTTATTATTAAGTATAATAACTTATACTTAATAATAAGTTACTTATTATTAAATAGGTATAAATAAGTATAAATAAATACTTATTAAGTATAATACTTATAACAAATAAATATA
>JAFIDM010007549.1:0-10907 GCA_023159025.1 Thereuonema tuberculata
CCCGTGGCTGATCCTTTCTTGGGTTCAGGCGGAGGTTAGTTGCGTTGACGCATCCTAAGACGATTTCCAATTTTTTCGGGTGTTCGTCGACTTCTTTTGCGGAAATAATGATGTCTTACGACATCATTATCATAAGAATATCGACCACTACAATCCACCGAGAACTCCATCGATCATGTGCTCGACCGAACAGCATCAGAATTCGTAGAAACCGTCAGTTGTAATGAATGCAAATCTTCTCGCGATCCTTTTCATCTATCTTCATAAGTCATAATCCATAAGTCAAGGCTGGAGAAGTATTTCATGTTTCTTATGGAGTCTAATGCATCTTCAATTCTGAGCGGTGCAACTGCATTCAGCCATATAGTCGATATAAAACCATCAACTTCCGTCTTTCTTTCGCACTAGGACTAAGAGACAACTCCAAGGGCTAGGCGAGAGTATTTTGGTGACTTCGTCGTGAATAACTTGCCTTTCTTTAGCTGATATTCTTTTTTTTTTGCTTGATCGTTAGATGGTGTTCAGTATTTATCCGGTGCGTAGAGGTTGATTGGAGTGTTGTTTTCTGGGTTTGGCAGATCAAATACGGATCGATGTTTCTTCAGTTTTTCTAAGAGCTGTTAAGTTTTGGCGGGTTTCAGCTGAGGGCTGATGAGACTCTGATGATGATGGTAAATTCGGTGTACCGCCTTGATTTTTGCAGCTGAACATGATGGAAAAGTTTCGGCGGGGCGTCGTGGTTAAGTTTAGCTTCGTTTAGGTGTACCTTCGTTGCAAGACTTGGGCGAGTCCATAGATTTCTATGCATGCTGATGTTCTTTCAAGTATCGTAAGCCTCTTGCCATTGACGGTGATAAGAAAGGGTGGGTAAAGATAAAACTCAACCTAGAGCATTGTTCATGCCGAATCTAGTTATAAAGTATTCCTGCTGAAAAATCATTAGCATACAAAAGTTCTGGCATGGTGTGATAGTTTAGGCGATGGCGGGTCAAATCCTGGTATGGGGCTTGGATATTACTTTCTTCTTACGTATTTTCTCTGTTTCTCCTGTTATAATGTGAGCTGCCTCCTATGGCTTACCATGGGAAACGATTATTTGGCAAATGGTTTATAATTCTCCTCCCATTTCGTGGTTAAAGGCTGAGCTGTCAAGAGCCCAGGCGTATGAATAAATAATATTAGAATACAGCCAAGAAATAAGAAATGCAAACTAATATACCGAACTGATTCTACGTCAAACTAATAAAGTTAGAAATTCAACAGAAGTGTAAAATTTGTCATTGAGAAAGGAAAACAGGAATCAAGGATTTTTAATCACTACAATTTCATCTACTTTATATATAGACTAACAGAAAATTTTAAGAGGAGGTTGTAGAAATTTCGTTACACTTAAACACTTAATGAATTGAATTAGTTTTAGGGCAGTAACGAGACAGCCCGAGATAGCTAAGGGTGCAAATATTATATTCTTGTGCATTTCTGATGTGTTTTTTTTTTTTATTTCATTTTGTTTGTCACAAAGAAAAGTAGATTGATTTTAAACCAATCTTTAAAATATATTTTTTTAATAAATATTTTTTTTTCATTTTACTTAATATAAGTCGGAATTAGGAATGTATGTACCTAATGAATTTAAAAGCTAAATTGTTGAAAGAAGCCATTAATTATTTTTTTCATCATTTTTCAAAAAATAAAGTATTCTAAGTAATAATATACAAAATTATAAAATTTTAATTAGAATTATAAATTAAAATAGAATCGTAATAGAATTATAAAATACCTAGTAATTTGCAACTTTTTTGTTTCATAACATTTTAATTATTAATAATTATTATTGATTATTGAGATTCATTATTTAACTTTTTATCGATTACCAAAAATTAGCATATTAAAACGATAGTAGAAGTAGAAATGCTCAGCAACTTACAGGTGTTATTTACATTGCCAAAAATTATTACAGCAACAATCCTCACTCTTTAAATTACCCGATTTGAAGGGAAACACTATAATTAATTCTAGAGATGTCCATAGAAGCTATGTCTCTATGGACACTTTAAAAAACTGGAATTTCTTTCTATGGGAAAAGAAATCAATACTTTCTTTATAAATGCATAAGTAAATGAATATTTAAATAAACTAACTTTGGTTTTGTGTTGAAATTGTTATCATTTAAGCTTTATGTCGTTAAGAATAGAAAATTTCAATATATTTATACCTTTCATTGCAGCTCTTCGTTTGAATCCCCTCCGTAAGTTTGTTTATATTTTCTTGGATATAAAATAAGTAAAGTTTCTTTTGTTAATTTTTATTCCAAGACTCAATTGAATCTAAAGTAGTTATCAGTAATCTTTTCATTTGCTTTTGGCTTCAATAACAAATAAGGTATTTTTATTTGTTAAAATTGTAATCTTTTGTTGTTCTATTCAGATGACAGTGGAAAATGTGATATTAAAAGATTAATAGATCCGCATTTGAAAGCATGTGTCATTGAAGAATACAGTGTTTTAATTTGAATTATTGCAGCAGATATGTTTTAAATAAGAACTGCTATTCATTTACTAAAGAATAGAAATAAGCTATAGTTATCAAAAATTAGTTAAATAGTGAACGTATTCCACCATACGCCGATGTAGCACTGAGGTAAAGGAAAATAAGGCTTCGTGAGTTCAGTGATCGGTGCTACTAAATAGAGGTCGGGTGAACAACCCTACGCCCGCCCACTGTAACACGTTCATCAGAGGGCTGGTGGGACATGGGATACGTAAGTATTTACTGTAGATCTTGGCACTCCTTTTACCTTACAATTGACTATTTTGACTGTAGATCCTGTCTCAAATTAAGGAGCCCCTACCAAACTAAAAACACTTTAGTTTATCTACACTAAAGACACTATTAAACATTCAAACATCTCAATGCAGAAACCATTTTCCATACATCTTTTACAAACTTCACAATTCTCGTGTCCATTTATGTACATATTCAGTAATTTTCATTTTCATATCAACTCACTTGCAGAATCTGTAAGACTCAAAAATTTTCGAAAAAACACTACATGTCCTCTTCATAGGTGCTATCATTTTGTTTAGAAGTTGTAGTTTAACTTTTTCAGTAAAGCCTTCAAACTGTTACAAATAAACTGCTACAGATAAAAAACCGTTTTCCAGGAGCTTCTTAATACTTAGCATCAGTTCCGCTTTCTAAACTGCACATCTTTAATTAATAACATAAAATTATACAAAGTCTTCTTTTTTTCTATTATTCTTAATGTAATTACTTTTATTCATTGTTTCGACTGTTAGAAATTAGATGATTTATACTGTATTAAAATAATGAATATTAACTCTGCAACCGAAGTCTGAGTGATAAATTCAGCTGTTTGTCTTTATTGCTTAATGAATTAAGTGGTTGGTTGTTCTATTAAAGTATTCTCTCGAAGATATTGAAAAATATTGTTGTTTAAAATTCTACAGGTTTCATTGAATATTTATAAAATATCAAATGTTTGTAGACATTAGTACGTATTGAAAATTTCAGAGAACTATCTGAATTTTCCAGCTAACATTGGTGGCTGTCAATAATAAAGATGGAATGTGTGGAGGTGAAAGGCAAAAGTATTTAATGAATTATGATATCTCATTTTAGAGAGTGGAGGATACGAATATAAGAGTAGTGATGCAGCACAACGTTCATCCAAGTCATGTAAGTGTAAATTATATTTTTATAATTACAACTTTTGTTTGTGTTCGCAATACTTGACACTTTCTAAGTGGACGTAGCAATTAAAATGGTTGGAAGAGTCTTTACATATTCTCATACATAAACCTTATAAAAATCTCTCCAACGAGCTTTTATGATTTATATAAATAATCTAATTATATAGATGTTTTGTTTACCCATAAAATAACTTTGAATAACTTTGAAGTGCCCAAAGGTTTCTTGGAATAGATTTTTTCACTTATCCTCTTGTATTCAATTGAGTTACTGATCTCCTTTGAAACGATCGGTTTAAGTTTCATTTGTATCCTCGATCCTTCTATTTCCTCTGAAATGTTGAAAGAACGAAGTTTTATTTAAACTTTTATATTGGAATTTGAGTTGATGTGCGCGTTGAGAATGCTTTTAAATATATTTTAGGTCAGGAAAAAAAATCATACATTTTAAATATTTTTGACATTTAGAATATATAACAGAAATTTTTTTAAAACTATTTCAAATTTTTTTAGATTGTTCTGGAATGAAATATTAAGAGATGGTTCAGTAACAATGATTTTGCACAATATTAAAATAAATAATGTCACTGATAAGTCTGCAGATTAGCTTAAGAATGCGTTTCTTCAAAACCTATAATACTCGACTCCGTCTTTTAAAAAATTTAGGAATTCCGATCTTACTACTTCTTAACTTGATATATGCACACTCATGTTGGTGAAAAGTGAAACACCATGAAGGAACTATCAGAATGGAAGGAAATTTATTCCACACATTAGTAATAGCGATACAAACAAACGAGTATAGTTTCAGAGCAATTCACCAACAGTCCTTGCAAAAAATCAGTATTGGTGTAAAGCCTCCATGAGCTGAAATAAGAGCTGCTATACTCCGTGTATAGCAAACAGGCCTTGGATGTGTTGCCGTGGTATCGCTTGCCAGGCAACTTCTATCTGAGTCCACAGTTTATCAGTCTTGAATGCAGGATGTCAATGACTGGTTAGTTTCGAGTGAATATATTTCAGACATGTTTAATAGATGACATATCGGGCGATATGCAGGCCAGGGAGAAAGGGGAATCTGCCTTCCTTCGAAGACGACCTGGATATTTCTGTTAAGGACTTAAGCCTCCAGAACTTCCCTGATGTACCGTTTGCTGTTGAGTCCTCACCGCTAAGATCGCCTATGATACCCAATTGCTCCCCAAATCCTCACTCCTATCGTTTCGTGCAGTATGACGCTGTACAATGCAGTCTCGAAAATGGCGCTCACTTGGATATCGTTTAATGCGTATGTGGCTATCATTATAATCCAAGTTGAAGCGGGACTTATCCGAAAACACGACATGGTGCCAATCAGCACGCCAGAGGGTGTTCATGAGCGCATTGTAGCCTGAGGTGTCGATGGTTCAGGCCCAAGGAATGCCCCGCAAAGGAATGTATGCACGCAGTCCTCTGCGCAGCAGACACCCTCAAACCTTTAAACCAGACAATGTCAGACGAATTGCAGTTCCAACGTTGTGCTAACACTCGAGAAGAAGCTGAACGGTCCGTCACTGTCATGCAAATGAGGTGTCTATCATCACGTGATTTCGTCACATTTTGTGGTCCACTTCCGGATTTTCGATTCTTCTCATTCTCGTGTGTCCACTGATTCCAAACTCGCATTGCTGTCGTGGCATTATGCCAGTACGAGCAGCAATTTCTTGTGGGTATGAAAATGCTTCTTCACGAAAGCCGATCATTCGGTCCCGTTCGAACTCAGCAGCTTGCTTATAAGGCGCCCTTTGTCGTCGATGGGGCATACTGACTCCAGTAGGTATGTGTACAGCTCACTGACGATGAAAAACTTCTTGTCTGGATCCTCAACAGTCCACTACTTATAATCTCTTACATGACAGTTCAGAGGGTTCTGCTTAGTCTAGGCATGCGCCATCATTTCTAAATATCATTTGCATATCATACCCTGCTTTACATTTCCTGTAACTTTCACTTCATTTGCATATTTCACAAAAATGTGGTTTCATAGTGTGGTTTGTTCCAGAAAGTTAAGAATTACAATAAAGTATGCAGACAAAAATAAGGATCAGTACAAATCCGTAATATATCAACAGAAAATAGAAACTTCCCACACCCCTAACTTTGAGCAATTTCATGTAATAGATCGTGTTAATTCTATTTTCTTGGCACATCGGGGGTCTTGGCACATCGCCAATTCTCCCACAGTTCAAAGCGAATGATCTAATAACATCTTGAAAAGCTATTTAAACCCCCCATAACCTTCCAACATTAGAGCTGAAAATTACTTGCCGACAGATTGAAACGTTCTGGCATTTTGTATATGTTTTTAAACGACGCAATTACATAAGTAATTTTAGTATTCATGCATTTTAAAGGGATCCCTCCAATTCTTTGGAAAAAGATATATATTTCTTACTTAATCTCTATGATGACTTCATATAGTTTTCTACATTACGACTGTTACTTAATTCTCAGTTTTAATAAAAAATCACCGCCGGGAATTAAGCCTGAGTTCATTCAGTCTGCCATCCAGCTCCTAAACCACTGGACTACTGGGACCACTGTAAGTAATGCAACTGCTGATTTACGAAGTTTATCTTTAAATGCAATAAAGTGCAGTTGATTTTAAATATATTTTCTTCATTGTAGAAAATTATAATGAATTATTTTTATTGAATAATTGATTTAATTTTTAAAATAGTTTAAGTGATTGCATTACTTATACAGTAATCCTTCGACTTACGTCGGGGTTCTGCTCCATCAGGCAAGACGTAAGTCGTTACATTAAATCAGCACAGTGATAAGGGTTTGGGAGTTAATCTAAATAAGTATACTGTACCAAACGCTATATATTTCAATAATGTAGGATTGGTAACAATTAAGTTATTATTGATAAAAAAACAGGAACAATAGTAATGAAAGAAAGTAGAAGAGGCTGAAATATTGCTGTCTGAATATTTGTTCAAAGTGTTCTAAATCCAAATTGTTCAGGTGTAAAGGGGTTCTTGCGATTCGGACATGGAAGAAGACTTGCTTCCGCTTTACGGGGCCACAACTGAATACCAGGTGCTTTTCTCGATATGTCATCTGCAGCGAGGTCGTCAGCGTTAAGTTCTTTTTCCTCTCTGGTGAAGGCGGCTTGCCAAGTCCGGGAACAGGGTTGCTTCTGCCGGGGTCGGGTGCGACTTGAACGGCTGACTTCTTATTTCTAACGGCTGCTTGCCCTGGAGACTAAATCTTCTTTCGACTGGAGATTAACTGTTGGCGGTTGCCAACAATCCGTTTAACTTCACGGCTTTCCTGGTTAGAGGACTCACTGTTGGCGACTTCAAGCCTGACTGACTAACTTTCTCTGCGGATGTCGTTCAGGAACTGACTGGATTGTTTCTCCGGCTGTAGGAACTCCTTGCTGCTGCTGTCTACGGCTCTGTGCTCCGGCTGGAGGACTCCGCATGGCTAACTGCCACAAGACGAACTCTTCTTCACTTCTTCTCCGGTTGGAGAACTGTGCGTCGCTCACTGCCACAAGACGAACAGCCCAGCCTGACTCTACATCTCTATTTAAAGCTGCTTAGCGCCTCCTTCTCGTCTCCGGAATAGTCAATTCTTTTTAGGGAGGCAGGGTCAGACGATTCGATTCTCTCGGAGGGAAGATGGCTCATTCCACCGATAACAATATTCACCAAGACTGTTGCTGAACTTTGTAGTTTTAGATTAGAAACTGACCATGTCTTTGCTCCGTCACTATTATCGATTTAATGAAAGCAGATTCTTTCAGAGCTTCTTCGATTTAATCCTTATTTTTCAAAATTCCTTCAGTGTGGAATGAGACCATCCAGTTTCATGTTGTTTCATAACTTGCAACTTTTTTTCCAGATCACCTGCTCACCTCCTTTCTTTGATTATTTGCAATGTTTTTTGAGTGGTCCTTTATGGGCCATGTTGCACAAGATACCATAAAATATTTAATTATAAATACAAACAAAAATCAGACGCACAATCGGTAGAGGAACTGTTGAAGACACCTGCCGATTGCCGACTACCTGAGAGAAGTTGCAGCTGAATGGAAATGATACGTTATTGCTGAATAGGAAACCTTTTAACTTTACTCTCGCTTGCGTTTTCTTCTGAAGTATGGTCGAAAATGTCATTTATTCCTTTAAGGGATCAGGACTTAGCCTAACTTCGAGCGGACGTAAGTTGAAGGATGACTATTGCTCTTTGTAGGCATTGATATAGTTCATAAGGTTTAGCCTGCGTATTTTGGTGAGTACTTAGGAGAAGAATCCAAATGATTCCTTTTTAATTGTTAAATGACACTATCATAACTACATCGGTTGACCAAATTTAAACAGAGGTTTGGAGCGCAATAAGCAAAAAACTGTTGGGCCAAAAACGGCCAAATTTGATGTATCTACTATTCAGACCATGAGACTACGATTTCCCAGAAATAATTTTTTATTTCCGAATGACGCCACCTCGGGGGGAAACTGCCCAGCCTGACTGCATCTCTATTTAAGGCTGCTTGGCGCCTCCTTCTCGTCTCCGGAATAGTCAATTCTTAATAGGGAGGCATGGCCAGATGTGTCGATTCCCTCGGAGGGAATCTGGCGGTGTATGGTGAGCTAATCAGACATAGGAAAGAAAACAAAAGCATACATTTGACAAAAGATTTTACTGCTAGTCAGTTACACATACGGTTCAATATGTTCTTGAACGTTGTCCAAAATCTGCATTCTATAGATCCTAGATTCTACTGCGGGTCGCTGTAAATCTCTAGATCTGTCTCAATATTCGGTTCTTCAATGTTGCCAAACTATAAAAGTGTCTTTGGTAAACCAATTTTTTTCATGTAACCCCCATAACCAAAAGGCACAGCTGTGAGATCAGGCGATCGTGAGGGCCACGTCGTCAAGAATTCTCGACTAATTATGTGGTCGTCGGTGAAATGCTGACGTAGGACTTGCTGCACTGTTAATCCTATGTGGAGGGCGCTCCATCATGCCTGAACACAGTGGGGTCAAGAAATCCACTCTGTTAAGTTCTGGAATAACGAAATTTCACAGCATCTGTTGATATCACATTGCAATGACCAGACAATGATACTGTTGGTTGCAGTTCTTCGAAAAAGTACGGACCAATTATGAAGGAGGCGGTAAAGACAGATAACACTGACCTTCAGTGGATGCAACGGCATCTGCTCAATAGCATGAGAGTTCTCAGTAGCCCAAAAAATGTCTCAAGGCCACTTCCATCCGAGCTAGGGACAGGGGTGAGAAATGGAGGCGCGGTTTCTCATCCGCTTCAACCAGTTGTTGGGCATGGCAAAAACTGTAAGAGTAAAACTTTGCGCATGCATGTCCATCGAGTTTACTACGGCATACCCAGTTGTCTGAATACTGCCCGAGCACTGCAAGATCCGTGCGCAGCATTCGCTTCCACTACGGACTTTGCAACAGTTCAACTTCGTCTTTGATATTGGTTTGCGTCCGCGTCCTGGTTGCACTTGTAATTCTTGATTTGAGAGTCCGCATTACTGTTAGTTTCGTAGTAAAACTTTACGAGCAACGCAGGATCACTTAAACACAGCATTGCATATAGTAACATTCACAGCACCATTAAGCACGTCGAACTGATTAGAATACTGCCTTAAGTGTTTTCTTTATCTAATAAAAATATATTGCTCATATTTGGATTAATGAAGTGACTTTATTTCTGATTCATTATTTAATTGCTAATCTAGTGATTCTTCACCGTTCTTTAGGTTTTATGAAATATATTCTAATTGTTTACCGGAAAGAGCTTCTTGAGAAATTATTTACAGTATTATTCCCAATATCATGATAATCAGATAACAGAACAATAAATCTCTACAAATTACAAGTAGTATTTTCTATAGTTTATGGTTTATTAACTAAATCGGAACAAAATTCTTGTTTATTACATTTTCTTACACATTGTTTTAAATGTACGTAATTGTTTCAAAGAACATTTTCTAAATAGTTTCTCTGTAATTTAGGAAAAATTTGTTTCCTGAATAAAATTTAGAAAATCGAAGTAAAAGATCCGATACAAAAACTCTTTCGAGTCAATTTTAGATTTTTTTCCTGAAGAATCTTGTTTATTTTATTTTATAGATTATTTAATAATTATTTAATTTTGATACAAAGATAGATGTTGATTGTTTTATTTCCGCAAATACAGTTTTTCTGAAAGAATAATAGTATTTATTTTTCATTTTTTTCATTTTATTCCTTGTGTATTTATGCCGTGACTTTCTTAATTTGTATTTATAAATTAGGAAACTTCATGTTAAACAATGGTGAATTCTGTATGTAAATACTGTAAACGTTGCTTACAATTTTAATACCGAAACAGAAGAATATAAATATTTATAATGAATAATTGTAATCAAATAATCATTTATTATGCAATGTTGGAATGAATTTTTGAGTTTATATTTACAGAAATTTGCAAACTTAGTTCAACTAGTTTGTTTCTTCTCTTTCCCTCATTAAATAGTTTTGAATCTATTTCCCGAAACTTTCAAATCTTCCTAAAACTTCAAATATGCTTAATTTGGCAATTGGCACTCATAATTACCGATAGCAGTTACTGGTCACCAGACGCCCAACAAATTCAGTTCTACGGGTAGTAAGGGACTTAAAACAAAACACGACGGGACTTAGCAAAACTGACAAAAAAACAGATCCCGATATAGACTAATACTCGCTGAAAAGAAAAGTAACCTTTTCTGTTACAGATGTAATAACTTCGTGAGGATCACCTGGATTTATTTTGATTAATGAGATTCGTTTACTTAATGATTCACTACTTGAAACATGAAGACTTCAATGTTATCTCACGAATGTTGAATAGATTATTCTTCAATAATAATTCTTCTGTAGAACAGTATACTCTCGATATCTCGAAGTTAAAGAGACGCTAAAAAAAATTCGAGATAGTGAGTTTTCGAGATAACAAGGTCATAACCAAAACATAAGAAACACAAGATACAAGAAACAGGTAAAAACACAAGATACGGAATAATATTCTAAAAATTAAGAGTCTTGATAAATGAGAATAAGTGTAAATATGTAATAATATGTAATAATAAGTCTAAATATAGCAATGATAATTTTAATTTTGAAAAGTAGTAGAAAATAATTACATTAAATT
>JAFIDM010007553.1:0-10904 GCA_023159025.1 Thereuonema tuberculata
CTACGATGTTTGGGCCTCTGAACACGATGGTGAAGTCCGTTTGCTGATCCCATCTTTCATTCGGGAGTTGTTAGAGTGGACAGACACGGACGGACGGAAACGACAAATGCAATAGCTACCGGTTTTGATCGCTCTCACAATAACTCCTAAGTGGGATGCTGAAAAGAAATTTGTGTGCTTTAAGTTAGAAATTGTCCTCTGATTTGTTGTTAGAATAGTCTTTATTTGATAACAAATAATATTCAATTAATATTCTACTGATATAAATTAATAAAACCCTTTACTGTCACATCGAATAGGAAGTGAGTTGAGTTTTATCACTAAAAATGTCCAGGTTGGTTTACCTCGGTACAAGGTTTTGCTATCGAAGTATTCTTCATTAGAATACTTCTTTATTAGATCGTATGGTTAATTCTCAGCCTTTTCTTATTAATATTTAGAAAATTAAAGAGAAATTTTAATTAGTCATAAAACTTTCTGATCAATAAATGAAAGTGCTGTGCTTTATTATATAACAGAAAAATGCTCGTAGCTTCTGTGTCTGGCAGCGCCAAGAATGTTGAGCGGTTAAATGGGAAAGTAATCAAATGTAATGACGCTAATAATGGGGAAGTAATCAAAATGAATATTTCAAGCCGTTTTGTAAAAGGAATTGAAAATTATTAATTTTGAGTCTGGTCAAAATAATAATTGTAATAATAATTGGTCTTATTTTGATTGTAGTTCTCGTCGAAAACAAATTTACGAACACAACTTTTACTGGGGAGAATGCAAAGAAATATATGTATTTTTTGGAAGAAAGAAAGAAAAATAAATAAGTGAAACCATAATTATAACAAAAAAATCAAAGTTGTCATGAAATTGACAATTTTATAGCATTCGCCATCAAAACAGATAGTATTACATGGAGCATGAAGAAAAAAACTAGTGAATATAATTTTACTTTAAATTTAAGAGCGACTCATTAAAAAAAAAAAAAAATGAGGGCATTATTTTAAGGAAAAAAAAAAAAAAAAAACTTAGGAAAATAAGAAGAAAAAAAAAACGATTAAGAAAGAAAATAAAAAACAGTAAATATACGAATTGGAGCCGACAACCTCCAGCAGATGAGTCCGATATCTCATCCATCAAGCTATAGCTGACAACTATAGCTGCATTTCTAACATTTAAACTAATAGGGGAAATCCAATGAAAATAAAGCCAAATATCTCGTTACAAAACTATACACTAAGAGTTTTTAATACATCATTTTTGTAAACAATTAAATTTTAGTAATAGCCTATTTCACATTACATCATTTTACAAAGATAAAAAGAGTATATCGACTCGATGTCTGTATAACATATTACTTAAAAATATTATAGAAGTTATGAAGTGTCTTATTCTTTTTCGATATTAGTAGAAGACCTAAGAGCAAAGTCATACTTAATACCAATGAAAAACTTCATTGGTACTAAACAAAGAAAGGGAATGATATTAATCATGTCTGGACGTACAGGTGATATCACTTATTCAAAATATGAATAAAACAAAGCATTTATGAAGTTTAATATTCATAATTAGAAATATAATAAAAACTGGATGAAGCATCTTCATATGATTTGCTATCTCATTGCTATATAGTCCATGCTTAAATCTGTTGTAATCTTGATAAAGCCTCGTGACGAGGCGAAACCGGTTGTTTTTTAATGGTAAAATAATTTTTAAATTGTATATAACGTTTTTTATTTTAGTCTAGTGTGTCGGCCTAAATAAATTATATTTTAATTTATAAAGCACACGTAAAATATTTTAACATAAAAATATAATATTTGATTTAAATAATAATTGTGCTCACCAAAAATACACGAAATTAAATGAATAAAAAATGCTGTCTGATAATCATTAACTGTTCCAGTGATAATCTAGTTCGACATTTTACTGGCAGCTGAAGGAAGAAGAGGCAACCAATGGCGTTAAGTTCCAGCAAAACCCTTTTCCATACTAATTGCTGTTATAGCCGATAGCAAGAAATATTAGTGCATAGAAAGAAAGAGAAACCATCTGACTGTGTCTAAACTTGTATAGAAAATCTTACCACTGGCTTCAGCAAGGCCTACCATGTGTCCCTTGATAATACAGGGTTCTTGGATTAACACTACCTGACCAACAGCTACAGTTCAGTTCATGAAAGAAGAGCTTTTGATGACATAATTTCCTTATAGATTGATGTTTGCAGGACATAACAGCGCCATCTATTGCTAAAATCCGTAACTGAATCTTATAAACATTATGAAAACATTCTGGTTTTTGTATTTTCTACAGTTACGAATACCTAACAATAATTGAAATTGAAATAATTACAAACATTCCCCTTTCTTGGCTATGCAAAGTTTGTCCTTTATTGGTCACGCTTATGCGATCACAAAACGACGCCATCTTGGGCTGACTGCTCGGAGGTCAAGTTGATGACGTCATGACTGGTCAGGTCTATTCCTGACAAAATCGATCGCAACATAATGAGCATAAATCAGATAAGGAAAATCTATAATCTCCGTTGCATTCTGGGAGTTTCAACTCTAGCCGTGAGCATTGTAGGCTGTTGACTTAGAGTGAATTAAGAATTTCTTTTCATTATTTTGTATAATTGATTTAAATTTTTAAATTTCTCGTTTCTCTCTGCTGAATTCTGATTGCTGGAATGCTGCAATGGTCGCGCAGGAGGAGATGATTCAATCGGATATCGGGAATTTTTTCAACGCTAAATTTCCCTGCAGATTGGTCGTAGGGTCCACCCAGCTTTCAGGTGAATGGGTTCCGGAGGGTTCCGGAATCTTACGTCCCACAATCTTGAACACTTATAATGGTAAACTTTAACTTTTGACTACAGTGTGATAATTTCATTGCACAAATTAATAGTGCACAAATATATAATATAAATTAAATATAATGTATTCTATACAGTTTGTTCTTTTGTTGGAGATCTTGTTTATTTATTTTATTTTATTTATTTATTTATTTTGTAGGAAAGATACAACGGAAATATATCCAGTTACAGTGTCTCTAAAAGAATAACTAACATATAATGAAATACACAATGTAAATACAAATATAAAGTTAAAGTTGCGATCAGGCCCAGAGGACCGCGCAATGCAGCTGGAGGGTAGGCTCCAGTGTTCAGAACCTATGGGACAAAGTTGAGGACGGGGGGTCGCTCGCCCGCCTTTAACTCCCGGGAAAGAAACCCGGTACCCATTCTATAGAGGGCTGGGTAGACCCTAGGGCCCGTTTGGAGGAGAAAGAAGCGTGGAAAAATTCCCGTCCTCCGCCGAGGCCGGGAATCGAACCCACCACCTCCAACCCGCAGTCAAGCGCCCTTACCCACTCGGCTACCGGGCCCACACATACAAATATACAATTTCAAATAGAAAATAACATAAAAAAGCAAAATAACCGAATGTAGCTGATATTAAAAGTGTATAAAATACGCAATAAGTAACACAAGAATATAAAAAAAAGAAAAATACAAATAAGCATAGTAAAAAAAAAAAAAAAAAAGGAAAGAGAGAGAGGGGGGGGGGAGTTGAAAGGAAGATAAATAAAGACAGAGAAAATGTACAAACTACAGATTTTTTTTTAAGTGAACCAAGTAATCGTTCATGTCATTTTTGTATTTTGAAATGTCATTATCATCGTCTGTCATTTCGATGTTTAGATCGCTTTTCAAATTGACACGTATCAGTTTTCCTTTCCTTGTAATTGAGGTCAGTGAGCCTATCCACATTCTAAGCCCTGAATCGATACCAGGTTAGTTGAGATTCTGAAATCGTTCATTTACATATTGTCTTAAGTATTTATGTGTAACATATCTATGAATTCCAATGTTACTATAACCATTTCAGTCTCTTAAATATAAATGATTGTCATTCGATTGCAATACAAAAGAGACTCGCGGAAGTAATCCGTAGTCATAACATCACTGCAAAAGAGTTTTTATTTCGCATTTTTTTCACTAACGGAAACCAAAATAAAGAAAATTCCGAATTCAATGTAAATCAAATTAAATTCAAGTAAACTTATTTCAAAATATTAAATATTATTTTTAGTTTTTTAAGTATTTAAATATATTTAGTAATTAAATTTATTTACAAAACAAAACAAATAAAAAATAATTAAAATAAGT
This sequence comes from Thereuonema tuberculata, assembly GCA_023159025.1. Lineage (NCBI taxonomy): Eukaryota > Metazoa > Arthropoda > Chilopoda > Scutigeromorpha > Scutigeridae > Thereuonema > Thereuonema tuberculata. The sequence goes on from JAFIDM010007553.1 coordinate 4,163, forward strand.
AAATAAATATATAAAAACAGACAAAAGTCATCAAATCAAACTCAAAACTTTATATATTATATTACATTATTATATTATATTATATTATATTATATTATATTATATTATATTATATATACTATCCGGGTACCGTCGCTTCTTTTCCGAACTCTTGCACATATAGCATAAAAAAAAAATTAATTTATTTAGCAAATTAATATCGAGATCGGAAAATATACGAGTTCGCAGCCCGTTGTGACCTTCTCCGGATAACTTAGGTGTGACACCAACCCGCAATACATCTAAGTATCGATAAGGCAAGTTTAAAGCGAAAATATAAATCCTCTTTATTGCCGATCCCGTGGGAATTTCGAAAATTCCGGCCTTATTCCTTGTCTACATCATAAAGGGAACCTCTATGCAAAATTTCAGCTTTCTAGGTCCAAGGGTTTGGGCTGGGCGTTGATGACTGAGTCAGGACTTTTCTTTTTATATAGATTGATAGAAAAATCCTGTATATTTAGAATAAATTCTTATTAGAGGATTACTAAGAGTTTTATTTACAGATTTGTAGAATGATTAAATAAAATAAACAATTCTTGAATAGACACCAACAAATGAAGGACTTATTATTAAGAATAATATCAATATCATTCTTCTTATTTAATTTTGTTTCTATAACTTTGATGAATAGCATTGAGTTTCAAAATCTGATAATAACTCATTTGACAAGATTTATATAAATTTATATAAATAAATTTTCTGATATATTCCTCCAATTAATGAAGTTCCTCCAATTTATTTTATGGTATTTAATTATTTTATGGTAATTTTATATTTTCGGTTTGTATTTTGTAAAGGATTGTAGCTTAAAATTTTAATAATAATCAACAGAATAATGTTGGTAATAATTTAACCTTTGGTATAATTTCTTACATTAAAAATGCTATGATTACAAAATTAATTTTCTTTATCTTTTTGTTGGAAGAATTTAATTTTTTTCCTTACTCACTCCATTGCCGTGCCGGCGTGTTCGTGCGGTCTCAGACGTCGGTCTGTTGTGAGGCCAGTATGCCAGTACCGGGGTTCAAATCCTGGTCGATAGCATGGATGTTTCAATTTCCTTTCCTGTGTTGTCAGCCTCTTCTTCACTTTCTTTTCGGTCTGACGTCATTCCGTAATGGCGTCCTGGAGAAGGCAACTGGAATCCACTGCAGTATCTGTTCCCTTGTATAGCTACGGCTTCTCCTAGGGTTCGCCCTTCAGGGTCACTAGAGTTCCGTAGACTTGAACCAATATATGTAAATATTGACTTGAAGTCAATCGGATTGAACTACCAGTAAACTATAGTTTACTGATTATTCATTAATAGATTTCAGCATTGCAACTATAGAAGGAGAATGTGTATGAAAGTTTATATATTTATTTTTCAAACCTGCATTTCCTACTATCTGATAAGGAAACTTTATACTTGAGAACTTCTTCATTATACACAATTCTTCGACCGGCCTTTCCGATCTTTTTCAGGTTAAAGGAGAATGGGCAGGTCTCTCCCACCCCTATATAGTGATAACATATATACATAAAGAAAGATCTCCATCAATAGAACATTTTTTATTATTACGACTTGTCTCAATTATTAGTCCGTTCGGAGTTATATACGTCTAGATATGACGTTTGAGTCATTGATTTGTGGTGAATGTAGGTGGCAGGAAAGCCAACCACCTACAGGCTAGAAGTGCATGTCTGTAGGTGGTTGGCTTCCCTGCCACCCACATTCACCACAATCAATCAATCACACTGTTATTAATTATTATACTTAATTAATAATTAATATTATCATTTATTTCGAATTAATAATTATTTACACGTAATAAATGAAAATAATATTAACTGTTATTGAAAATAAGTATTAAATGATAATTAATACATCCGGGAAATAAGATGTCAACGAGATAAGTCATCTCTAGACGTATTTAACTCCGAACGGATTAATAATTGAGACAAGTTGTAATAATAACTTATATGCTACGTAAGGAGATCTTTCTGTAGGTAAATATCTTATCACTATACAGGGTGGGGCAAATTCCCATAGACTTTTGCCCATTCTTCTTTAGTATTTTTACTAAACCTATTCCTTACATTTTCGTAAAAAAAAAATAACAGACAAGTTTCAAATTAATTAATTAATTAATTATAATTAACTTAACAATATACACATATGTACGATATTATTACAATACTTGACAATTTAAAACATTTAAATTTTCTGTGATATATCGGAAGCGCAGTGATGCCTCAAAGGATAAAACGAACAATGAAAACTCACCAATGAACCATTAGTGAGAAAATTCATGTGCCATCAATGTACAGGCCGCAATGAATTTTTTTAATGCAATAAAATTCAAACTGCGCGTTTGAATTATTGCAGTTTGAATTATTAATAATAAAAATGGATGAGACCAACTGTTCGAGGATGTCACTTGTAAATAATTTGGTCTCACCCATTGTTAAATTTTCTTTGTTTAGCATTCTTTATCAATTTAGATTATTTAAATGTTTTAAATTGTTAAATATTGTAATAATATAATATATTGTCAGTAATAGTTTCTCGATAATGACTGGCAACTGGGGAAAATAAAATAAGCGAAAAGCATTAAATTTTCTACAGATTATCGGAAAGCAGTTGCTTCTTTATTTAGCCCCGGATTCTTTGGAACAAGAAAATCAGTAATAAAAGTTTACAAATGAATAGAAAGAAAAGAAAATTAAAATTATTAGCATGAATTACTCATAACCTAAAGTCTGAAATTAAATGAGATGGAAATGAAATAAATGTCTTATTACGGTGACAAAAAGCAAACTATCTCAAAAAGATAAACATAATGGCAATATAAATTGTTCTGAGAAATTGTAAGCTGCTGATGAGAGATTACCAAATTAAATGATGGAATGTCTTTGTTTCAATATTGCAGAGAAACATTAAAGAAACAGCATGTCGTTATTTGAATTAATAAAATGAATAGAAGTGAATTTTGTGCTGTAGCATTAATTTAAGGGCGACCCATAATAATACAAAAAAATTAAAAATAATAATAAAAAAAGGAAGTACAATAACGTAAGGAAAAATTAAAAAAAAATTTAGGAAAATAAGAAAAAAAAAACTCGTATAGACATTGAGGAAAAAAAAAATTATAAGGAAAAAAAATACATATGCAGATTCGAACCAATAACCTTCAGAACACGAGTCCGAGACGTTAAGCATCAGGATATAGCTGACAACTGAATTAAGATGATTACATTTCTAACATTTACGCTAATAGAGGGAATCCAATGAAAACAATGCCAAATATCTCGAACATGGGGAAAGGGGGGGGGCATTGTCCCCTAAAAATTCCCTATTTCTATGTTTTCTGGGCAACTGAACACGTTGAAATCCGTTTATCGATTCGGGAATTGTTAGTGATGGTCATACACGGACGGACGGACGGACATGACAAAGGCAGTGGCTACCGAAATGACTTCAATTGGGAAAATCTTGACTTCGCACAACCCTAAGGACATGTAAACCTGTTGTGGGATTATTTCAAGTCTTCACCAGCAAAGTGACAGTTTTATTCCAATTAAGTTATTGAAATAATTCTGTCTTTTTATATTAATTTATATTCCTATATTTTTACATTACATTATTTTATATTTATATTATTCTATCTTTTTACATTATACTATAAAGCGTTCATTTTTCGCTGCTTTCTATAGAGACTTTGTAGATGCTGAATAAAATCTGCAAATTTTCGACAACAATTCTTTTTTATGTGAATAAAATAATCATTCGTCGTTTTTCTGTTCGCTTTTTCTGTTCTTGTAATTAAGGTTAGTGAAGATTAGATTAGATTACTTGTGAGTGTGGGTGGCTTCACAGCTGAGCACGTCGACCTGAAAGATCTTTTGTACTATCCCACGGGAAGAAGGACAGACGGAGAGAAAGACTTAGAAAGGATGGTGTGAGAAATGCAGGGGAAACGGGAGAACCCCGGAAAAACCTGCCCAGCGCGGATCGCGACCATCAACGAAACCCACATGAGAACCGAACCCGGTACTCAGAGGTGAGAGGCCAGCGTCTTAGCGACATCGCCAACCGCGAGGCCTAGTGAAGTTAAGTTTTGATGCGTGCGCCTCGACCAGCTTAGCTTAGATTTCTGTTTTAATGATCTATTTTTAGATCATTAAAATAGACGTAAGTTTTAACTCTTAATAAACAATGATTCTATAATTCTGTAACTGTCGTCGCGTAGCTCCACTGACGCTCCCTTATTTACAAGGAAAGAAGAGAGCAGTAACAGTTATTAGTTTGAAACTGAAAAACAACAAATGATGATAATTACAAATCAACTATAGGAATGACGTCATTGATTGAAAAAAAGTTGGTCAGATGTGTCTATATATCATTCCACAAACGCAGCGACAAGGACTCCATAGAAACAGCGAAATTATCTGTGTATTGTATTACATTTAATAATAAAAAATAGAAGAATTTAATTAAGAACGAAACTGTCAAATTTGTTGGAGGTAAGGCTCTCCGCGTTTCATCGATCAACAGGAGAGAAAACACGAGAACTAGGTTGAAGTGGGGTGGTCAGCACCACGCCCACCCACCTTTTATCCTCAGCAAAAAAAGGCTGTATCAGTTCATGAGAGAGCTGGGTGGGCCCTACGATCTGTAAGGAGGGGAATTCAGCGTTAAAAAAAAAACCATGACTTCCGTCGAGGATTGAACCCGGCACCTTCCACCCTGCCATCAGAAGAATTTTATATAAAATAATATAAAAAGCTTAAATAAACAATAATATAATTTTGTATGACCCCGAAAGCCGAGACCTGAATCATCAACCTATAGCTGAAAAAGGAAATAAGATGGTTGCATTTCTAATATTTAAGCTAATAGCGAAAATCCATTGAAAACAATGCCAAATATCTTAAACATGGGGAGGCGTTGGTCCCTGAAAATACCCCATTAGTACGATTTTTGGACCTCTGAACATGATGGTGAAGTCCGTTTGTCGATCCGATCTTCCGTTCGGGAGTTGTTACGGGAGGACAGATGCAATAGCTACCGATTTTGGATGCAATCCCATCCAAATGGGTCGCTAAAAATATGCAAGCTTTTTCCAATTACTTACTAAATGTTTCTTTTATCAATTTTTTTTCCAATTGATGTTTATTTTAATTATTTTTGTTGCTACTGTAGTTATATGCTTGCTTAATATTTCTCTAAAATGCTGAAAGTCATTCCGTCATTGAATTGCTAGTTTGTTTCCTAAAACGCATTTTGTACAATTTTTTTAAAACAGCTATTTAATTTGGAATTAAGATTTTATTGTTGGTGATGCTTTTTTAGGCTTCTGAAAGACGCCTTATATCCTCGGTTTGTCGGTCTATGGACACATATCCAACAATGCTTCGCAACGGGAAGCTCAGTTGTAGGTGGCCTGAATGTTGAATGTTGTAGGTGACCTGTTAGCTCAATTGGTTAAAGCGTCGTGCTAATAACGTGAAGGTTCGTGGGTTCGATTCCCTCACGGGCATTTTTTTTTTTCATGTTTTTATCCCCATTTTAAATCTTTTCACAGTTTCTCAATTTAAGTTGTTGGTTTTTTTTTTTTTTTTAAATCATTATTACGAATTCAGTGTAAACAAGGTTTGAGTTAAGTATGACGATTATTCCATATAAATAGGGGTGAGTAAGATAGGATGGTGTCGCAAACAAACTCGCGCGAGCATTTTCGAGACCACTACGGCGCAGTCTATTGTAAAGTAAAGGTGACTCAGAAGCCGTTACGAAGCACTGTGATTGGTTTACTAATCACTATCCCTATCTTGTTCTTGTTTTTTTTTTCCCTTTTCATAGCCATTTGAGACTTTTCTTTCATTTTATAAATCCTTAAAACTCATTTTATTTCATAATCAGATCATATTAGTCATTTTAATTTTATATTATTTTGGATTTATTTGTGATCTTTTAATACTGATTTCTAATTCCTAAAAATGTGGGCCCGGTAGCCGAGTGGGTAAGGGCGCTTGGTTACGGGTTGGAGATGTAGGGTTCGATTCCCGACCTCGGCGGAGGGAGGGAATTTTTCTACGCTTCTTTCTCCTCCAAACGGGTCCTAGGGTCTACCCAGCCCACTGTAGAATGGGTACCGGGTTTTCCCGGGAAGTTTAGGTTTTCCCTCAATCTAGTCCCGTTGGTCTCGAAACGCCTTACCTCCCGCGCTCCCGTGGGCCTACATGGCCTGTTTATGGGATTGCTTAACTTTTCTTTTAACTTTTAATTCCTAAAAATTGTGAACTCAATCCAGAGCTCAAATACGAAAACTATTACAGACTAATAAAAACTAATAAATTAGCTTAATATTAATCTAAGGACTTATCTCAAAGGTTAAATTATTATCAATATTATTCTATTAATTATTACGAGAACTAAAAGTTTAACTCTTTTAGAAAATACAGTCGGACCTCTATTTAACGAAGTCGCTAAATCCCGAAAAAAAGTTCGTTATATGGAAAATTCGTTAAATAAAGATTCTCCTTTTAAAATTACTTTAAACTAAATTAAACAGATTTAAAATATAAAAATATAAATTTTATTAAAAAAGTAATAATTTTACTGATATAAAGCTTACATTACCACATGCGTACTTAAGATATAATTTAAAGTACCGCGAAGTAAAATGTTTGGATTTCACAAATAAGAATAAGAAGT
>JAFIDM010007554.1:0-10904 GCA_023159025.1 Thereuonema tuberculata
ATATACAGAGTGTTTCATAATTCACGCAGCATCGGGAAAAAAATCACCTTAATTTTCTTTGTTAAGGAAAAATATCGCCTAATTTGTAGGATTTAAGGCTTTTAGGTACAATATTTTGAGTTGATTTTTTTTAGTCCGAACCTCAGAAAGTGGCTTACAGTCGATGTTCCAATCAAAATAATACTCTTTATTTGAAGTTTTCTATGTATTCGTTATACGGAAAATACTTGATCATTCTTCAGGTACGTACTGCAATCGGGTATATACTCTCATAGTACGAAAGTACTACAGAACTTTGTGCTCTTGTTTTGTTTGCTCAAAAATTATTTTTTTTAATTGTATTGTATTTATTTATTTTAACTGTTTCGCATGTTCTGTTTTCCCTATATTTTTATTAGAATCAACAACAAAAATAATAGAATAAGGAAAGTGAAATTTATTATAATAAGTATTCAAAATTATCGCCATTCACTGCAAGACAATGCCTTAGTCTGTGCAGAAATTCCTCCCAATATTTCGAAGCTGCTGAGGAGTAACGCCTGCACTTCTGTTTAATTTTTTGCTCAAGGTCTGGAATGTCACATAGAAATTAGGCGCCAAACGGGTGACCTTGCTGGCCGTTCTACAGTCTATCCACGAATTTGGGAACGCTTCGTCCAGGAATTTCCGCACAACTGCTGAATAATGGTGAGAGGCCCGGTCCTGCTGGAACCATATTTCGTTTTCCCCTGCTACTGCCTAAATGGCGGGACCAATTTCCTCTTCAACAGCTGTAAATACCGTTCTACGGTTAGGGATTCCTGAATGAAGAAGATGCCAATAATACGGTCACGCAGTATACCAGACCAGACGTTGATTTTTTTCTGGGTACTATACGCGTGACCTGCATACACCTGGGATTTTCTTGAGCCTAGTACCTGCAGTTAAGGTAGTTCACTTCACCGTGTAACGTAAATGTTGCTTCGTCAGAAATGCAAACTCTTTCTACAAAAGTTGCACATTTCCATTCACAAAATTCTACCAAAATTATAAATGCACTTTCGCACATAAAGAACAGCACAAAGCCGAATATCTTTTTTTTTATCCAATATCTTCCAATCTTTTAGGCTTTCAAAGAGAATGAGCTTTTACTCGATATATCCCATGAACTATTCAGAAAGTACCTTGGCATCCTTATGTATATATATTCTAAAACAGGTAAAAATGACCCTCTGTGATTTCAGCTTATATATCACTGACTTTACATTATTTTACAAGAAAATTTTCAATGCGTGGACATTAATCTTTCAACCCTTGCAAATACTAAAAGGAAATGACACTGAAATAAGCAGCATCTCTGAACAAGTTGAAGCATTTTGGAAGATAATTTGTTCACAACTCTAGCTGTGTTACTAGCTCTGCAACTCATATGATTTTCAAGTCATTAAACAATGAGTTGAAGTTCTGATGATAGATTTTCTTCTATCATCAGAGACCCATGTATTCTTCCCTTTTCTATAGAGGAATTACTGTTTGGTTTCGATAACAGCAAAAAACACAACCTGTGACCCTGAATGAATACCTTATTGAATGCTGAGTCAGTTATCCCCTATGTCATTAAAATGTATTCTTTTTACTTAATAAAATTTGGCTGGAATTTCTATTTCCAGATTGTCATTGAGCCATTATTATATCTTTTTCCAAACCTGGCAATGACGTCAATGACCTGAATAACTTTCACTCGCTGTTTCAGTTGCCTCTGCAATACGTTTGAACAGATGGTGACTCAATGACTTGTCTGGTCTCTTGAAAGAGCAATCATCTCCGCTCTACTCGGTAGGGCTTTCTCCAGCATCAATCTACTGTAGACCACTTGTGAGCCTAGAGGACACAATTCGTACTATATTTATTAATTGAGAGCATCTGATTTCTATCTTCTTGGACTTGGAAAAAGCTTATGATCGTGTATGGAAATTTGGCATTGTCAAAGATTTTTTGAGTTAAGACCTTCACGGTCACATTCCCTTTTTATTCAAAATTTTCTTGCAGATTGCACCTTTCAAGTTCACCTCTTTCCACTTCAAGAATTAACATTTTTAAGTGTTACCCTTTTTTGCGTAAAGGTAAATGAAATCCTTTGCCTCCATCTATCCACAACTGATTATACGTCGACGGCTTCAGATCGCTTGTCATTCTGTTAATTTACGTCTTATCAAAAGCTTTGTATTGACTAAATGACTGCACTGTTTCTAACGACTTTACGTTCTCAGACTCTTCATTTCACAGACACAATACAGCTCCCTTGACACTCGATGTAAAAAGATTATGACTATTGTGTATGGTTTTACAGAACCGTCAGCTCTTCGCATAGTTGAATAGGATACACTAGACTACTCCACCAATATTTACTGCTCAAAGATCGGCCTCCCATGTGTTCTACATGCAACGTTGTTTTAGCCATTCATCGTATTTAAGTTGAATGTCCTGCATTTAATCAATATTATCATCTTTGCTTTCGACCTCTTTTTAAATTCAACATTCCATTTCATACTTCTTTGCTTTTAAATGACATCTTTTACCAATCTCATGTGGCTTTAGATTCATTCATCTGTCTGACCTTACTATTTTTTTAAATTTTTTTTAATTTTCAGATTTTTTTACTAGTGATTTTTAAATGCTTTTATATGATACTTTTTTTTGTTGGTTTTTGCTCTTTTTTTGCATCACCATTTTTATTCTTTTATTAAGTTTTAGTGGTCATTTATTCTTTATTCTTTAAAAAAAAGTCTGTATGCATATCCTTCTGTAATATCCTGCTGTTGCACATCATACATAATGTTTTTCTCTGTATATATTTTTATTTTTATCTTGTATCTTCTAGTTCACTTTTCAGCTTTCTTGGCGCATCTTAAAATATTTTTGCGCCATCAAAATCAATAAGCAACTATTTTGCTTGAAGGAAATAAACATAATTTTCAGATGACGTCTCACTGTCAATTTCCAATTGTGTTTTTGAAACAAAAGTTATTTGTTAGAGATATCATTTGAACATTATGAAATGAAAGTCAAAACCTCACATTCTTAGTTTTCTTGTTTTTAGTTATTTTTCAGTTCCAAAGATTAGAATTCAATTGTCAAATCGTCCTTTGACCCTGACTGATCTTGTTTTTTATTTCTTCCACACATTTGCCATCAAAGGAAAACATCACTCCAAGATATTTAAAAGTTCTGCATCCCTTTATTATTGTCCTTCGATTGCCAAGTCATTATTATTCCTTTTCTCCTATTACCAAATATTCCTGATAATATATATATATGATGGATTATCATCATCATCGTTACTTTCGACAATTTCCAATCCGCTGCAGGATAAAGTTTTTTTCCAGTTCTTTTGGTCGGAAGTTTTTCTCTTCCAATCAAATCCAACAAAACTTTTAACTTCATCCACTTCCTCAGAATCCAGTTTAGAATTTCTGTTGACCATCTTTTATATTTACTCCTTGCTACATGAGCTACATTTCCACTTGAGCTGCTTTGTAGTGATAATATTATCAGACACTCTAGTTTGCTGTCTCACCCATACATTTTTATTATTATTATTATGGTCTCTTAGTGTAAGCCTTAACATATATGTTTCCATGCTTTTTTTTGTGTTGTCTACAATCTCTGAATTGCTTTCCTGGTCAACGTCCATGTCTCCGCTCCGTATGTTAGAACTGGTAACATACATTGGTTGAAAAACATTTCACTTTCAACATAGTTGCATTATTATTTTCATTATTGCAGTATTTCGGCCAAAGGCATTCCATGCAAGTTTGATTCTACGATTAATTTTTGGCATAATGCTTCCATCCATGCTAATCTGTTGTTAAACTTACATATAATTGCTATAAAATGGATGAGACCAAATTATTTACAAGTGACATCCTGGAACAACTGTTTCACGCTCGTTGGCGATCATCAGCCAGGAGAAGTCACTGTAAACAAGAAGGTCTCGCTACTGAGGCTGATTATTGCTGAATTTTTCTTTATTTATTTTATACTTTGAGGCACCACTGCGCTTCCGATATATCATATAATTGCTATACTCAAGTAATTCAGAATTACTAACTTTAATTGGTGGCCTATTAATAAACCTATTAATCATAATCTTTGTTTTCTTTGAAGCTAAACAGCTTTAATCGAACTTTTAAACTTTCATTGGCAAGATCTTGTATCATCAGTTGCAATTCCGTATCATCATTAGCTAGGACAACTACAGAAACCGCCCAAAAATGTATATGTCTAATATATAATCTGTTTAAGTGTGTATACATTTTTTTGGCAAGCTCTGTATATCATCAGCAAACTGAAGATGGCTCAAATAATCACCGTTAATACTGACCACTCTTTTTTCCTAATCGTATTTTTTGAACACCTTCAGGAAGTGTTCAAAACTGTTGTAAATAATTAAGAAGACAGTGTCTTCCTATCGTATTTTTCCTAATTCTTTTTTTCTATTCTGATTTTTTTTTTCTGTATCTCTGTGTAAACGAATTATTGCCGTTGCATCCTTATAAATATTTTTGATTATCTCTACGTATTGTCAATATCGTGATTTTCCAAAGCACTAATAGCAGCAAACATGTTAACTTTGTCAAAATCGTTTTCATAGTCAATAAATCCAATGCAGAGTGTCATATTATATTCATTGGTTCTCTCAATTAATTCTCTTAAAACATGAATGTGATCATTCGGTTATATCCACTACAAAATCCAGCTTGCTCTCTGTGTTGGGCAGAATCTAAAGTTTTTTGCAAGCGATTGGTAATAATTTTCATAAATATTTTATATAAAACTCGCAAGAGGCTGATAGGCCTATAATTCCCAATTCTTCTCTCTCTTCTTTTTTAAATGTAGTCTGGCGGATGAGTCGTGACGAACGAGATCTCTCGAGATTCCTATACAATACTGTGAAAGTAATATGGCAAGTAATTCTACTTGCAATATAATTTTTGCGTGCGCTGCTTAAATAGTGTGTATCGACATTTTGCGAGAAGCATCAGAAAGAGGCTATTGTCTCGGATTTCCTCGAGAAATCTCGTTCGTCACCAATCATCAGTCAGACTATAGTAATGTTACCACGTGTATCTTCCAATCTTCTGGTACATCTCTGATGTCCAAACATTTTGTAAGAAGAATAGCCATTATTCCTTCCATTTCTTCTCCTGCTTGTTTGAGAATATCTGCTGTGATATCTACTGTCCTGGTGATAAATACTGCACTTTACCTTTCTTCATGCATTTGATGGCATACCTGACTTCCTCTTTCAAAACTGGAGGAACTTAAGAGAAGTCTTAGGCCTACCTGCCATTTCACCTAAATCTTCACTAAGCCCATGTAAATCGGTATAAAATTTTTCAACACACTTCATAAATTCCTCAAGATTTCTAATAGCAGTGCTAGCTTTATTTCTAATTAGAGCCGTTATGAACTTCTTACCGGCGCATAAATAATAGTTATCAGCTTTCAGGCTTTTATTTTCCTCTACTGCTTTTCTTACCAGTTACCAATTGTACTTCCTGATATCTTCAGTAATGTGTTTACGAACTGTTTCACAAAGCTCAGCAAATGCTATTCTCATCATAGGATCATCCTTGTTTATCTTCATTTCTCTTCTTTAGATTATTAATAGTTTAGTATTATTACATATTTTTTTCTTAAATTTTGGTTTTCAGATCCTCCGACGGCTGTTTCGAGAATGGTTTTAGTTAAGTTATCATTTAATTCATTCAAGATGTCTTCTTCTTCATCAATGTTCTGCAATTCATTAGAATAATTTCTCAAATGTAACTTAAATTCAGATGAATGTTCTCTTACATCCATTAAATTAATAGATTTTCTTGGATTTCTTACTAGTTTCTGTCTTTCCAGCTTGACGATGAGGGAAAGTTAAGTCAAAATGTAGTTAAGTTCTGCAAGGTTCCCAGAAAGACTTCTCCACGTCCACTTTCTATTAAGTTTCTTCTTAAAGAAGGAGTTCTTAAAGAAAAGATTCTCATTTTCCACAAATTCATCTAAACTATTTCCTCATTCATTTTTTTCTCCATATCCAAACTTATCAACTGAATTTTTATTTTCTATTTCTTGAATCCCATAATAATTCTTAAGTGTTCTTTAACTTCCTCGTTGGTTTTTGTAATCTCTTCATAAAAATCTTTAACTTCCTCATCAGAATAACTAATTGTTGGAGCATAAACTTGAATTATCCAAAGGTCATATCTCTTTGATAATTAAAAAACAAGTGTTTATACTCTATCTGAATTACTGTCAATTGACACCACATTATTTTTTAGTCGTTTATTAATTATGAAGTTAGCTCCATTGTTCATTTCAGTTTTTGAACCCCTGTAGTAGAAGAAATGTCCACTCCGTAGTTCAGCAACTCTTTTTCTTTTCTTCTCCCTTCACTAAGTCCCACAACATCCCATTTGATGTTGCTAAGCTCTTTATTTTCCTTCACTCGGAAGTGTTCGACACTTATACTTCTTTGCCTTCACTGCCATGATCAGGGATCTTCCAGCCTCTGGTGAATGAGGGCCTTGGTTTCTTGTTTGGATACATAGTACAAAAACCTTGGAGATATTGGCCATTGCTCACCGTGCTGGCCACTTGGTCTTGGTGAGTAGCCCATTCGTTCACTATGTTCTCACATGGCTACTAACAGCTGCACAGCGTGAAGATAGGGAATAAACTAGGCTATTGTCCCAGTCGATTCCTAATAGCCTTAAAAAGGAATGAAAGATCTCTTCCCAGTACAAAGCCTTTATGCAACCATATATAAATATTTACTGTGTTCTTCATGCTAAAATATATTATATTTTGAGAAAATCGCATCCAGCCTGTAAGCTCGGGCGTTAGCAGTCAAATCAAAATGTTATATTTTTTTTAATCAACAAGATTTAAGTAAAACTAACTAGAATTTAAACTTACTATGTAAGTAAAACTTGCAATACAACAAGTATTGCTAAGCACAACAATATTTCAAAATTATTTTTGTTGTAACTCAGAAAATTATTAAACAACAATGGGTGAGATCACGTGTTTACTTTGTGACATCCTAGAACAGCTGTTTCATGCTCTTTTCGATCATCAGCTACGAGCATCACCAGTAAACAGCGAGGTCTGGTACTGAGGCTATTGTATATTATCATCGGAATCGCAGTGGCGCCTCAAAAGCAAAAAACAACAACAAGAAACTCACTAATACAATATTAGTGAGAAAATTCAAGTTCCAGCAGTGGTCTCAATGATTTTTTTAATGCATAAGAAATTCAATTTTCGCATTGAATTGTTAATAAACAACAATGGGTGACACCATAGCTTTACTAAATCACATCCTAGAACATCCTAGCTGATGATCGCCACAGAGCATGAAACAGCTGTTGTAGGATGTCACTTAGTAAACACTTGATCTCACCCATTGTTCTTTATTAATAATAATTCAATGCGCAGATTGAATTTTCTATGCATTATAAAAATTCATTGAAGCCGCCGGACTGTTTGCACATGAATTTTCTAAATATATTTTTCTTAATATTTTATTAGTGAGTTTTTTCTTGAATGATTGACGCCGACACACAAATTTAAAATTAAAAAAAATGTAAACACATTAAAAACACAACAGTACCGGTTTCGTCCTTTTTAACAGGACGTTCTCAACTGAGTTACAACTAGTAAAATATGAACTTTTTTTTTTTTATTTATTTTATGTATTTCTTGCAAATTTAAACATTACAGTCCTACTAGGTAAACTCACGTACCTGTGATATAGGTGCTGAGAGTAGTTAAGTATGATAGATAATAAAGAATACATACATACACAGTAATTCAATCCGAAGATTGGTTGAAAGTTCACGGACCCTAGTGACCCCCGAAGGGCGACCCCTAGGAGAAACCGTAACTTATTCTTGGGAACAGATACTAGAGTGGTTTCCCGTTGCCTTCTCTAGGACGCCATTACGGAATGACGTCAGACCGAAGAGAAAGTGAAGAAAAGGCTTTACAACACAGGAAAGGAAATTGAAACATCCATGCTCACAACCGGGATTTGAACCCGGACGCCAGCACACTAGCCGCACGGCAGACCGACGCCTGAGACCGCACGACCATGCCGGCGCGGCACGAATACATTAAGTAAAAATATTACAAAAAAAAATATTTTGTAAAAATATTATAAAAAAATAAGAACAGTACATAATTAGAGTGAATTAAAATATTATTTATAAATAACTAGAGCAACATGAACAAGATATAAAAATAAAACAAGATATAAAGATATAGTTTCTTTAGCTTTTTCATTTATATGTTCCAAATTATTTTTTCGTTGATTATTTTTTCTATTAGAAGATTTTTTAATTTTCCGATATTTTTTACATTGTAGGCCTACATCTCAGGATCTAACTGGCTGAACAGTTTCGTTAAAATTCTGTTATTGTTTCTAAGGCCGTAATTATTTTTTGGATTTTCATACTTTAATATATTCTGTAGCTTGCTACGAGTATTTGTTATGTTAGGAACTGTCTTTATTTTATTATTTACAATATAAAAGTTTTTTATTAATAGAGTATAGGTAATTTTTTGTTTTGGTAATAAAATGTTGTGTTTGATTCTTAATTGACGTTTCTGATGTTCGTTTAGAGTATTATATTTTGAAAAGATTAAATTAAATATTTTCTTTAAAAGCCTTTCAATGTTTTTCATTTCTGTTTTGGTGATATGTATCTAGCAAGATAGTCCGTAGTTTAATAGAGAGTCAACGAAAACCTTGTAAATGATAATTTTTTGTTTGAGTGGAAATAGGTTTTTAATGTGGTGAAACATGTAAGTAAAAGTGTTTAGTTTTTTTTGTAATTTGTATATAATGATTAGTCCATGTGAAGTTATTGTTTATGTGAATACCTAAATATTTATATATATTTATTATATCTAGCTTACTGCAAGAGCAGTTTATTGAAAGATAGTTTTGTCTGTAACAAGAGTGTTGATGTAATTTGATTTGTGGAATGTCAGTCAGGCTTTTGTTTTTTGTTTTAATCAACATTAGTTTTGTTTTATCATTATTTATGTGCATTTTGTTATCATATGACCATTTCGTTATTTTATTAAAGTCTTCTTGTAGTCTATTTTGAGCTGTTGATAGATCTTTGTGTCTGTTCAGTATAACAAGATCATCTGCATAGGCATAGGCCGTTGATGTTTGTAGTTCTGAAAAGAGGGAATTTAAATATAGAATAAATAGAAGAGGTCCAAGATTGGAACCTTGTGGAATGCCAGACTTAATGTTGTATATCTTACTTTGTTTTGTGTTTAATTTTATTCTGAATTTTCTGTTTTTTAAATAATTTTCTATCAATTTATTGATTTTGCCTCTTATTCCTAAATTATGCAATTTCTTTACTAAGATATTGTGATTTACGCGATCGAAAGCTTTACTGAAGTCAATGAAAATTACTAAATTATATAGGCTTTTATTAAGATTATTATTTATAGTTTCATTAAAGTTATTTAGAAGGTTTATAGTGCTCGAATTTCTTTGATAGGCATATTGTTCTTTTTTTAGTATGTTGTAATTTGATACATAGTTAAAAATTATTTTTGATAGATAGGATTCTATTATTTTTGAAACGTTTGATAGAATTGAAATAGGTCTATAATTTTCTGAAATATCTGCTTTACCCTTCTTGTAAATGGGGATGATTTTGGCAATTTTCCATGCTGATGGGTAAATACTCGAATTGAACATGATTTTAAACAGCTCACTTATTAGTTCTGCAAAAATCTCCTTATGTTCCTTTATATCTTTTATCTTAATTTTATCTATTCCCACTGAATTTTTGGTTTTCATATTGTCAATTAAACTAATTACTTCGCTTATATTTGGTGGAAAGAATGCCATGGATTGAAGTTGACTGCTTGTATTATCTCTGTGCTCCTTGAAATCGCAGTTACAATTTTCATTGGTGTTTTTCAGTCTGAACTTAAATACAACATCTGAAAATTATAATTTGCTGTAAAAATGAGGCTAGTAAACGTGGACCAATGGATGACCAGGATGTTGTATTTAAGTTCATGTTTTACTAGTTGTAACTCAGTTGAGAACCTCCTGTTAAAAGGACGAAACCGGTACTGTTGTATTTTTAATGTGTTTAAATTTTTTTAAATTTTAAATTTGTGTATCGGCGTCAATCATTCCATATTGTATATGTGCACATGTAAAAAAAATAAAATTATGAGTTTTTTATTGTTGTTGGTTTTTGCTTTTGATTGCAAATTTTGATTGCTTTGGATTGTACTGCGATTCCGATGATTAAGACAATTATTATTGATAGAGAAATTCAAATAATTCGATAACGCACTAGTCTTTATTAGATACAGTATATGAACACAAGATAACTTTTTCTTCATCAATTTACATTTCTTATAAACTGTCTCCAGAGTTCTAAATTTTTCTCTACATTCTCTACATTGTAGTACTTTATTGACGAATGGATTAGCCCCGAAGGATTTCATTATCTGTATTATAATTTTTTGGAAATGGGAGACAAAAAAAAAATTTCTTACTGCTAACGATGACAATTATTTTTTCTGATTTCTTCTAGACAATCTAATTTTAAAAGGAGTTAATTTGCATCAAAAAAACCTATATCGGTACTTCATATCTTATTTCAATTTCAAGTTAAGGTAAGTTTGATTTTAATCAATATGAATTAATGTTTTATGTAACGGACTCTTCTGCTTTCTTTAAGTAGGTATGTAAGATGTCTATGGGGACTTGCTATACAGGAGACGCCAAGGAATCCACGTCCTTCTATATTTTGTTTGGTATATGAATCTTTCTATTGCTATATATTCATGATGTATTTAGTACATATAGTTTTAGTAAG
>JAFIDM010007555.1:0-10904 GCA_023159025.1 Thereuonema tuberculata
AAACAGCAGCATCAAATGTAGTATGGATTGTTTAAAGGACCAACATAAAAAGAAATTCCAAGTTTAGTTCTCATTTTGCTTATTTTATAAGATGATCACCAATTTATGAGAATGTAATTTTTAAGATTTCTTATATTCAAGCTTTGTATCTAAAATTACACTAAATATTCAATCCAATCAATATTATGACCAATATCAAGATTAAGCGTATTTATACTTCAGTTGTAAAGCATTCCTTTGTGGTTTTTAGATCTATTGATCAATTCTTAACCTATTCCCAATCCTCTTTGCAAGCTTTCCAAAGCCCTTCTACTGTTTTCGGTCATCATATTCCCAGAGCCCGTTTAAGTAATCCGAACCCGCAGAAGTCCATTGGAGATGCATCCGGGTTTTTTACAGGAATCATACTGCATGGGATTGCTTGTATTCCGGTTTCAGTCGCCTTATTGGCCATGTACAGCTGGGTCTCTCTAGTTGTATGGCTCAACGCCTTGTCCTGATTAATCCACACTTTCCTTTTGTCGCTGCTGTACAATGCGGGAATATTGTCACGATACAAGGGTTCCAGAACATGCTCTCGGTAAAAGGCAGCATTAATCTTGACCTTTACAGGTACCTTTCTCAGCGGCAACTTTCCTCTGCAGCTGTAACCTGCGACAATCATGAATCCTATCGAAAAGTTTTTTTTTGCATTCGTGATACCACTCGGATCATACTTTGGCATCAAAGGGGCTATAAAATATTGCCCTTGGCTCCTTGGTATCACTAAGGTAGATCCATGCCTCGTCCAAAGCAGTGACCTACTTCCATTTTTCTCTCGATAAGTGGTGCTCGTAAAGCTTTCGGCTGTTGTCTTCCTTTCAGCAACGTGTCGAGAAAGTAGGAGATCAACACGAGCTTTATGATGCTTTTCTAATTGCAGATCACGTCTAATTACCCATGCAACCGTTCGCTGAGAAACTCCTCAGCCTGGGCAACCGCTTTTTGGTGCTAGGTTTCTCGCCGACACTCATAGCCTTCACTTTCTTAATAATGTTAGGAGTTGCTGCCGATTGTGGGTGTTGTTTTCGGGCCTGACGCTTACCCTGCTCTTGGCTGATGGGTTTCAAACGACTTTCTGCTTTTACCCGGTTGACGGTGGACTTGCACAAACAAAATTTCGGCTTTGGCACATGTCCGCAATTTTTGAAGCGGCATATTTAACATCGGAAAGGGCAACCATGTACCTATCCCTCCAGTTTAGGATGTTTCGTGGCATATTTAGAATGCAACACAATTCCAGCTACCAGATAATCAACTACAGGCTTATAACCTCTGATTCGAAAGCAACAATGCTGCGTCAATGCACGTCCGATATAGCACGCATCCTTGAAATCGTCCGAATAAACGTGAATCAACTCTCCATATGTACAAATTAAGTTCTTCAGAAAAAAGAAATACTCGATGGAATACTTTGCTAGATCTTGTAAGATATGTAATATCCTACCTTTTACGTTTTCTTCTTAATCATCTTCAGCTTTCTTTTTTTTTCTGAATCTGTTTCTTGTTGGTTTCCTGATCTCTTTTTAGATCTTTTTTAGATATTTTTCATTGCAATTTTTTCCTTTTTTTTTTTCTTCTGGAGCCTCCCGATAAGATAACAAAACTTTTATGTAATTATTTACATAAAAAAACAAAACAAATAAACGAAACTTAAAAGCTAGAATCTCTGCCTTACACGTTTTGGGGTGTGGGTTTTTGCCCTAGACTAACCAAGCACGGGCTGCCCAGACAGTGTTAATTTTATGTTATTCTGAGAATCTGATTAGGACAAAAAAAAAATAATAACTTAATCTACACTTGAGATAATTCACGTTATTTATCATTTTCTCCATTACTTCCTTGTTGACAAAAGAAACTGATTGGAGGTAAGATTTCTTTTTTTTTTTCTTCGTCAGAAATTATTTTCTAAAGAAAGAAAATATAAATTATATTAGATAAAGAAAGATTACGAAGTTATAACAGAGAGTTAAGCAATGATTCTCTTCCTGATAAAATCAATGTCAAGGATAGACACTCGAAGGGTAATGAAGAGGAGGGTGGGGATAACGTCGCTTTTCGATTTGCATAATTAGTTATTAACTGTTAATCTAATTTAGTTTAATGTTTCATTTGAAATGAATGAGCATTGTAGCATTTTCCTGAATTCTTTCTTGGAGGTTAACAGATTCAGTATATGTTATAGGCCCTGTTATCAAAACCAAAATAATCAATTTAAATCGAAAAAGTAAACTATTTACACAATAAACAGAAAACAGCATTACTATTGATAGTCTTTATAGGAAAAAAAGCGATATTAGCAAGAAATAAACATAAGAGAAGCTCTCACTCAAAACTATAAAAGAGTTTTCTCCTAATTTTATCATCATTTCATTTCATATTCGCTTCATTAACAGACAGATTAATAATGAGCAGTAATCTATATTACTAAAATCTTTTATTTCTCTGTCTGTGCGGCGCAATTGTCTTTGAGAATGGAAAACAGAAATAATTTTTACAATAAAACGACCGTGACGGGAATCGAACCTGCAACCTTCTAATCCGAATTTTTCTTTTTCAATCTCAAGATTGTTTATTAATTTCCGATCCATCTATTTATTTGTAATTCGAAAATGACAATTAGAACTATAATTGCCCAAACGTTGCAATATTTTAAATATACCATTCTTACTTAACCAAATTCTATGTGATATCGAAAAACAAGCGCATGTACATTGGGTGATGGCCAAGTAATTCATTACAATTATGGCGATGAAGCAAAAAGCATTCTGTGTAAGCATTAACTACAATTTTGTTGCTCTAACTGGGTATCACTGCGTGTTAGCCATCTCACAATGGGGACCACTGAAGTCTGAGATGGAAGCTATAATCAAACCTCTGGAAGCTAAGTACTAAGTTTTTCCCTAACTTACTTGTTTTGATGTTTCAATAAACAACAAATAAAGCCTTAAGATTGACATCTAAATTAGTCTAATATTTGTAAGTGATTTCAGGAACAAGTTAATTTGAGAAACTTAAGCACAAAAAAACATATCTTGTAATGAGGTTTTGTTATAATTATTTATGTTTATTTATTTAAATAATTATGTGTATTTGCAATCTCTTAAATTATGTATGTTCTGTAATTTGAGAAGTAGAATATGCAAATTAGGCTGGTGGCGAACCCCGATATTAATGGACTGCTACAAGTCGAAAGGGGGGAGTTCGATAGCTGACTCGAGAGAGGCGAGTTCGACAGAAGACACGGGAGTGAACGGTGCGGTCGGTATGTCAGTCGGGGACGAGGCGTTGGTCGCCGAGTTGAATGAAGCGTTAGTCGCGACATGAATGAAGCGTTTGGTCGCTGAAATGAAGAACCCGTCTGTCGTGAGAAGCCACCGTAGTTCTACTCTGTTCGTGTGTCGTCGAAGAAAGAAGATATCAGCTAATCAAGTAAGAAGAAAGAAAACTTCGCAAGAGTCAACCGAACCTAAGAATAAGTGAGATAGATTTGACTGTAATAATACTTTGTGTAAAAACAGATTTATTAGCCGATACTCTGTGTAAATTTAGCTACATAAAATTAGCAATATAAACTACGTATTAATTTAAAATAGAACTTAATAAATAAACATTTAATGTAAAGCCACCCGCGCAATCATTTCTTTACATATCTGCATACTTTTTTTTTTGTTTGATCTTAAGTAGTTGTACTTTATTTTATCTTAAATGTGTAAAATTAAAATCATTTCTAGGAAAACTGATAAGACCTGTTTTAAAGTCCGAAGATTAAAGCTATCTATTTTAAGGAATACAAATATCTATAAATTAATCAGACTAGATTTCAGCGATAGGATTAAAACAACAATAACGACACTTCCTATTAGCAAGGTGACTGTTGCCTTTGGAACCAAGGTAAGGAAACAAATTATCCCTCTTCTAATTTTGTGAATTTCAATTCATGATGTTGAGTCTACAAATTGTAACTCCTGAGGTTCTGCAGAGAAAACTGCATGCTTCATTCTAAACAAACGGTTCTTGATCTGAGAGCTATGTTAACTCCTTTGGGTTTTTAGCATATCCTTTACATAGCCGCAGAACATTATTATTTTCTAGAAAACAATTAATCAACAATTCTTCTAACAATTATTGTTAGAAGAATAGCACAACTATTTTCTTGCATCAAAGTCTGTTAATTTAGTTCAGCGATTCTCAAAGGTGTGTCGCGAGGAAAACAAAAAGTACTTTTATTACAACGGGAAAATAAGAAAAAATATAAAATAGGTACCAGGTATTAAATATTTTCAACAATGGTATTTATTAACACAAGAGGAACAAGTAAAACAAACTGGAATTATTAAAATTATTGAGTCGATAATTAAATGATTTTATAATAATTTCATAATCAATGAGAAGTATGGGCTTGTTTACATTTTCACATTTGTTTACTACGAGGTCGAATACGTGGTAAAGCAACGAAAATGTTTGGAGTGCCGTAGGAAGAACGTTTAGTGTGCAGCCGGATTTTTCCAAATACCTAAGTGAGCCGCGATGAAAAAAAGATTAAGAGACCCTGATTTAGTTATTAGCGTTGAATTAAGGATTTTGTATAACATTACAATGCATAGAATTTTAAAAAGTGTAATTAATTATTATTATTATTTTATCGAAAAAACGTTTCAAACTATGGGTTTCCCCAGCTAAGACAATATGGCGGGTCAGGACCAAAGCACATATTGCCAAGTGTAAAAAAAAAAAAAAAAAGAAAATATATGGAAGAATAGTTAGGGATGGGTGCTTGTGTCCATAAATTTCCGAACTATGCGTGTTGTGTTGAGTACCACAGCCTTCTGGAGTTGTGCATAAGTGTTTTTATGAAGTCCCAGTGTGTTGAGGCTGTGGTGCAAAGTGTGAGGCACATATTATTATTATGTTTGTATGTTTCAAACCTTGGGTTTCCCCAGCAAAAAACAATATGGCGGGTCAAGGACCAAAGCACATACTGCCAAGTGTAAAGACGTGTGCGAGAATGATTAGGGATGTGTGCTTGTGTCCATAAATTTCCTAACTGTGCGTGTAGTGTTGAGTACCACAGCCTTCTGCAGTTGTGCGTAAGTGTTTTTGTGAAGTCCTAGTGTGCTGAGACTGTGGTGCAATGTGTGAGGCACCAGACCAGTGGCAGACAGAACGATGGGTACAACACGTACTCGATCCTGCCTCCACTGCTTCTGGAGCTCGTGTGCAAGATCAGTGTATTTACTGATCTTGTCTGCGTGAGTTTTCTGCATGTTCTTGCTGATAGGCACTGCAATATCAATGAGATAGGTCTGTTTGTTGACCTTATCAACAAGTGTGATGTCTGGTCTGTTGTGATGTATGGTTTTGTCTGTGTGAATGGGGCGGTCCCAGTATAGTTTATATGAGGGTGACTCTAATACGCTTTGTGGTATGTACTTGTAGTACGGGACCGTGCTCTTAATAAGTGAATGTTTGTGTGCTAGTTGTTGATGAACGATCGACGCTAGCTGATTGTGCCGGTGGAGGTAGTCTGTTTGAGAGAGAAGGGGACAGCCTGATATTACGTGGTCGATCGTCTCATGCGTAGTGTTGCATTTCCTGCATTTGTCGTCATATGTGTTTGCATCGTGTAGAATGTGTTTCTTGTAGTTGCGTGTGGAGATGACTTGGTCCTGTATTGCGATCATAAACCCTTCTGTCTCCCCAAACAGCTCACCACTCGTCAGCCATCTGTTCGACGCTTCCATGTCGACATGAGGCTGGCTGAGTTCGTGATGATGTCTGCCATGGAGTTCCTTACGAGCCCATGATTCACGCAGCTGCTGAGTGTGGGTGTCAGGGGTGGTGAGTGTTGGAGAAGAGTTTTCGAGGTTCAGGGGTGTGAGGTGTGTGTCAGCCTTGACAATGGCTGAGTGAAGTGAGGAGTCTTCTGCTCTTTGGTGGAAATGTTCCCTAAGTGTATGTACTTGTTTTTCGTGTAGGGTGATGAGGTTGATGAGTCCTCGGCCTCCCTCCTTGCGGGGAAGAGTCATCCTTTCCGTAGCGGACTTGGGGTGGTGCATGTTGTGTTTCGTGAATGTAGTGCGTGTTGCGCGTTGTAGTGCTTCGAGTTCGGTGTTTGTCCATGGAATTATGCCGAACGAATATGTTAGTGTGGGAACGGCAAAAGTGTTGATAGCTTTAATTTTATTTCTGGCGTTGAGTTGTGTTTTGAGGATTTTGTGAACTCGAGCAAGATATGTGTTCTTCAGTGCATTTTTGATGTTCGCGTTGTCAATGACGCGCGCTTGCTGGAAGCCCAGGTACTTGTAGGTCTCTCCCTCTTCCATGGATTGGATGGCAAAACCATGGTCCAGTTCAAAACCCTCCAAATTCGAAGTCTTCCCACGTATTATGTGTAACTTGCGGCATTTGTCAATTCCAAATTCCATCCCAATGTCTTTGGTGAACTGAGTGGTGGCTTGTAGTAAATTAGTAAGTTGTGCATTGTTTGTGGCATAGAGTTTAATGTCATCCATGTAGAGTAAGTGTGTGATTTTATATGGTGTCACAGTGCCTGTGGTAAGCCTATAACCGTGTTTTGTGTTATCTAGTATATGGCTCAGTGGATTCAAGGCGAGGCAGAACCAAAGAGGACTCAAGGAGTCTCCCTGGAAAATACCTCTCCTTATGGGAATGGGATCTGTAGTGATGGAGGTGTTAGAGGTGCGTAGGTGTAATGTCGTGTTCCAACTCTTCATCGTGGCGGCTAAGAATGCCGTGATCTTGGGGTGTATTTTGTAGATATGAAGAGTGTGTAGGAGCCAGGAATGAGGGACAGAATCAAATGCCTTCTTGTAATCGATGTACGCGATGTGTAAGTTCCTATTCTTCGCGCGCGCCTGGCGCAGGATTACAGAGTCAATAAGGAGTTGCTCCTTACAACCCTGGGAATTCCTGCGACAGCCCTTCTGCTGTTCGGAAAGAATGTTATTTGTCTCGATGTGTGTGTAGATCTTGTCTGCAAGGCAGGAGGTGAGGAGTTTGTAAAGTGAGGGGAGGCAAGTGATTGGGCGGTAGTTTGCAGGTTGCGCTGTTTCAGTGTTCTTGCTCTGTAGGTATGTGACACCCTGTGTGAGGAAACGAGGCATATGTTCTGGGTGTTGGATTATGTCAGTGAGTGTAAGCGCTAGTTTTCGATGCAGGGACGTGAACCTCTTGATCCAGAAGTTCTGGACTCCATCTGCACCAGGAGCCTTCCAGTTGTGTGCATGTTTTAGTGCTGTCTGTATATCTGCGAGAGTAATCTCATGGAAGGACATGCAGGGTAAGTGCTCAATGAGTTGCTGTTCCTCTGTGATCCATGGTGCTTTATCATTGTGCAGGATAGGGTTTGACCACAGAGACGACCAGTATTCATGTAAAGCCTCGCTGTTGGGAGTGTTTGTGTTAGTTGTAGTAGAGGAAGATGTAAGGGATCTGTAGAATTTTTTCTCATTGTATTGGAAAGTGTTATTCTGTTGTTTGCGCAGAGTGCACTGTTTGTATCTTTGTAATCTTTTTGCAAGTGCACTGAGTTTTTGTTTTAGTGTGTCGAGATGTTCCTGAACCTGGTTATGATGATTTGAATGTGAAGGGCGAGTATTTATGTGCTTGAATATCTTTCTAACCTGGGACATAAGTTTCTTTGTTTTGTTTCCTGCACAGTATTGTGTGAGCCTGGCTATGTCTCCTCTAAGGTCGCTGATGCGGCCCTCAAGGCGACGTCTCCAAGGGGGGATGTATTCTTGTGTCCGTGCAGTGGGAGGTATGTTGTGTTGTTTGATTCCAAGTGCCCGAATGGTTCCCTGTGCGGCACAGTAGAGTGTTGTATGTATGTCTTCTAATGTTTGGATGTTGTCAAGGTGTTGTGGGATAGTGTGTGTGTTGAGATGGTATATGACTGTGGCGAGTTGTTTTGATGTGTGTACTTTGGGGAGTGGCGGCCTGAGTGTGGGGTCTGTGCCTGTGTATTGTGCGAGTGCAGTGTAGAAATGATCATGAGCTGCACGTAATATTTCATTAGTTGTATTGTTGGGGCATGTGTACTGAGGGGTAGAGATTGTTTCTGTGTTTTCCATAATGGTGTCTTCTGGTGGGGTGTAGTTTGGTGTCCTGTGGTTGGATTCAGCGACTTCTTCTTTAATTTGTGCAAGTATGCATGGGAGAATAAGATTGTTTACTACAATTGAACGTCGCTGATCCGCTACCCGCTGTTCGCTAAGCCCTAACGATGGATAGCGTGTGGTGAAAGCTTGGTGTAGTGCCTGTCTGTATCCTGTTAGTTGAGTACCTAACTTTGTAACAGTGAAGAAGTCGCGCATAAGATCCTGGTTCATCTGTGGTGACCATCGGATGCGCTGGCGTGGTTTCCCAGTCTTGGTGGTCGCCTGCTCTGACACAGACGAAACACTTCCGACTGTTCGGGCTGGATGGTGTTGCCCGGGCATTGTGGTAGCCATACTACAGGATGGGGTGCCACTTTCTCCACCACCACCTGCGGGAGACTGTAATATATTTTTCGAACGGAGGCCTCTGCCTAACCCCCGAACGCGGGTGACTTTATCCTGCGCCACACCCGATGCAGCATGATCTATATTAGAACGTGTTCTCATCATAAATGGTTGGACCCTTTAGCCTACCCTAAAGCTAGTGTAGTTCCCGCCCCCACCGCGAGGAGGTAGGGTCCATGGGGGCTTATTATTATTATTATTAATATTATTAATATTATTATTATTATTAATAAATTATTAAGAAATAAACTAAATAGCAAATTGAAAAGGCTTAAAAAAGAATACTATAAAAATAAATTCAATAATGAATTAAATTCTCCAAAAAGCCAATGGAATGAAATAAACAAAATATTAGGGAAGAACAGAAAAATACCTGAAAATATAGAATTAAAACAGCTAACAGAAAGCTTTAAATCTTACAATAAAGAAAAAATTGTTAGTGACAAGTTTTGCAACCAATTCTCAATCGTTGGAAGAAATGTATTAAAATGTGATAAAAGATTATGCAATGAGGTAAATTTATATGTGCAAAACTCTATTGTCTTTGAGAAACCTAACTATCAAGAAATGTTAAATATAATCAATAAGCTAAAAAACAAAAAATCCGTTGGTTTTGATAATCTCAAAATCAGAGAAATCAAGGATAATAAAGAAATTTTTGCACATATAAGTACGTTGCTATTAATGAACATTATAGATAATAAAAAATATCCAGACAACCTAAAAATTTCAAAAGTTATTCCTATCTACAAAGGAAGTGATATATTAAATTTTAAAAACTACAGACCAATTTCTATTCAGCCGATAATAAATAAAATTATCGAAAACTATATTTGCCTAAAAATGAATAATTACCTAATTAAATATCAAATCATAAACTCAGAACAATATGCATACCAGAAAAACAAAGGTACGAATAACTTATTTGAAAACTTCTCAAATAACATAAATAACAACCTAAATAAAAATAAATTAATTCTTCTTATATCCATTGATCTAAGCAAAGCATTCGATAGCATTGATACGAAAATACTATTAAAAAAACTGTACAATATTGGAATCAGAGGCTCACTATATGAAATCATTAAAGACTACTTTAAGAATAGAAAAATCTTTGTGTCAATTGACAATATTTACAGTGACATGAAAACTATCCAAAACGGAGTTCCTCAAGGTTCACAACTAGGCCCTTTGTTTTTCTTACTTTTCATCAACGATATATTTCAGGTAATAAAATCATGTTACATACATATTTATGCAGATGATATAATGATTTATTCGAATGGGAACTGCACTACAGAAATAAGAGATAAATTACAAAAAGATTTAATTCGAATACAAAATTGGATGCATGACAACAGACTTCAGATAAATGAAGACAAAACAAAAATAATGCTTATATGTCCAAAAAAAAGACTAATAACAGATAAGCCAAAAATCTTTTTTCACCATCACAACTGTCTTCACAATTCACCATATGAATGTAAAAGCTGTTCAGTACTACAGTACACAAAAACAATTAAATATCTGGGCTTAATAATAAATGAAAAATTTTGTTGGAATAATCACATTAAAATGTTACATAAAAAGCTAAACAAACTGTCATACATATTCTATCACATAAAAGACATACTTCCAACGCGGATTAAAATGTTATTATATAATGCTTTATTCGATTCGAACATAAATTACGCTGCTAACATTTGGGCCAACACCAATAACAATTGTTTAAAACCTATAATTAACCTGCAAAATAAAATTTTAAAGATAATTTTCTTCAGGCAAAATGTAAACGATAAAAGTATAATATTAAAGAAAAGACTTCAATACAGAATACTAAATCCCAAACAAAAATTCATATACAACATACTAATTAAAAACTATTATAAAATCTTTGAGCACAAGAAAGAAGAAAAACAAAAATCCTCATATAATCTAAGAAACAAGAAAAATATCCATCTTCCCTATCCACTAATATACAATGACTATGGTAAGAGGCATTTCAACTATATACTTGAAAATATATTCAACACTATAGATGAAAAAGAAATATATATAAAAAATGGAAGAATATCGTATGTTAAGAAACTATTAAAAAAGTGGCTGATAGAATGTAATTAATATGAATTTCTTTTGTTTCAATTGTTTTCTTTGTAATTGTAAATCCTGTTTGTAATGTCTCACTTAAGTATTTTGTTCAATTTACTACCAATGTCCTTAATATTTATTGTTACTAGTTCTTACTGTACTCGATAAAAATAAGCTAAACATAGGTAACTTTAATATACACATGGAATAATTATATATAGAGTTAAATCAGAAAATTATTTTAACTTT